>LPNX011212594.1:404379-576121 GCA_001517045.1 Pseudotsuga menziesii
ACTTCAAATCAACTTTATTGTAAAAGTGGTTGTTAAAGGTTGATCTTGGGAAAAAGGGGCTTCATTTTTTAGTTGGTCAAGTTAATATCTGTGACGTCACTATTGGGGACATCTTCAACACTTTCTTTGATCAAGAATAACTTCATAATCTAGAATCAGTTTTAAGTGTCGTTTTTTTTTAAACCGCATATTTTTTTGAGCTCTTTGCATTCAGATAGTTAGTTTCTATTCTTTCAGCCATTATTTTACAGTATAGCCACCCCTTATGATATTATACTTACAAGTTCTAACTATTTCTTATGGAAATCTCGTATGGAGGATGTTCTGCGAAGTAGGGGACTTTTCAGGATAACCTCAGGGAAAGAAACATAACCCACTGATGATGATAAGAAAATTAAATGGGCAGATCGATTATGAGAAGCTCATATGTAACTTTCTTTCTTTTGCATAATAAATTGCTCCAAGTAGCTATTTGGCTATGGCCGTGGACTGTTTCCCTCTCAAGGGTTTTAACAACGTGACAAACATCGGTGTGTTAATCTGTGATCTATTTGTGTGAAGCAGTTTCTGAAGGTGTTCGGTCTTTTGGAGTACCTTGTGTACCCGAATGGAAATCTCATATGGAGCATGTTCTGCAAAGTAGGGGACTTTTCAGGATAACCTTAAGGAAAGAAATAGAACCCACTGATGATAATAAGAAAATTAAATGGGCAAATTGATGTGATGAAGCTCATGGATTGATTGGGATGTAAATCTCTATTGATTTGTGATTCCACATATTTGGAATTGATGAACTTAATCTTGCTTGAGAAAAGTTGGAACTTGTGTTTGGTAAACACGATGAAATTTGAGGTCATCAACTTGAAAATGAATTGCTTTGCTTGAATCCAAATGATTTTTCATGCATTCAAGACTATTTATCTTATAAAACTCTTAGACTATTATGTGCGGAATGCAATATTAAGAAAGAAGACAAACAATGTATTTATCATATTCTTTCAAAACTTGGACCTGCATGTTTAGTTTTTGTATCTACATTCTACTCCATGAAAGAATCCTTGACTACAGCTAGCTATCAAGAGTCTAGCCTTGAATCTTTTTGTGATTCCTTAATTAGAGAGAAAGATAAGCTCATTCATCTTAAAATAATTAACAATGCAGATACATCTGGGAAAGCCTTATTATCCCAACAGAAAGAAAAGTCCAAGCCTCCCAAGCAACAGAATTTTCGTAATAATAAGCCAAATAACAAGGGTCCCAAACCCTCTGAGTCAGCTCCTCCTTTAAATAATGACAAAGGATCCAAGAAAAAAGGAAATAAGAATGAGCATCATTGCAATTTTTGTGGGAAAGATAATCATGATGAATCTAAATGTTTTAAGAAGATGGCAGCCTTGGAAGCAGCAACAAAGAAGCACCACATCATCCTAGACTCGTTTCATGGACATGCACTTTGTGCTTCAGATTACTCTTATATTGCATCTTCTTCTTCTACTTCAAATGAATGGCTCATTGATTCTGGAGCATCTTATCATATGGCTAAGAATCAAGCCATCTTTTCTATTATGCATGAATGTAACACCAAATAAATATTTGTTGGTGATGATAGATATCTAAGTGTTGTAGGATTTGGAACAATTCCAGTAGAAAATGGTCATTTTAGTGATGTACTATGTGTTCCAAAAATTTCCTGCAATTTGTTAATAGTCTATCAAATCATTCATTCGGGTGAAGGTAAAACTGTGACGTTTACACCTCACCAAGTTGTAATCAGGGATTTTAAAAATCCTCAAAATGTCCTTGCTACTGGAACTGTTGATGATATTACCAGGTTGTAAAAATTTAACAACTTTGGGTCATCACCTTTTCCTTCAGTTTTGTTTCTCACAGTGATAACTTGAGCAAACTTTGGCCTGAGTGATTTGGTCACTTAAATTATCGCTCATTGTAACAACTATGTAAAAACAATATGGTGACTGGTCTTCCATTGGTATCTTGCAAGGATGGTGTTTGTTTTGGTTGTGTACTCAGAAAACATCATCGAGACAGTTTCGACAAACGTGCCTCTTGGCATGCCTCGGTTCCCTTGGAGCTTGTGCATAGTGACTTGTGTGGCCCTCTTCCATCTACTTCCTTTTCTGGTTTCAAATATTTATTAACTTATATTGATGACTACTCTAGATGCACTTGGGTTTACTTCCTAAAACTTAAGAGTGAAGTCTTTAACATGTTCTTGGCCTACAAGGCCCTTGTTGAAAAATAATCTGGTCATCAAATTATTAAGTTAATATTTGACAATGGAGGAGAATATGTTAACAACAAGTTCACTACTTTATGCACTGAACAAGGAATCCAACAACAACACACTGTTCCATACACACCATAACAAAATGGTGTAGCTGAAGGAAAGAATCACACTTTAAAAGAAATGGCTAATTGTATGATCCAATCTAAAGGACTAAGTCTTCAATATTGGGCTGAGGCCATAAATTGTGCAAATTACATAGTTAATCGCACACCCACTAAATTTTTATAGGGTATAACACCAGAAGAAGCATGGAGTAAAATTAAACTAGATGTAAGCCACTTTCGTGTGTTTGGTTGTGAAGCATGGGCTCACATTCTGGATGAAAAACGGAAATCATTAGAGCCTAAAAGTGAAAAGTGCATATTTGTTGGATAGTCTGAAGATGTAAAAGGTTATAGACTTCTTCAGCCACATTCTCATGATATAATCATTAGAAGAGATGTTAAATTTGATGAAAATCTCTTGGCCTACGAGCCTAACTTGACGGGTGTGCCATCTTTGGCCTGCGAGTCTGATTCGGCAATTGTGCCTTCTTCTTCTTCTTCTTCCAGCTTCCTTGATAGGTTTTCAACTCCAATTTCTGATGATGATAGTGAGGATGAAAATCCACCTCCGCCTACTCATGTTCCTCCAATTGCACCAGCACCAATACTTCCTTGATGGGTCCTTTCAACATGTGAAGCAGCTGGTGATCTTACCGGTGATCCTAGAGATCAACTTCGAACACATTCTCAGTTTTAGCGAGCCTCTTCTCTTTTGGCTCAAGTTTTCGAGAATCATGATCCAAAAACTTTTGCAGAAGCTTCAGGAATTCCGAATTGGGATGTAGCTATGGATGAAGAATATCGTTCCTTAATGGCGAACGATACTCGAGATCTTGTTCCTCTTCCAAAAGGAAGTAAACTTGTCAGATATAAATGGGTCTACAGAACTAAGTATGCATCAGATGGAAGTGTTGAAAGACTTAAGGCAAGGTTAGTTGCCAAAGTTTTTTCCCAAGTTGAAGAGATTGACTACAGTGAAACCTTTGCCCCTGTAGAAAAAATGAACTTTACCTTGTTCTTTTCCTTGTAGCCTTACATAACTAGGAATTCCATCAAATGGATGTCAAGTTTGCCTTCTTACATGGTGATTTACATGAGGAAATTTACATGGAAAAACCTCCTGGATATGTTCAGAATAACTCTAGCCTTGTTTATCTCCTTAAGGAATCCTTATATGGCCTTAAGCAAGCTCCTAGAGCTTGGTATGCCAAAATGGATAGCTTTCTCCTTGACACTGGTTTTTCTAGATGCCATTTTGACTCCAATGTCTATACCAAGCAAGTAGGAAACCATCTCATCATATTTGTTCTTTATGTTGATGATCTTATCCTTACTAGTAGTGATCCTAAACTTATAACCCATGTGAAATCCAGTCTTAAGCAAAATTTTGAAATGTCAGACTTAGGACATTTGCATTATTTTCTTGGAATCCAAGTCTTGCAAACCAAAGAATGATTCTTTCTTTCCCAGTCTAAGTATGCTTGTGACCTTCTTCGTCGCTTCCACATGGAAGATTGTAAACCAACCCCTTCTCCCTTCCAGTCTAGAGTCAAACTTTCTGCCACTTTTACTTCCCCTGAAGTAGAAGCCACCTTGTATCGTTAGCTTATTGGTAGTCTTTTATACTTGACTCATTCTCGTCCTGATCTTTCCTTTTCCATTGGTCGTGTTGCCTGTTATATGAAAACTCCTCATGAAAGTCACTGGAAAGCAACAAAAAGAATACTTCAATATATTCGAGGTACAATTCAATTTGGGATTCATTACAGTACAAGGGGGAAACCTTTCTTGGTTGGTTTCACTAATTCAGATTGGGTCGGTGATCGTGATGATCGAAAGTCTACTGCAGGTTATGTTTTCAGTCTGGGATCTGGACCTGCCACTTGGGCTTGTAAGAAACAACAAGATCTTTCTCTTTCTTCAGCAGAAGAAGAATATCGAGCCATAGTTAATGCTAGTCAGGAAGATTTATGGCTTTGACATATCCTTTCAGAGTTTGGATTCGAGCAGCAGCAGTCTACTCCACTTTGGTGAGACAATCAAAGTGCCATCAAGCTTGCCAAAGATCCAGTTCTACATCAGCACAGCAAAGACATTGATCTATAGATGCACTTCATCAGAAATCTTGTTCATGATCATGTTATTTAAGTTCTCTATTCCCTATAGATGATCAAGTTGCAGACATCTTCACCAAGTCTCTTACAGAAGCGAAGTTTTTTAAACTTCGGTGTATGTTAGGAGTTAAGGAATGTGTCTTTAAGGGGGGATAGGCTCTAATTCCTCCTTCCTTCTCCTAATAGTGTCACTTTTGTAAATCCTTCAATCATATCTCAATTTGTTCTTAAGGGGGGATGTTAGGATATTTAGACACTTAGGAGTTAGTTAAGATCAACTTGTGTAATATATCTGTTAGGTAAAAGTGTGTTTCTTTAGTATGCATTAGTATGCATTTGTAAATATTCTAATTCGATGGTCACGATATGTTCTAGACATAGAGTGATCCGATGGTTCAACTTCTCTTAGATCATACCTACCATTGATCCATGGCTTAACACCCGATTAGTCTATGATCTCTATTTAAAGAGCATAGAGGGTCCTTGGCTAGTTGATCAATTATGAGAAGCTCATATGTAACTTTCTTTCTTTTTCATAATAAATTGCTCAAAGTAGCTATTTGGTTGGAGCTGTGGACTGTTTCCCTCTCGAGGGCTTTAACCACGTGACAAATATCGGTGTGTTGATCTGTGATCTATTTGTGTGAAGCGGTTTCTGAAGGTGTTCGGTCTTTTGGGAGTACCCTGTGTACCCGAACAAATTTTATATAATTTTTAGGTTATTTTATATATATATAACTTGAATAATTATAATGGTTAAAAACATGTGTTTTTTTTATAAAGTTATACATTCAAAATAAATAAATAAATAGTAGAATGTATATATTTTTTTAAATTTTAGTAAATTAGAAATTTCAAAAAAAAAAAACCTAATTGAAAATATATATAATATTAGGCTAACAGAATGGATTTTTATGAACATTCATTAAGCTCTAATTTTATATTAGTAATTTAGTTATTAATATTTTAACATTCCCTTGGGTGGAGGGTGCATGGGGTGGAGGGGTAAGGTTCTTCTTGACCCCAAAGGAATCAGTGAAACACATTTCACATGGGGACTTTGCCTAACGACTAATAATCATGCAAAAGCTTTGGTTTATAGAAAAATATTTGCATAACAAAAGAGAAAGGAATTGACAAGATAAGAGTAGTTGGAGAGTCCCACATAATTATAAAACATTTAAAAAGAGATACCTAAGTTAAATATATAATGTTGGAACGCATCTTCATGAGGATATCTTCTTTAACAAAATATTTTGAAAATATCTTCTTTAATGAAATATTTTGAAGATATGTAATACTTCCATGTTCTCTGACATCTCAACACCCTAGCTGACAAACAAGTCAATCATGCGTGCACTCTTAAAATTTGCATTTTCCAACATGCAAGGGAATAAAATTCATCCCTTATACCATTATGATTCACCCGCCGAACCCTTTTGACGTTTCCTCCACCCTCTTCAGTGCTTTGACATTGATCTTTAGTGACATGGCCCTTGTCCCCCATGTCATCCTTATTTGCCACCTTGTTGTCTCACCAACCTACATGGATCCTTCTATTTCAAATGTTGTCACCCTTGATAATCTTTTCATGACATGTGATGATGCATGGATCACCTTTTCCTTCTCTCCTCATCATACCCTTGGCTATAATCAACCACCCTCCCACATTTACTTGTATATCTCTCCCCTACTTTCTCTTTCACGTGTCAATCCTGGGCCTTAAACCATGATGATACTACTATGATATCTCTCACTTACTTTTATCTTGCATGTGGCGATCCTTGGCCTTAAACCGGGATGATACTCCTCCTGCGCTATATTTGTACCTTCCCTTGAGAGTGTGACTGAATGGAATCATTAAATTATCATCCTTTGATGCAGCCTTTCTTGGTATTATCCCTCTCCTCTCGTACTTGTTGATCATTACAACTACAATCCCTCTCCCAATTCCTCAACTAATCCACTCTCGTATGTCCTAACCTTCCTGGCCATCCTTATCTCTATTGTTGATTCCTCCAAATATTTATTATCGATTCCCTCTATCCAACGAGAAAGGAGTAGAGGCAACTGCTGACTCTGCGCCTTGCGCGTTGGATGGAGGGAATGCTTATCCGTTGGATGGAGAGAATCAACAATCGATATAAGCTCACCAAACTTGCACTATGTTTTACCTAGTGTATCAAGACTTGGCCCCTTTGTGTACCCTAAACACTGGAAAGTGAGATTTGGTCCCGGACACAACATTAGCTCTTAGCTTAACCACCTAAAACATGATGTATGATGTTGCGATCGAATGCGCGATGATTCCAAAGAAGCATTTGTTGGTCTCATTCCAAACCTTGAAGCCTAAAAAGGGCACCCGATTGAGAAATTTGAAGATATCACTACAACAAAACCCTATGATTAGCGTCTCTTTTAGCTTCCTTTTTTGCATCCACTATCACTTTTAGTGTAATTTTCATCAATTTTTGGACAAAGTGGATGTTTTTCCACGAGATGGCACTTTTAATGGCATTATTTGCGTCCCTTTTTAAAAGTTGGCACTATTTTGAACACTAATTAGCATATTAATTAGTGTTCCAATTAGCGTCCCAATTAGCATCCCAATTAGCATCCCAAGTTAAAAGTTGGCGCTATTTTGGACGGATCATTAGTGTCCCAATTAGCATCCCAATTATCGTCCCAATTAGCATCCAAATTTTTGTCCCACGTAGCATCCCAATTAACGTCCCAATTTAAAAGTTGGCACTATTTTGGACGATAAATAGCATCCCAATTTATAGTCCCAATTAGCATCACAATTAGAATCCCAATTAGCATTCCAATTAGCGTCCCTATTATCGTCCAAAAAAGCATCCCATATAACGCCTATAATAGCCTCCCAAAAAACATCCAGAATAGCACTAGGTTTAGATCTAGGAATTGTGTTTGGAAAACATCCGACATAACGTCAGATTTATTAATTTTAACGTCATCGATCAATGTCAGTGTCAATGTCAATGATCATGATTCATGTGATAGTAATTTTGGATCTTGATTTAGCATAGTGACACCTAAATGATCGTAATCATGGAATTTTTGGATATTGATTAATCATAATGAGGGGTAAATTATCTTAATGTCACCTAAATTGTTGTAATGGAATTTGAGTGTCCCCAACAAAATTTGATAGAACCTAATTGCATTTCATTGTCCCTAACAGCATGACGATGATGCATTACGATAATTATGATAGTGTATGGATATTATTTGATAAGTATAAGACTATATCATCCATTTCTATGAGGTAGTAGGGTTCCTTGCCCAGTATTATCGCAATTATATTGATGATGAATATGATGACGACAATGATGTTGATTTATTGTATGATTTTGATGGTGATGTGGATGTCAATGATGATTATGCATGTGGTAGAACTTTTGGATCCTAATTGATCCTAATGGCACCTAAATGTCTATAACAACATCTAAACGGCCCTATTATCATCGAAATGACTGTAACAACATATAAATTACATTAACAATTACATGACATGAATCATAATGGTGATGAGTGATTAAGAACTCTAATGGCATATGACTGACCATAATTACAATGATGACGATTATTTTGTTAATGATGTACTTAATGTTGAAGATGATGATGATGATTAAGATGATGTTGATGTACCATATGGAATTGATGATGATGATTATGACAACGTCGATGTCCATGATCATGATGCATGGCATAATACTTATGGATACTGACTGATCCTAATGGAACTTAAATGTTCATAATGACATGTGAGAGACATATTAATATCACCTAAATGGTTGTAATGGCATTTAGTTTTTGTCGACGACATTTTAGTGACCTTAATGGCATTTGAGTGATTGCAACAACATGACATGGATCCAAATTGTGATGACTGGTGAGGAATTATAATGGCATATGAGTGACCCTATCAATGATGATGACAATGACGTGGTTGATGTTGTATTTGTTGATGAGGACGATGATGACCATGATGTTGTTTATGATGTACTTATTGATGTTGATGTTGATGATGACAATATCAATGATTATGATGATGCAATGTATGATGTACTTGACGTTGACATTCACTTGTCCTCGACAACATTTGAGTGACCTTAATAGTATTTGAGTGACCTTAATGGCACCTATCCTCGACAAAATTTCAATGATAATTTGGATTTATTGCATACAGATTAATGAATATTTAGTCTAGTTATTGCTCCAATTCAAGTGTTACTTCTATGTTCAATTTCACGATGCATGTTTATGGATTTTTCATCGTAAAATAAATCTCCTTCATTCGTTTTTCACTGTGAGGTTCAATCTAGCATGAAGATATTATGGAATTAATGATCATTAGAGGAAATTTGGGGTCTAAAATGGGCCTCCTAAGGAAAATAATAAAAAAAGCCACATCACATTACAAATATGCCATGTCAGATTAAATCTAATGAAAATCTAATGAAAGTCAACCTAAATCGTCTCATTAATGGTAGTTGACAACTATATTGAGTTAATGTAGAGTCAAGAGACATTGGTTAAAAATATTAATGAAATATTTAGATTCTTGTGCACACATAATAAATGATAGGAAACTTTTGAATTTTATATTAGTATTTTTTTAAATGAGTTGACCACTACTTTTTATATATTTAATAAATGTAAAACTCAAATACATATATTTATAATGAAAAATATAATTATAATAGCGTTAAAAAAAAATAAAAAATCACTATTATTTTTTAATATAAATTTTATATTAATTCATATAAAAAATATTACATCACATAAAATTAAAAAACAATAAACTATGTATATTCATATTATTTTTATATTAATATAAAAATAATTTGTAGTTTAATGGGTAGGTAGGTAAGAGAGAAAAAAAGTAAAATAAAATTTTATTATATTTTAGTAACATTAAAAATAGTTTTTATTTTTTATTTTGTTAGTATTTAAATGTTTTATTTATTTTTGGATGTAATAATTAAATATTTTTTTAAAATATTATTTAATAATATTAAAAATACTAAATATCTTTTATTTAGTATTTTAAGATAAGTCTATTTAAAATTAAATATTATTTAGTTTTCCTTTTAAAAAATTGATTAATAAATATTTTTAGTATTTCAAAATGCTTCCACTACAATTTTAATTAATGAGAAGGTTATGTTTTAGAGGACTTGGAAGTAGTGATCAAATAAAATATTCTATATTTATTAGTTAAACTTTATTTATCTTATTTCGAGGTGATCTTTTCAAGAACTTAACCAAGGTGAGGTTGATATGGAGTTAGCTATTATCAAATAAAAATATGACACATAAGCATTATGTGTCCAACTCAACCATAATGGTTGACCAAAGATATTGAAATTCTATTGGTTTAAAAATTCAACTCAATCCAGCGCATCCATGGCATAGTTTTTTATAAGGCCCATTTTAGACCCCAAATTTCCTCTAATTTTACATATGAAGAGTCACATTATGTTAAAATACTTAAGTTGTTAATATTAAAAATTAAAAGAGTTTGAATGTAGACGCCAACATTCTAATTTAAACATGAAGAGTGGGAGGGAATGCTAATAGAAATGTTTTCAAATGTAGTGGCATTAAATACCAAGCACATGAGTTGATTAGGTTATGGAGTCGACACAAATTAATGGAAATTTATCATAGCTACTTCAAGGTCAATTTTTAGTTTACCCCTCGCTGCTTCTAATATGTGTAGGAATGTTCGATTTAAGATTTTTCAAGGTGATAGACTGCTGAGATCTCACTATAATTAAGCCATGGTTAATTCTTAATGTACCCCTAGCTACTCTTAAGAGAGCTCTACTAATAAATCCTTAAAATAGGTAGATCATTGGGAGTTTACCACAATAGCTCATTTTTAATATCTATGCACCTTTAACTAGTCCTGCTAGACATAGGAAGGAATAACATGTGAATCCCCATAGCAATAGATCAATGAGAGTTTACTCCAACTAGCTTAGGCCCCATTCTCAATGCATCTCTAACCACTCTTGGTAGGCATGGATGATATCTACTAAAAAATCTTTGTGTAGTATATCGAGGGGAGTTTATGTTAAACCCTAGATATTGTGACATTACATTTCAATTGTTTCATTAGTATTGGGTCAGTACAAGCTAATGAGGGTCACTTTTGGCACATTAGATGCAATAGAAAACTGAAAAATCAGGAATCCCTCAACTTAATTAATCTTTTTAGATACTTACACAAAATATATTGCTTTGAGTAAAAAAGTTTAAATGTAGGAAATTGAATCACGTTTCCAAATATATAAGGTTTATGTATTGAAATTTTGTATAACTATGTCAAATTTCATTTTTTCTAACAGTGACTTTTTTTTAGGAAAATGATAAGGTACATGTTTTTGTGGGAGCATCCATTGAGGTCATATATGATTATTTTGGGATACAAAACTTTGCAAGTATGTAGAGAACATATAACACTAGTGCAACGCTATTTTTTGAAAATAAAATTAGTAATTTTTATTTTTTTTAATAATTATCTAAGTGTTCATTCCTCGAAAATGGTGTGTATTTTGTGGGTGCATCCTTTAAAGGTCTTAATGAAATAATCATGCAATGGGTTTTTTATAGAATTTAGAGGTCAATGTTTTCTAGTGCACCATATATATATATATATATATATATATATATATATTAAAATGATTATGAATTGAAAAAGTTATGGGAAAAACACTAACAACATGTATTTTGAGTTAAGGAGTTAGGACACAATAGAAATTGAAAACAAATAGGAAAATACAATATTTTTTAATAAAAATTACATATTTAGAATCTGTAGAAAAAATGCTATTTATGTTTAATATTTCGTCAAAAATTACTTTGTCTAGCATACTGTAACGAGTGTGTAAACAACGAATTCTTCAGAAAATGGGGGAAATGCCCAATTAGCCATGGTTTATCATATACCTTAGCAGAGGTTTGGTATTACCTAAGAAAATTCCAAATCATACACATAGGACTATTGGTGACATGTGATCAAGTGAATTGTCATGTTTAAATTCAAATTACATTTCCCGCCTTGTAGAATTTACAAACGCATGCGCGTTATATAACTACAAAACCTGAGGGCGTTATATAACTACAAAATGTGTGCGCATTATATAACTATAAAACGTGAGCGCGTTATGTAACTATAAGACATGAACACGTGTTGTAGAGCTAAAAATCTAGCACTATATGTAATATATCAAATGTATGGATAATAGTTTAGAGGGGGTGGGGAAGGGTCAAGGGCCTAGGAAGATGTTGGAAGTTCAAGTGGGGATGGTTAATAGTTCAGAGGGGGTTGGGTATGGTTAAGGTCCTAGGAATATGTTGTAAATTCAAGTGGAGAAAGATGAATGGAATGGGAACATTATGGGTTACAAGGGTGAAGGGGAGTGGGGATTAAGAGAATTATTAGGAGGAGAAGAGGTGTTGAAGATGTATAGGGTTAGAAGCAGTACACAAGACTTGAGAGAAAAAGGGGGATAAGGTGGAGGGGAGGAAGTGGGTGATGGTTTGATGAGAGAGAGGATTGGTGAATGGAAAAGTGGATATCGAGTATTAGAGGAGGAATAGGATGTGTTGGAGGAGAGAGACGAAGGAGGGGGAAATTGAAGAGATGGGAATGAGATGCGATAAAAAATATAATAGGGGTAATAATGAGGTAGGGGGTTGAGGAGAAGGGATAAGTTGAAAACATAGAGAGAGAGAGAGAGAGAGAGAGAGAGAGAGAGAGAGAGAGAATGATGTGGATAGAGTGTGAGAGAGAATACGATAGAGAGGAAGGAGGGGGGTGAGGGAGGGATGAAGATATAGTGAAGGAAAGATATATTGAGGGAAAAATAGAAGGTGTGTGCGTGTTTGTGAGGGGTGACAGGGGAACAAACACAAGGAGAAAAAGGTGCAGTTTCACACATGTAGAGAGAGAGAGAGAGAGAGAGAGAGAGAGAGAGAGAGATGGATGGTGCCACCATAATATTCATCATGTTGATCATATTCATCACCATATTCATCATCATCATCATCATGTTGATCATCATCCTCTTCATCATCATGATCATCATCATCATCATCCTCATTATCATGATGTTCATCATCACCATCTTCATCATCATGGTGTTCATCATCATCATCATGATGTTTATCATCATTGTCATCATGACCCTCATCATCATCATCATCATCATCATCATCATCATTGTATTCATCATCATGATGTTCATCACCATCATCGCCATCATCATCATCATCATGTTGATCATCATCGTCTTCATCATCATGATAATCATGATAATCAGCATCTTCTTCTTTAACATCATCATTTTAATCATCATCATCATCATCCTCTTCTTCATCATCATCATGTTGATCATCATCATCTTCATCATCATGATCATCACCATCATCACCATCATCTTCATCATCGTCATCATGTTGATTATCATTGTCTTCATCATCATGATAATCATCACAATAATCATCATATTCTTCATAATCATCATCATATTCTTCTTCATCATCATCGTCATCTTCATCATCATGATCATCCTATTAATCCACCACAAGAAAAAAGGAAGCGTTCACTAGAGGGACCTTCGATTTCCACAATAGTTGTTGAACAAGCACCCCATGGAAGTATTCAAGAAGAAAAATGTAGGTCCTCATTAGGGGATGTTTTAATTCCAACTTCAAGTCAAAGTGATAAGTTACCATGTCAAGGAGAATCTCATGAAGAGGATTTGGACATGGAGCATACTGTTGAAGAGGCATTGGACATGGAGCCTACTGTTGAAGAAGAAAATATTATCCAGACCATCAATGAGGATGTTGGACTTCCACCATCCAACTACCAGGAAGAGAACGAAGGAAAACAAGTTGCTACTGAAACCATAGAGCGTATTGTTGATGTGCTAGATGATAGAATTCCAACCCCCTTACCTCCATTAGAAAGCACACATCGAAGAACTCCGAAGCATATACAAGTTGATGAAGGACTCCTCAATTCCATTGAAGGCACGCTATCTAAATGTAGTATTGCTTATCAAACTCAACAGATACTAAATAAATATTCTATTTCTAAATGTGATGCAAAGAAATGCGACTCATCGAGTCACTTGGAGCTACAATGTAAAGTTCCACAATTTGTCAACAACTACGACTATAGAAAAAAATAACATCTACTAGTCTATTACTAGGCTCGAAACGAGCTCAAAACTTTGTTCCTACTACCTATGTGAACCTCGCTACCAATGTCCACTCTTTTTTCGTCAATGGATATTGAAAAGGACGATTTGATAAGTCCTCCTCTACAAGACTTCATTTCTTGCATGAATATCATGGACTCACAACAACTATAAACAACACGTGATGTCAAGCAATACAAATAATGGCATGTAGCTAGGATCACAAATTGTGCAAAGGTCAATTTATGCATTGCTATAGAGAGGTGTCATTGGGCACATGATATGGAGAAACAATAGTTGTTAATAAAATTAAAAAAACAATTGTTGGCTCAAGAACAGCCTTCAATTTGATGGGTGGCATGATCATGATGTAATCTCCGTCTGTCCTTCCAAACATTTGTGGTTTCTCACAACATTTGTCCTCGACACCACCAAAATACATATAAAAATTGCTTGTCTTTACATCCTCTTCTCTTTAAATCCTCATCTCATAATCATAACTAAGGATTATTATGCATTCACATCCTCACCTTATAATACGAATTGGGTCAAGGCACAAAGGGGACCATAAAATATTAAATGTGTCAATACGTAAAGAGTAAGAGACAACTATAAGTAAGTCTTATATTGAATTCACCATATAAGTCTTTAATTAACACTATCAACTAATATTTGACACGTTGTATTGTTGTGATATTCTTATCACTCCTTACCAATGTGATTGCAAGGCATTATTTGAAGGTGAAGTCCATAATTTTAGGTCTGCCTCATTATCATGCCTTTTGGTAAGACAATAAAGAGGGTAGTGGCATGCATCAACATGGAAAATGGTTTCGACATAGAGGTTATACACATTACTTGTTTTCATTAAATAACTTAAATTCCTACTCATGACTATCCCTTAGAGTCTCGATCCGTTAATTACTCACACCTAGAACTTTCTCAAATCTATCCATTAATAAACTTACTTTGGTATTTTGGTTCAATTTAAAAGGTGAATTGTTGAGACTTAGACATGTAGTGATTTGCAAGGATTTAATTGAGTCAAGCTTGATTCCATTGCCCCTCCATTCCATATATGTATGTTTTCATGACATATGTTGAACAAAAAAATTTGATGCCCCAACCCTGGTTATGCTAGCTTTTCTAACTTGCTTGGTATGTAGGATTTTTTTTTAATGTGTATTATTTTTTCTTAGGTGCCCAATGCTTATATTTCTTACATCTCTCAAGCTTGGATTAGATGTGGATTCCCAATATGGTTATGGCATAGTCTAAGTAGTTTTTTTGTATAATGAAGTATGCTCAAACTAGAAAAAATACAATAAAATAGTTGTAACGTTATTGTTAATGATACACATATGATAACTTAATGTGTTCAAAATAATTTTTATTGAAAATATATCATTTTTTTCATGTAAATATTAAAATATGCTCAATTATTTAAAATTATAAAAATTTAAAAGAATAGTATTTGTGTTTTTTTATATTTCCCTTCATCTCTAAAATTTAATACCCACCCTTTGAAATTTGATCAATGACCCACCCTTTAAATTTGATCATTGATCCCTCGAGCTTATGACAAAGGTTTATTCCTAGGATTTTTTACTGTTATAAACGGACCATGTACTGAATAACAACTTTGACGTATGGATTGGAAACTCATTTTCAAGTGTGCCTTATCAAGCTACCAACCATTTTGGCAATAAAACCTAAAAATATGGACAATACGTCTTCGCTTCAGTCTTTGAACAAGGAAATAGTAAGGAGAGACAGTGAATAAATAAATAGATCCAACTCCTACTCTTGTTTTTGGCAGAGAGAAAATCGATACACAGATCTGTCCATGAAAAGGATGCGCAGAAGCAGACAAAGCGTTAACCTCACACGGAGTGATCAGCAAGTAACATGTATATCCACCGAGCTGAAGCACAAGTAATTGAGAAGAAGGGGTTGAGGGATTATTTATAGGTACGGAAATGGTTTTCTAGTGCATGCATCTTTGTTTTCTGAAACATAAAGTGGTCTAGAGTTCGAATCCCTCAAGTGTTCAAGATCATATGAAATATCTGCACCTAAACATCCAAACACCTCACACAATGTCTTTTGTGGTGGCCTTTAAGGAGAACACCTCTGTAAACAATAGCACACCCTCTAGACCCCATTTGTTTGTCTCTCCTTCCTTGCTATTTCCTTACTTCCTTGCGGGCCACCTAGGCTTCTCCGTCTTTATCTCCTGGATCTTTCGCATCCCTTACTAAAATTTTAGCAAAATTTTATATTGATCTAAAGGTTGCGGTCAGCCTTAAACTTCCTAGCCGAAGAGATGGAGGATCCCTTGGTACAGCACCCTATGGTTGAGAGGCATGTTAGATGACTTAGGAGAAGGAAGAAAGCAAGGTATAGTAAGGAATTTAGAATGGATGCCTAGATCCATGGATATGATGTTTGGGACATAATAATACTGTCAAGAATAAGAGCATTCACGACAAAGGATCAAAGAAGTTACAAGAGAATTCCCGATAAAGGGTCAAAGAAGCTACAAGAGCATTCATGAGAAATGGTCAAAGAAGCTACAACCAAGCATGGGGGAGGATTCAATTATAGCGAACCGAAAGATACGGCCCTCTTGCACAGTAATCCACAAGCTCTTACCATAAGCATACCATGGTAGCAAGCCCCTTACCATAAATAAGTGGCTCCACAATGCCCCTTACTTTCATCCTATATTACAAATGAGTCTCTCTTTATATATCTATATCCGACATCTATCAGAAATTTTGCTAGTACTCCAAAGATCTAAATTTATTACTACGGGGTGAGGAAATTAGAACAAAACGGATATGACTAACCATAATTGTGAAACTCATCATGACAGAAGCAATCCTTAGTACCATCCATCATAAAAATGGTACCATCATATCCTCCCATCATATTGAATGAATAATTCCTTCATAATGTATGTCATGCATGTGTTTGTTGAACCTCCTAAGGAGATTTGCGCCCACCTTCATCTGAAGGATGTAGAGTTGTTGGACACTCTGAAGGGTGTTTTGTTGGCAGTGGATGGAGCTAGGGCAGAGGAGTTCTGGATATGTTGACGTTGAATTTTGATGGTCTTCATTGGGATGCAAATAAAATTCAAAAGCCTAGATTTGGGGAGCTTGGTCAGTGTCTACCTTTGTGGGGGAGCTATGTGTTTGTTGATGTTGCTCCAAGGACTTCAATTTTACCAGAAGATATTACCTTAGAACATGTTTCCAAGGTACGCTCTTCCTATGCTCTATTTTTATGTAGATTACATTTGGTTTGTGCTCTTTATTTTTCCAACTAGCATGTTTTAACTTAAGGTGGTGTTAGTAGTTCAATATTTGTGGATGTACATCTATAATCCTTTTTCTCAGATTGGAATGTTATGTTGCAGAAACATAATACAGTTTTGTTTCTAGTAGAGTACATGAACTGAAATTATTCCCCATATATCAGCTAGCATGATAGATTGACTAATACCTTGCTTTACATTTCAATGCATGTTATTCAGTTTTAACTTTATTGAAGATTTCGTTTGATCAGTTGTTGCCTTTGTATTGTAATCTTTGGGAATGCTTTTCATTTTGCACCTCTATGAATTCTTGACTGAATTAAAATTTTCAGTGATTTGATTCTACGCATTTGTGCACAAGATTATATGGTAGAGGGTGTTATGAGAAGCTATTTAACCATGATAGTTTGTGTTTTTTTTATACTTTCGGGATGGTCAAGCTACAATGCTATTGGATATACTTTGTAGCATTTCCACAATGGTTGGGATGGATTAGTGATTGACAACTTATTTCTCTGATATTCATAAATCACAGCAAATAACTAATCAGTAAAGTTGTAAGCACGAGGTAAATAAAGAAGTAAGCATCAAAGAAAGGAAAGCAATAATTTCAACCTAAATACGTTCATCCATTCAAATAAGTTGTGCTCCACTTCAGCAACTGAGACACCATCCCTCTCTAAAGGTAATTTTGCAGTTGTTGCATCTATAATTTCAGCAAGACCATCCTCTCTACTCCAAACAATCATGCCTTGTTGCAATAATGCAAGAGAATGGTCTTCTGTAATTACCAAGGCCCTAAAACCATGAGACATATCTATAAGAAGATAATTATTTATAAAAACCTTCTGTAAGATACCACTTTGAGGATCTAGATCAACAACCTCAAAATTTCATTCTTTTGACCATTATCTAGAACAACAGTAAGAGAAACCTTGTTGTTGTCTAGGTGTTGCAACGTTGCAGATAATTGCTGCTTTGATGATAAGAGTAGGTCATTGCTAATAATAACCAGTTCACTTACTTTCTCGAGTAAATGAAGCTCACTACAAGTATTTCAAACTTTTATCACTATTATAAGTGAATCAACTTTTAATGCAAAAGCACCTACAAAGTTTAATGGAAGGAGTCGTGCCTCAAATGAAAAATCTTCAAAGAGACTAGAAAGTGTTGTTTGATGTAGTGACAACTCTCCCTTTGCAATGTCACTTGTAATAATAGTTGGTTTTGCTGAATCCAAAGCAACCAATGTATCCTTTGCCACAATTAGCTTGTCTAGTGATAGGCCTCCAGCATAGGTTGCCACTTCATGTTTCATTATTTTCCCATTCTGAGGATATCCTACTGTGCCAATGAAAATGCATAATGACCCTTGCATTTTAAGAGGTTAACAGGGATTTTGGGTGTCCATGTATGCTTTTCCCTAGTATTGATAGGCGTTCTGCAGTAAGATTAAGGTCTTTTTTGGCTGGATTTAGATTACCATTTGCTGTGTTAAAATTATCGACTTCTCATCCAATTATTTTGTTGGTAGCATGTCTATGGATAGTTTCCATGGGCTTATTTAGTGCTTTTATTGATTAGTTCTGCTTTGAATTTCCCCACTAGTTGTTCTAATTTCATTTTTCTTTTAGTAAGCTTCTTACTTCCCTTTCCGGGAAGCTTTAGATTTATATATTTTTGGAAAAGGAAAAGAACTTCAATAATTTCTAGTTAATTTTTTTTCCAATGTAGGTAATCTTGATATCTTATTGTAGTTAGATGCTTGCTAGAATAACATCTATAGCGAAATTCATTAGGCTTTTAGAAAGTTCTGCTGCTAGCAACTCTTTGATTCTTTTCAAAATATGGAATTTTGAATAAAATTTTTGCTGAATAAGTGTTCAAATAAGCCTTTTTATGCTACAAGAATATGCCTGTCCAAAATCCTTAGGGTTTTCAACATTTTTGTTGCTAGAAGTCCTATGACAACTTCAAAAAGATCATTGTTGAAACATTAAGTCTGTTGATTAATCGTTAATAATTGTTTCACGACTCTGTTGTTCTCTAGCCTTTGGATGCCCATATTTGCTTCTGTCATTGTTTTTATTTTTACTTCTTCCATTGTTTTAAAGGGTTCTTTGCAGCGAGAATTTAGTCCTTTGCAAATTTAGATTTACAGTTTCAGTATTAAAAAATTCCAGTTGTTCTTTTATTGTTTATTTTGTCACTAGCATCCCTCCATAAATGGATAGTCCTAATGAATTATAGGGACAACCAGAACTCTGTTGCAATAATGTGTAACAAAAATTCTTAGGCTTTAGGGGACTTTTCTCCCTAGCAGTTCTTTGGTGCTTGGGAAAAAGTATTGCATTCAGACCAATAGTTTTCTTGGATAACTTCAGAGACCATAGCCACCAGTTGGAATTTTGATCTCCATGTTGGTTTTTTCTGTTGTATTAATAAGTGCTCTACAATAAGATTATAATGCTTACTTTTGTGAATTTTGATTACTGCCTTTGATTTTAAAAATATGTACTTGTTCTTCAATGACTTAATTTCCTAGGAGTTCCTGTTTTTGCTTAGAATCTTTGATTATATGCCCTAATTGTTTTTCATTAAATACTTCTTTCAGGTTCCTGGATGTTTGATCTAATTTATTTGTTCTCTTAGTTAATTGCTTCCATTACTCGTTTTGACTTTATGCTCATAATCTCAGATTATACTATCTCTAGTGCACCGATTAGATAATTCTGCTTTGAGGTTGCCCAATACTTGCTCTGATGGCCTTGTTTTGTTAGTCTAGTGTTCAGTGGTCTTCTCCTACAAAAATTAGTTTTATATTTTCCTATAAAAAATGGAGTTGTCGTTCAATAGATTTGAGATAGCGTTTGTACAACTATATCTAGTCTTGATAGCTAAGGGTGAGTAAATACTTGCTACAATAGTGTCTCTTGTTAAAATTCTTAGGGCTTAAAAAACCTTTTCTGCTGGAAGCTCTCTCTTTCCTTAAAAAAATTGTCATTTGAAAAAATATTTGTTTCTAGTGTTGATAACTTAGGGCGAGGAGATACTTGCTACAATAGTGTCTCTTGCTAAAATTATTAGGGTTTCAGAAACATTTGTTGCTGGAAGCTCTTAGTTGCCTACAAAAAGTATCATTTGAAAAGATATTTGTTCAATGAGCACAAAAGAAAGTGTCCTTATTTATCATAAGTAAGTGGGAAAGTGATTTTGTGGGGATATACCTTTGGCAAGAGGATGGATACCCAAGTAGTGGGTAATGGGTTGGAGATATGAATGAATGTAAAGTGAAATATATGGCCCCAACCAACAGTGAATGTTGAAGAAGAGATAGATTTTTAAGGGAAAATGACCTTGCGAATCATGCCCATCACTAGTGAAGCCTAGTGGTGGAGAGATGAACAAATGTCTAGATAATCTCTACTGAGCAGACAAAAAAATATAGACAAATTGAAGAGACGAAGGGAAAGTTTCTGAAACAAGTGTACATATATTTCTTTCCTTTGAACTTTCTGAGTTGAACACAAGCAATCATATATAGAATTTTTATTTCAAGAACCTAGTTTTTTCACCAGATGTTTCATACACATAAAAATTATTTTGTCAGAAGTTTCATGTTTTGTGTTTTTTAATATTTTGACTTGGAAACAATGTAAGTTATAAAATACCTAGTTTTCCTAGTTGTCAATAATTTATCCAAAATTTTGGTGAAATCATAGAAGTTAAGACATATTTTTAAAATGTGAGAATATGATGAGATAGAGACCATTCACTGCTGAGGACAGTAAAACAAACATGTTTATCCCAATGAAAAAAGGAGGGTGCAGACAACGCTGGCAAAAAATGGGAGTGATTTTTTATTGAGTAGTTGAATATCCAATACTGGGAAAATAAAATAGGGATGAAGTTGGCATGGATCCAAGTAATTCATAAATTTGGGAATTCTAGTGATTCATGAGTTCATGAATTTGAGAGATACAAGAACTCGGTCTAAATTCAGGGCTTTGTGAATTCAACTTGATGGAGTACCTACAAGATTCCATAATTATGGAGTTGAGAAGCTACTTTAGAAAAATATTTTTTTCTCATGTTTTTGTTGTCACTCAAATTAGTATTGTAGCATTAAGATGGTTTGTTGGAAGCAATGTTATCAGGATTGGACTGGTCATTGAATCAATAGAGTCCAACTAACTTTTCAATTGTCTTATAAATTTATTTCTTGATGAAATGGTTTAAGTAAGGTTACATTGGATTTCTTGATGCTTAGATCTTGTCTCTCTTGAAACTGGAAGTCTATTGGTATGTGCTAAACAATAAGAAAATGTGATTGTGTATTGGAGTGGCAATTCCTATGTAATTATGGACATAGAATCTTACCCATGGTGATCTGTCTCTCTAATCCTGTCATAAAAGATTTTGAGGAGTATTTAACTATTTCTTCTATATTTGCATCCATTCTAGCACATCTATTAGCAACATTTATTTAAAGTATTGTAGCCCAATTTCAGGCTAATCAATATGAAAAAGAGAAGTAGTTGGATTTTACCCATGGATAGTAACAACGTAAGTTCATAAATATGGAGTTCTTCTTGTCAGTTAAAATCTACATTCATCACTTCAAAAACTGGAGACCTCTATAAAACATCATGCAACTAATCACCCAGCATGCCAGGCGTGCAGTTTCTACTGGGGCAGTTGTCTCAAGCTTGGAAAGAGTGCCCAGACTATGAGATGCATCCATCTGGAAAGCGTTGGATTGTATGCATTGCAACATTTTAAATACAAGGAGCAATGAACCTTGTAAAATGAGGAAGTTCTGGTTAAATTTAGAAAGGCTAGCAGCCTTTAACAGTATTGTCTATATGACCATGTCAGAAACATTTACAGGAAAATGGTTTCTCTCTTTTGTTCATGAAGGTCTTAAATTGCAGTTTTACAGGAAAATCAATGTATGCTGATGTACTATGGAAAATCAATGTATGACTAGGTTAAGCTTAGAGCTCACATTCTTTGGCCCCCACTTGTGACTCGACTAGACACAACTTAGCTTATCTCATCTTTTTTCCCAACACTCCTAGTGGAGAGGGGAACTAAGAGGCCAGTAGATAGCAACACCATTCCATCTCCTATATTAGTTATGCGTCGAGAGACAATGCAACCTTTATAGCTAGGTCAATGTGGGGTTGTTGTATGTAACATCCCCTCAGAAGATGTCTGGAAAACATGTAGAGTAAGTAAAAAGGTAAGATCAAATTTGTTTTATCTACTAAAAATTATAGATGAAATTTAATAACGCTAGGGGACAGAAAAATGTGTGTGACTAAAACAATGAATGGGGACGAATTCTACTAGGGGAAGAGTTTTAATGTCTAGGGAAGACATGACATTGATGAGAGGTGTCATCTTTGTGTCATTTATGAATGAGTGTTCACTTGATATTATCCTCAGTAAAATAAATTTATTAGTCGCATCTTAGTATGAAGCTAATTATAGCCAGTTAATCCAAAATAAAATGAGATGACTACCCGAAATATTAGTATTACCTATTATGATTTTGACAAGCATCCTCCATAATGACACTAAGAAAATAAATCGAAAAAAAGAAAATAGTCATACTTCCTTTCTTACCTTCAGAAAATGGTATTTCTAAGAGTATTGTAAAAAAAAACTATGACTGTGGTTTAAATTAAATAGTATAATAGACATATTTATGGAAAACTTTATTATATCTATAATATAACAAACATTACACCTACCACTTTAAATTGAGGATGATCTCATGGGGATCGAATAATAGCATAAGGAGCATAAAGAACATGATCGTTAATGAATTGAGCCATAGGATTCTATTTGGAAAATAATTTAGAGTTCCACCTTGTTTAAAAGTGAAAACGTGGAGAACTCCTTCTACCACTTGTTGGCTTGGGATTTTTAGCCTTTTTTTAAAGGCGATTATTTTTTTGGGAGGGAGGAAAGGATTCTATTAAACCCAACAATACTTTTCTGCATTAGTGGATGGTAAAGGTGGTAAACTATCAGCCATCATCTTACCAATTGAGCTAACCCTTGTGGCTTAAAAATATTCGACTCTTTTGGTAAACAGCAGAGTAGGGAGGATCCAAAAGCCATGATCCATCCCTTATGCTTGAGAGGTATCACGATTTGAGGATGAGGAAAGGCGTTCTATCCTGGATTCCATTGAAAGACCGGATTTATTTTCCAAGATAATCATGATTTCAGCATCTCCCAGGTATGTGTTTTGCTTGGAGGGTTTTGAAGTCTTTTTTCTTGCTTTGCGTCTGGATTCTGTGATCGTGGTTTATAATATTTTGGGAGGTTTTATTTGATTTTATTTTAGCAACTGGAGAAGCGAGCTGATGCTCTACAACCTGGATGGGGTGGGGATCTAGGTAATGATGTTTTCAATTTATAATATATATTATGCATTGGGTGCCACAAATCCATATAAATCAGGGTTTGATAATCTCCTTATATATATTTAGATCTCGAAATATCTCTTTCCTGCCATTTCTTTTAAATATTTTGATGGGGGAGATGGATCTCTACCTTGCATATTTTTAATATATATATTCAAATATGGAAATCTCTTTTTCCTGCAACTTCATTTAAACATTTTGATCGGGAGATGGATCTCCACCTTTCCTTTGTTTTAATATATATATTCATATCTGGAAATATCTTTTGCCTGCGAATTCATTTAAAATATATATTCAGATCTCGAAATATCTTTTGCCTGCGACTTCATTTAAACATTTTGATAGGGAGATGGATCTCCACCTTGCTTGTGTCTTGTTTTATGCATTCATATCTGGTTATCTCTTCTTGCCTTTGATTTTATTCATACACTTAGATCTGGAACATTATTCTCCTCATTACCAAGATTTGGTATTTTTGTGTAGATCTAGAAATGGATTCTTCCATTTGCCAGTGTTGGTTTTTATTTAATATCTTGAAGTTTGTATTGGGCATTTTGTTTAAAATATGGATTTGTCCATTTGCAAGTGTTGGTTTTTATTTAATATCTTGAAGTTTGTATTGGGCATTTTGTTTAAAATATGGATTTGAATCTTTCATCGACAAAGTTTTGCTATTGTATAACGATATGGAAGTTTTTTTTCAGATGGAAAGATCCACGGGAAACCCAGCAATACATCCCCACATTAGTGGATGGTAGAGGTGGTAAACCGTCGGCCATCCTCGCAGAAGGCCTAACCCCAAAAGACTCAAGGCTCGAACCCGTGACCTCTCCCCGTACCGAAAGAGTGTGCGCACGTCTTACCAATTAAACTAACCCTTGGGGCTAACGATATGAAAGTTTATACTTTAGCCACATTTTGGACTAGATATAGATATATTGTTTTCATAGGTTAATAACTGGAATTTAAGAATGAATTATATATGTGAATGTATTATATGTGTGAATTATGTATATCTATTCATATCATCATCTTAAATTGAGCATTATACTTGGTCGGGAATTGATACCCCATCATCAATAAGTTAGAACACGAAATAAGTTGTTTAATATATATATATATATATATATATATATATATATATATGAGAATGTGGAGTTTAAACATGCAATAGATATTTTAGTTAAAAGATTTNTCATTTTTTTGGCTGGAAATGAGTTTAAATGTGGAATAGATATTTTAATTGAAAGATTTAGTTTATCATTATTTTGGTTGGAAATAAATATTTATATATATATGCATTGGATTATGATTATCCATGCCTTGAATAGTTGTTTGTATATTAAGAATATACAAGCATTGATATGCATGTTCTCGAATAAGTTTTTGTGTATATTAAATTATATATCAGCACTAGATTAAGATTTTCCATGCCCTCGAATAGTTTTTAAATTTTAGTAATATACGAGAAGAAAAACCTTAAACAAAAATCTTACAAGTAAGGAAAATAGTAATTGGCAAGTATTCTCCATGGAAGAGATTAGTAGTGGATGTGCCACGAAATTATAAATATTTTCTTGAAAAATAATATAAAGACTAACAAGCTTTGGTGGATGTAGCCTCATGGATGGGGTGAACCACGCATATGATGTCTCTTTTTTTTGTTCTATGTTTTATGTTTGTATTTACTCATTTCATGATAGTATTTAATTTATGGATGATGCACAATAAATGCTTATGATACATTATCTTTATTGGTACCATGGTTTATGAAAAACGCTTGCAAGCATACAGTTAAAGGTATATAAATTATGGAGGAAAGCTATTTGGATAGTTAAATGATTCAATACCCTTTGTTTGTCATTTTGATTTCAATATCTAGATATACACGTAAGTAATAAATAAATTGTAAGAGTCTTATTACCATGGCATTAGGTTAGGGTAAAGTGTTAGTAACATTTACAATATGAGAAAGATGAAGTACGGCCAAAGAGTTAATATAAAATAATGAGAACTTGTGATGTTCGTATTTTAATGTATGTATTAGAATTATGTGATTTCACACTCTCAAGAGATTATCATGGTTCACTTGTTTGTTATAGTAAAAGAGAAAAATTTACCCCCATTTCCTCAAAATTTACTTTAAGGAATTATGGGTATGTTACAATTGGTATCAGAGCTCAAGTTGCAACACTTCGTCCTTTATGGGTGGAACACAAATTAGAAGGTACAACTTGGGTAAAATAATGATTGGTTGGTTATAGATAATAGGAAGAAAAGAGGTAAATATCGAGGAAGACTTGCCCTACAATTTTTTCATATTCTAAGGGATGAACTATAAGTATATAACTAATCCATGTTGAAGTCACTGATGTGATCATTAGAACACATATTAAAGAAAATAGAAAATAAAATAATTATTTGTTTTATATATGTCTTTCTCCTTATAACGATGAATGCACGATAAAGTTTGAAATTCATTTAGCAGGAGATGCAATGACGAAGGTGAGCTAACTTTGTAGCTTTTGCGTGATAGGAAGTGAATGAGGGGTGCAAAGTTCCTTCTAGAAACCAATGGATGGACGAGGTTTATGTTCAAACTAGAGGGACCAGTTGGTCATCTAAAACAAGGAAAGTTGAAGTACATTTGAAAAATTATGACGAGGTGGTTCATGCTTTATCCATATCTATTATCGAAATTAAACCAGATAAGTACCATGCTAGCCCCGTTATTATACCTTATAAATTTTGATATTGGGTTGCATGATGAAAGTTTTAGCTCTATACAAAAGTATCTTTAATATATTTTTCTAGAATATAAAAGGGAGAAATCTAAACCATTCTTAATGTGAGCTAGAATGTTTTTGAAATTACTAATATATATATATATATATATATATATATATATATAACCTTGTCACTTATATAGACCAATGACTATGTAAATGTGTCCATTACGTACAGTTAAAATTCTAGATCTGTTAAATGGCTTTACCTTGTGGATGTGGAAATTTATGATGAATGGTGTAGATAGTCAATGGAAGATTTTCAATTTTTTTCCTATGCGACCGATAATGAAGGATATATGTGTTGGTGGATCACATTATTGTGAAATTTCTTGAAGTACGTGTAGCAACAACAAAGTTCTATTTGTTCATTCAGGTTTAACTACATTGAGAATGGTATGATAAGGAATCAAAATTAAGGGTTTGAAGTTTTAAATACATGGAAATTATGAATACATATATTTTAACCACTTTCTAATTCTCAAGAAGATTATAAAGATTGAGTTAGGATGATCTCTATAATACCGTTATGCATATGGTTAGGAACACTAATATAATAAATGTATTGAAAATTGAATAGTTGTGACGTTTTGATTGGATTTCCTTTTTTTTTCTCTTTCTTGAAAAAAAAAAATCAATGTCTAATAGGGGCAAGCAAAGTGACATGAGTTGTCCAATAGTTTTCCTATATTTTAATAAATAAATAGGAAAGGATAACATAATGTGATTAAAGGGTGATACTATGACGAGTGATTGCACGTAAGATTTATGTTGGATATATTCTTCACATAAAACACAAAGGGAAACAAAATAATTGTGAATATGAATTTCTATTGAAACACTTGAAGGAAGTGAACATGACATGTGTGATAATATTAAGTATAAATAGATAATATGTCTATGTTAAAAGAAACTAAACTAGAAAAAGGAAGTATGTATGGAAATAAGTTGGAAAAACAAATGTTGTTGAATGATTTGAAAATCTTTTACAATATATTAAAAAGTATAACAACTGGAGATGATTTTAGAGGCATCTTTTGTTTGAATATATAAAGTTGATTGATATTGTTTATCGATGGGAGCCGGTACATGAAATATTAATTGTTATACAATTGGATATTGTGACTAACTATTCACGGCGAAGTGCACGCATCATGGTCTTGGTTATGGAAATAATATAAATTACCATGATAGGAACCAATTTTCCATGACTGCAAGCCACCAAATGACATGAGAGACATTTGGAATATGTGAAACTAAAAAGAAGTATGTACAAGAGATACATTCTTACATATATGTACAGGAGTACATGTTTCCCCTTGGCTAGCTAAGCACCAGTATGCATCCTAGGGACGCCTAGGTGTAAGACATAAGGTTAGATTTCCTTTCCACACAAATTTATGTTGTAAGACACTATCACATGAGTAGGGGCTCCGTGAAGACCCTCCGAGTATCATGGTGTTGAGAAAGGAAGTGCTTGAGCTCGATGAAGCACCCTGAATAGCATAGGTAGGAGATATGCCGGAGAAGGGGTATTGTCCTTGTGTTGGGTAGCTTGGATTAGTACTTGGAGTATTGTTGACACTGTGTTTGTTTGGATGGAGGTAATCTAAGAGGAACCAGAAGGTATTTAATAATACTTGTAAAAAGTATATGCATTTTTGTTCCTATGCGGTAATGTGTTTATCTATCAATAAATAAAGGAAAAAAGAATACTTGAACCATTATAAATCCTAAAATTAAACAGTGTTGGATTATTGATTTATGCCTAAACGGTTGATGTTGATCATAGTAGACATACAGCGGTATGTTTCATATTTTGGGTTGGTGGCCTAAAAAAAAATGATAGGAATCTTGTTAGTCTAAAGGATTAAAACACACATAAATAATTTCCATAAGAGTGACATAAGAGTTTCCATAAGGACGAGTACAACATGTTTTTACTTATGCAATATTCTATTGACATTAGAAGTATGTATGAATATGATGATATTCTGGGTAGACGTTGTGATGGCTTACAGAGTACAGGTTATGAACAATAAAATCTAGCAGAAATCACAAAATATTGAAGATGATCAAAACAAGATGAAGAACATTGTGAGGGATTAAATTATATCCATGTTCTAAAATAAGTTTTTGTGTATATTAAATTATATATTAGCATTGGATTAAGATTTTCCATGCCCTCGAATAGTTTTTGAATTTTAGCAATATACGAGAAGAAAAACCTTAAACAAAAATCTTACAAGGAAGGAAAATAGTTATTGGTGTGTATTCCCCGTGGAAGAGATTGGCAGTGGATCTGCCACGAAATTGTAAATCTTTTCTTAATAAAATAATATAAAGACTAACAAGCTTTGGAGGATGTAGCCTCATGGATGGGGTAAACCACGTATATGATGTCTCTCTTTTTTTTTTCTATTTTTTATGTTTGTATTTACTCATTTTCATGATAGTGTTTAATGTATGGATGATGCACAATCAATGCTTATGATACATTATCTTTATTGGTACCATGGTTTATGAAAAACACTCGCAAGCATACATTTAAAGGTATATACATTATGGAGGAAATCTATTTGGATAGTTAAATGATTCAATACCCTTTGTTTGTCATTTTGATTTCAATATCTAGATGTATACGCAAGTAATAAATAAATTGTAAGATCTTATTACCATGGCATTAGGTTAGGGTAAAGTGTTAGTAACATTTACAATCTCAATATGAGAAAGATGAAGTATGGCCAAAGAGTTAATATAAAATAATGAGAACTTGTGATGTTCGTATTTTAATGTATGTATTATAATTATGTGATTTCACACTCTCAAGACATTAACATGGTTGACTTGTTGGTTATAGTAAAAGCGAAAAATGTACCCCCATTTCCTCAGAATTTACTTTGAGGAATTATGGGTATGTTACATTGTAGGTGGGCTTGGGATAGCTAGGTCCATGTAAGGTTTTGTTGGGATAGCTTATGCATGATTACAAACCTTTAAGTCTATTTCACCCGTAATCTATGTGAGTTATTTGAGAGAATTCTGTAGATATTGCAGGTCTTAACCAAATTTATCTACTGAAGTCATCAATCCAAGGTTAGCATTCCAAACAATTTTACTTGTTCCACATAATGATCCTCTTAGTTACCAAACATAGGTTTCTTTCATGTTCCTAATCACACAATAGAGTCCATTAAACTTAGTTTCAATTGCTTTTGCATGACCTCCACCTTGGGTTTCTATCAAAGAAGCCGACAAATTTTCCACTTTCACTTGGAAATCCTTTGGCAATATTGTTTCTACTATCAAGGATTTGGATTAACACCATTTCCTTCTGCCTCTGATGGTGCCATTTATCTTATATGAGAAACCTTTTTGGGAAGAGTAGCTACTCTTTTTGGAGGTGGGTGAGTAAATATGGTTGTGCTCACTTTAAAATGTTATAGTCACACTTGGATTCACGTAAAGTGAGTGACTGAGCCACTGTCACTAAATGCACTTCCTTGTAATTATTGATTTTGATGACCTTCATGTCTCTAACTAACCAGCCAAAGACTTTGCTTGATATGAAACACATTTACCAAAGAGATCTCCAATATTTGGCAGGTGAATAGAATAGATTCCTATGCCCTATCATGATTGTAGTTTGTTAAGTATATCCAATTATATTCCTTCTCCCAGTGTTTCAAATCATGCTTGGTTTTCCAAAGATAAATATAAAAAGACAACCTCATCCTATACTCTATAGCCCCATTAATATGCTTATATCCAATGTTGTCGGGGATCATGAAGATCTCCCAGAGAAAGCGCTCCAACATCACCATGGGAAGTGAATAAACATTATGAATTGGAATCATAATATATTTGAACCATTTGTCCTTGTGGATACTCCTTAGCTTGATGGAAGAAGGAAATTTGCTCATCCCATGGTGGATAGGATCCATGTGAAGCACCAACTATTGGGTTGATCATCCTCTTTTGATTCTCCTTATTGCTCCACTTATACATGGATCTAGGAAGATCATGCTTATCTACTATATCGTTGGCATCCACAATAAGATAATTGTTGTTGATAGGTCTCATATAGGGGTACACTTACGGTTGCTAGGGAATAATGATTTTTGTAATCCCATTAAATCAATTTCTTGAGTTTTGTTCAAAATTCCTAGAAAAGGTTTATGGATTTCACAACCTACTTGATCATATATTGTGAACTTATACAATCTATCGTCATTTTCCAACCATTAGATACTCAAGGTTGTGTATTGATCATTTTTACCATTATAGAGGACTCTGTAAGTTAGGTTCCCAAATTCTTAAAGGGTGCTAGCTCAATGGAAGAGTTCCTACCTTACAAGCAGAAGGTTGGTGGTTCGATTCCTCCGTGCCCTACTGATATTATAATATCGGTTAAAAACAACTAAATTAGTAACAAAAAAATAAGAGATAACTGACCAAACAATGAGAGATAAGTGACTAAACAAAATGACAAAAAATTGTATATAAAATTACTAAAAATGACTAAATTAGTGACCAAAAAATGAGAGATGCGAAACTAGGCATTAAAAAGGATGCAACATGTGGTGCTAATGATGAATCCAAATATGGCATTGATATGGTAGCAAAATAAGATGCAAAACTAGGCATTAAAAACGATGCAACACGTGGTGCTAATGATGAAGCCAAACATGGCGTTGATATGGTAGCAAAATAAGGCGTTACTTTGGATGCAAAACATTGTGCTACATAAGAAACAAAATACGGTGCAACAATAGAAAAATATTTGGCGTCATTTTGGTTGCAAAACATGATGCAAAAAAGGAAGCAAAAATTGGTGCAAATATGGAAGCGAAAATTGGCACATATTTGGAAGTAAAACATGGTGCAAAATTGGATGCTAAAGTTGTAAAAAAAATGGATGTAATATTGGATGCTAATTTGGATGCTAACATGGTTCTATTAAGGATGCAAATATGACGCTAACGGGGATGCCATTTAAGAAGCAAAAGTGGACACTCACTAGGAAGCAAAATAGGACGTTATTTAGGAAGCAAACCTCGACGTTGTTTAGGAAGCAAAGTTGGATGCTATTCTGAAAGCAAAAAAATAGACGCTATTTTGGATGTCATAAATTATGCCATCTAGGAAGCAAAAAAAGACGTTTTTTGAGATGCTTTAAGTTTTTTCCATGATGCGTTCCATTTAGCGTCTAGTTTGACCACTAGATGTAAAAAGAAAATACACTAAAAAAGAACGCTAAATGAGACGCTAATTCCAAGATTTGTTGTAGTGTATAGAGAAAATGAGGCATCAAAACACAAGGATGGTCATGCTAGAATGTGAAGTATATTGTCTTCATGGGAGAGAAAAGGAGTAGGAAGAGGACATAAAACATATACACAAATAAATTCATAGTTTGGAAAAAGAACGAACCTCTTGCCTCACCGTTAGCAAGAAACGATACATGCAGATGCAGAAATCATCACTTGCCTCGGGGCCAATGGTAAGTCAAAAGGAAGAATGTGTAGTAGAGCAACCTTAATGACATGCCAAGCATCAACGCTTTCGGGGTATTTTTACAACAACAACCACTAACAAGAACGATGTATTTGGCTATGGTAGCTTTTATAAATTCCTCTCAGGTCATTTTATGTTCTGTAAAAATCAATTTTTAACAGCAACCACTAACAAGAATGATGCCTTTGGGCATGGTAGCTTTTATAAATTCCTCTCAAGTCATTTTATGTTTGTAAAAATCAATTTTTAGTAGGTTACTCTAGGTGTCATTCTAGTAGAATTTCAAGGACCTTCAGTGACAATTATCTAAAGAACACACTTATGTCCCTCTTTTAATTTTAAAAAAAAAATTAAAAATCATGGATTTAAGTCAAAAACATTTCAACCTGAATGCGCTTAACACAATAATATTTATTGAGAAAGACGTGTTCACCTCTTATTATCTTGCAATTGTTGGAGTTCTTGCTTCATCATTATCACTTCATTTGCCCACATCTATAAACCAATCAAAACTTTTATTAGTTTCATTTTTGAAGGCATAGTACCATCTAGTCATTTGAATCTATAATTTAATGTAAAAATTGTATTAGTTTCATTTGTGAAGAGATAGTAACAACTAGTCATTTGAACATTTTAGTAAGAAATGCCACATCTATAAAGGAAAAAACTCGATTACAATAAGGGTTTATGTTTGGTAAAATTTTACTTAAAAAAAATATCAATTAAAAAAAAGGCCTTATGTTTGGTAAAATTTCGTTTAAAGAAAAACTCAATTATAATAAGCCTTTATGTTTGCTAAAATTTCACTTAAATCCATCTTTGACTTACAATATATCAACATTATATAAAAACATTAAATTATCTTTAATTTACAATATTTATTAACAATATTTAAAAAAACACATATTAATATATAAATAGTAATATTTTAATAAATGAGATATATGTTTGTATACAGAAATCAATTATAGTTAACTTATTATACCGAGTATGATAAAGAAATGTTATTCATATTTAATTAAAAAAAAAGTAAAATAATCTAATATTAAGTATAAAAGTTTTTAATATATATATATAATGAAAATTATTAGAATATATGGGTAGATTTAAGTTATTAGTTAGATAAGGTTTTTAAGATAAGATGTCAATTCAAAAGTCATTAGATTCCTATACTTTGATTGGTTACCATTTTAAAGGATAATGTAAAAGGGTTAAATTTATTATAATTAAATAGTACCTTAAATCCATCTTAATTACCAGTCTATTATGTGTAAAGAAAGATAAAATCCCTAGAGGTGGAAACGTTTCCTCAACTTTTTACAATAAACAGAATTTTCACCTCAAAAGAATTGATCCCCTAGATTTGATCCCTCGACTCACTCATTATATATCAAGAGTTAAGATAGATGTATACTAGTGTTTTATAAATGATCTCTTTAACTCATCAAACTATAGCTTCCCTTAGTTAAATAACTAAAATCATAATTTAGCTCAACTTAAATAGTTCATATTATTTTTCCACAATTTATTTGAAATTATTTTACTATTTAAGTTAAGTGATATATTATTTAATTTGTTGAATTACTCAATTATGCAATATTCAAAAAAATTGTTTTGATTAGATTAAATATCAACAAAATATACCGTAATATTTTTTACATAGTTTGAATAATCACTTATTCCTCGATAACAATATTAGATGATTTTTTTTCAACTGATTTAAATTGGAGAGAAATTAATAAGAAATGGAATTGGATAAATGACCAAGTAACGTAAATGTTATACACTTTGCATCTTTAATTATAACATTATAAGTGGTTATTATCCCCATATAATATTTGGATTATTTGTAATCCATTTGTCAAACACAACTTCTATTTTATAGTTTGGGATCAAATATAAGAGTGGATATTCTAACCTACAACTATAATGATGATTTATAATTTATTTTAGAAACATGACTGCTCTATTTTATAGTTGGTATCAAATCTAAGAGTTGTCCTTTTAACCTTGATACTAAATAAACAGAGTTACAAAGCAATACAATAGGACTTTACTTGTACAATCAATAAATTATATTTTTAGTTGAATCTAAATTTATTGAGTAAGAGACTATTTGAGTATTTAGGTTATTCAAGTTAAGGATAACATTAAAAAATGACTTCTAAATAACTGAAGAATATGCTGGGTTTAAGAAGAAGAATAGACAATACCTAAATCTGATTTTTTTGGAGCAGATTGTCAAAATTCAAAGAGTGAGTTCTGGTTTTATATCATTAAGTATTAAACATAGAGATTAAACATTGTCGATATGTTGATGTACAAGATCGTGATTCTGTTTCTAATTATCATGGTATAATTCCTTATGATTGACATCTTGATTAAGGTAAGATATGATGCAGTGGGATAAAAAGCAGGTGTAGGTAATTAGCACTCTCTTTGAATGACACACTATAGCTATATATAAGAGTTGGGTTGGGTTGGAATTAATAAGATGCTAACAAAGCCAACCACCATATGGTACAAAGCTAAATTGGCTACAAAGCAATTAGCATATAAGTCCATTCTAGTAGTGCAAAGTAACGGGACTAGCAAGGGAAGTATAATTTCTCGCTCATATTTGTTGGATTAATTACTTATATTTTGCATAGAGCTGCTAAGTATTAATATTTGAGCAAGATTATGTTCAAAATATAGATCTAGGCCCTATAAATATGAGATTGAGCTCCATAGAAGGTAACATCAATAATAGAGAATCAATAACATCATTGTAAGAAAGACCATAGAAAGTGACATATATGTAACATAACGAAGATGGAATCATAAGAAATAGGAAGGAGAGATAAATCACATAATGATGCAACAAATAATTGAAAGAGAGGACACATGTTAATTTGAAAATTATTTTCAAGATACTTATCAAATTTATAAAAATTATCCATACACATACTTGCGAAACAAGTTGAAGATTGTACTTTATATTTTTCCACACATCTCGTTGGCTCTAATAAGGATGATGTTGCATATGCAACATGAATATCATAAGTAACCATTGAGACTACACACCTACAAAACTTGGGATCGTTGAGCTAGATGCACAATTCCATCATTGAAGTTAGGAGAGGAATTGCATGATCGTGGAAGATAGTGAGTTGAGCATGCATTATTACATATAGGTATTGGAGCACATGACTTTTGCTATTAGGGATCTATTAAGATGCAGATGTATCCATATGACCTACATATTAGCATTTAGTAAACCATAGACACCAAGTTAATCTAGAAGACAATAAAAACAAATGAAATTATTGCTTCATTTGGCAAACTAACTTGGATGAAACTATCCTTGGACTAGATACTAGGAATGTTTACTAAGTGTTTATTTTAGTAATTATTCTTTGTTTTAGGATACACTTAAAACAAATGAAACTATTGGTTCATTTGAAAAACTAGAATGGATGAAATTGGCCTACCATTGGATATTAGGAGTGTTTACTTCAGTAATTATTCTCGTGATTTGTTTAATTTTTGTTTTAATATTATTATTTGATTATGTTAAAATAGTGTTTAGTTTAGTAATTATTCTCATCTTTTATTTTATTTTTTATTAATATTATCATTTTGTTATCTTAAAATTGCTACTTTGATTACTTAGTGTAGATTATGCATCCATTGAATCAATTATCTTCTTTTATTTGATTAATTTAATAAAATCATTATTTTTCCTTGCATGTCATGTTATTAAATTGAGTAAATTATAATTGAAAACAAGAAAATAAATATGTGTTGAATACCTTTTATCTGAATTCATCTATTTGTTTGATTTGACAAGAGAATTCTTGTAGTAGAAAAAAACTATTTTCCCAAACCTTAGAATTCAAAATTTTGACTTTTATATATGATTGAACAACATGATTTTGGGTATATGATTTTGAGAAGTCTCCTTAATGTTTGGGTATATGATTTTGTAATTTGGTAGAATTGCTGTTGTGTCAGTTTTTACTTCATATTATTGGTGGATGAAAAACATTTGTAATTTCTTAAGTCTTTTAAACTAATAAATATCCTTTGTAAATTTCGACTAAAACCAAACTAGTCAAGCAAGTGAGTCCAAACAAAATTGTCGATTAAAATCGACAAGTTGTCGAAGTTGTAAAAATGACAAGTTGTTGAAGTTGTAAAACCGACAAGTTGTCGGTTATCAAAAAGTTGTCGAAGTCAACTTGCTGAAGTAAAACCTGTTGGTAAAACCTGTCGATAGAACCGACAAGTAAGAACTTGTTGAGGTAAAAGAGTTGGGTCCATAAGTCCAACCATATTGGTAGACTTATCTAGTGGGAGTTAGACAAGCTTCACCTGACAAGTAAAAAAGAAAAGGAGGTTGGCGTGAAATTTTTATAACTGAGCAGTAACTCAAGTTTTTCGGCTCAGTTTTTGCTAACTGGTATCAAAGAAAGGTTTAGGAAATAAATCTTGTCTTAAAGTGGAAAAGTAAATTTCTAAGGAAAATTAAAAAATTAAAAATGGCTTCCACTTTTGGTTCATTGCCAACTCCATTTTTTACAGGAAAGAATTATGAATATTGGTCTCTAACAATGAAGGCTTTGTTCAGAGGGAAATATGTATGGGAAATTGTTCAGCATGGTTATGTAGAACCAACATATCATACAACATATAACAATCTCACGCAAGTTGAGAAAGATGTCTTGAGGGAATAGAGGAAGAAAGTTGGAAAATCTTTGTTCTACATACATCAAGCCATGCATGAAGGCATACTCCCAAGAGTAGCAGCGGCAATTAACGCTAAGCAGTCATGGGACACATTGAAGACCGCATATCAAGGCTTGGACAAGGTGAAGACTTCCAAGTTGTAGATTCTTAGAAGAGATTTTAAATCTTTGTCAATGAAAGATTCAGATAATGTAGACACATTCTACACCATAGTTGTTGGTTTTATAAGCCAATTGAAATCTCATGGAGAATCCATAGAAGACCAAAGGGTTGTTGAAAAAATTCTCAGAAGTCTTCCCCCAAGATTTGAACCCTTGTTTGTGACCTTGGATGTAAACAAAGATATGTCAGCTTTTACCATTGATGAGTTGCAAGATTCACTCATCAATCATGAACACATAATCAACAGAACAAATACATCATTGGAAGGTGCATTCACAACATAGACATCCATAAGTCGTGGTAGAGGCAGGGGGAGAAACAACTACAGAGGAAGAGGAATAATTTATTCCAGAGGAGGATGTGACATAAAGTAGAGAAGCAGTCGAGCACCTTGACAAGAAAGAAAATGACAGTGCTTATTTTCAAGCTTCATTTCATATATAATTTCAGGATGAGTTTTGGCTATGGAATTTCAGATTTGGACATTTGAATTTTGGTGGGCTGAAGCTACTACACACAAAGAATATGGTGAAAGGATTTCCATTGATCAAAAGACCATAAAGGGTTTGTGAAGGTTTCATTTTTGGCAAGCAGCATAGAGATAATTTTCTAGTTGGAAATTCATCACGGGGTCTTCACTTAGTGAAACCATGCCATAGCACATTCGTTCGTGGCATATGAAACAATACCCCTATTTTCAAAAAATATTGGAAAATACCTCTCAAAATCATTTTTTTTAACCCCCTCCCAATATGCCTTGCCGATTTTAAAAAACCCCTATTTTCCCTATATATTGCATGTATCCATTTTTTCATTTACATTTTTTATACCCCTTTATATTTCTACCTAAGGAAAAAAAAAAACTAAACACAAGAAAGGGCGACACTTGATAGGCACCCTTAGGCAAATCACTTTATTAGGAATTAAAATGTATCACATGATGTCAAAACAAATAAGAGAGGGTTTATTTGTACCAATCTCAAACAGTAGTGTGTTTTCCCCAAGAAGGGTTCAAAAATGAAACTTACACCATTTATAACTGCTTCTTTCCATCACGGACTTTTTATCCAAGCACCATTTTGGTATCTAGGAGATTTTACAACTTCAAAAACAAAATTGATTTGGAATCTTCAATGCATACTGTTAATCTTTTTAGATTAAAACCAATATGAATTTAACAAGAGGAATGGACGAGTCGAGTTGGCATCCATTTATCCAATGAACTTGTGAGCATTTAAAGCATAAATTCATGATGTCAAAATAGGCCACCTTTCAGTTGAAAATTGTATTTCCAGTTCAGATGTCTACCTCATCACCAAGTTCCTAGCTAAGTTTTACTCAAACAAATTCTTTATCGTCTACGGGGAAAAGAAAAAAAATCGAGGGTTGTGACAAACAAGCAAGTTGGTCAGAAGACATAAACAAAAAGATGGAGAAGAAAGTCAGCTAAAAAATATGATCCAAATAACTGAACACCAGTAACATTATGAGCAATTTCAAATTTAGTCTTCAAATTGACAAATTTTCTTCAACATAGATTCAAGGCAAATTCTGGAGGTGTGACTCTAACAAAGCAACCAACCAAACTACATAAAAATATCTCCAACAACATATTTTCAAAAGCACTATGATACATAACCCAATCTAGTGTACAAAAATTATCTTGTAGACTTGGCATTAAAACTTTTGTGGTTGGATTAGAGTCATAATCGTCTTCACCAGCTTCATTTTCAGTTTGTAAATTAACCTGACAACCAATATGGTTTGACCATATGGAAAGGGTTCGCCTTGTGAAGCCCAACGGGTTATCTCAATCACTTCAAATAGGCTGTTTCAAGGTGGAGTTCACTATAAGGTCTCCAGTTCTAGTCTGGCTGAGGTTCAAGTCCTGTTGAGTCTGACTGGGTTACCAACCACCATTGCAGCTAGTTGTTGAGCTGCCCTCCATCAAGATATTCCAGGGAAGAGGGGGAGAATCCTGTGAGGATTTTCTTGGAAAGAAAAGGAGTTTATCTTGTAATATGGTTAATCGTATCCAAAACCAAAGTTTGATTAAGCTCAATGTGTATGAGTGGATCAAACAAAATTAAATCTTACAACCTTGTTTCATTCATGACAGTCGGGTGGATCTAAATACCCAAGACAATGCTAAGTTTTATCTTTTCTACACCAATAGCATTAATAATTGAAAAGGAAACCCAAACCCATTAATGTACATAAGTTTTCAAGTGTATCAAGTTCAGTGAAAAACATTTTTTGCATCAAATAAATTGATTTTCTATTCAAGAGTTAGGATTGCTGAATAAACAAGCAACGAACATTGTTTCCAAACTAAAAGATTCATGGCAAAAAGGGAAAATGGATTGCAATAGGCTATAATTATATTAGAATGCAGATATCTGCAAGAGTACATATTGCTTATGTGATTATTGGATTTTACTACATAAGAGATTTTAAACCCAACGTTTCAGATGAACTCTTCAATCATAATCAAGGAAACCAATCAGTTGGAAAGCAATGCTGCAAATGAGGAGTGCACCTATTTATTAATATAAGGTAGGAGGGAAATTCATATGCTATGTGTAAGGTAGGACAGAAAGTCACGGGCTATATAATATATATAAGGTAGAAGGGAAAGGAGAGGAGGACAATATCCTCCTCTCCTTTCCCTTCTACCTTGTATATAGCCTGACTTTCCCTGTGTAAAACCCTATCATAAAGCCAAAAAGAGATATCTCCAAAGATGGAGAACCAACCCAAAAGAGATGTACAAAGAGAGCTGATGCAAAAGAAAAATGGAGGGCAGATCTGAGATCTGCAATACAAAAATGGTGAGAATGTCATGGAGAGCTACTTGGAAAAACTAAAAAGCACATAAAACACGCTCCAACCATACAACCATAGATAAAATAGTTGTAATCCGCTAATAATCAGCAACAGTCCCCAAAAGATTAAATCAGCAATAATAGAGAAATTATCTGTTATAATCAAGAAAAATCAACAAGCATTAAAACATACAAATATATTCATTTTTTCATTTTTTATATATAAACCAACAATGACAACAAATAATCACGTCGCCACATAAATATCAAAAAAAGATTGATAAGAATGTCATGGAGAGCTACTTGGCAAAACTAAAAAACACATAAAACACCCTCCAATCATGCAACCATTGATAAAATAGTTGTAATCCACTAATAATAAGCGTCAGTCCCCAAAATATTAAATCAGCATTAATAGAGAAATTATCTGATATAATCAAGAAAAAGCAACAAGCATTAAAAAATACAAATATATTCATTTTTTCATTTTTTATATATAAACCAACAATAATAGGAAATAATCGTATTGCCACATAAAAATCAAAAAAAGATTGATAAGATGTATAGGGTACCAAATGACACATCAAAATCGATATTGAGTCATAATCAAGACACAAAACTGAATAAACAATATAAAATGAAATAAAATATATATAAAATGTCTAACATCATGATCAGTGATATACAAAGATCAATCTAGTAGCTCGCTATTGATTCCCTCTTCCCCTTCAATGAGAAAAGGTAAGGGATCATCTACCACTACAAGGCCCTGGCACCCTGTAGCATTAATCTGACAAGCACTGGTGGGCGCTTGAGTATGAATCTGTATATAGGCTATTCCCACCCACCCACTAAAAAGAATGGTTTATCCAAATCCTTCCCTATCCCATGCACATGCTCAAGTTGCTCCTCCTCTAGCTCTAACCACAAAGTTGATTCCTCCATAATAGGCCTCTCAAACTCCACTTCCCACTTAGTGAAGGAATCAATGTTTTCTTAGGAAATGGTGTCCACATTAGGGAGGTGCTTAATTAGCTTCACCCAGAATAGGAGATTGTAGGCTCAGATATTTTGGCTAATCTTCATTAGTGGCCACATGGCAAGCCACTTTGTGGGTAGTTGAGGCTATTAGAGAGATGAAGTATAAATAGTAGAGGTTAGTTACACCATTATTACATTTATCATACTTTAATGTAATTTAAGGTAAGGTCAACCTAGCCTCCTCCTTGGGGCTAGAGCCTTAATCCTAGTGGGAATGGTATAAATAGTAAATACACCACATCCCTCATTTGTACAATTATCACATTCAAGCAAAAATCATTATTTTTCCTAAGGGCACCTACAATTCGTTCTACTTGTGGTGCACTCTCTTGAAGTCTTTTGTGGCACTACTGATTTCAGCTTTTCTATTTGATTAAAATCTAGAGTCCATTTAGAACCTTAAGTTTTTATATATTACATCTCATGATTTTAATTATATTTATCTCGGAACTTATAGTTTTGGTAACTACGCAGAATTTTCCCTATCTATGCCCTCACATGCAATATAAGTCGACAAACTTGAATATTTGATGTCTAATTGTTTGCATTTGCAATTTGCATTGTTGTACATTAATTTTTTTTCAATTAAATGTTTAATATTTTATGCATTTTTTTATATGGTCAAGTCATTCCTCAAGTCGACCCCGAGTCGAAGGCCATGCCCGAGTTGAGTCTGAATCTGATAACTTTGCTTACCAAACCACCAAATGACACCATACAATACAAAGCTAGGGTGAAAATCGAACTAAAAAAGCAACCTTATTGTAGGAAGGAATAGTAATCATGAAACCATATTGTGATTCTACACCATTTTGATTATGCATCCATGTTCTCATTGTAACTTCAGAGGTTTGCATTATCCACTTACAAGAGTTAGGACACCACGGTCCTAGTGATTTGAAGCACACCCCTAAACATTCTCTCTCAAAAATTTGTTGAAAGCAGCTAAAGAGGGAAGGTGAATAGTGAAAAGTTAAAACCCATTAGTTCACTTACTATACACTGATTAAGAAGTCAGAACAAACCCTACCCATATGGGCACTGAATCACATCTAATAGATCAACTGGGATCAAACACAAAGATGATATGCTACTTAATAACAATGTGCAGTTACAAAAGATGAACAAAATAAAAAATGTGGAAAACCCTAGCATATTTACAGACATTTCTTAGTTCTATTTTAAGGCCATGAACTGAGGAAGTAGAGAATTTAGCTACCACTCTGCAAAGCACGATGCAGTGAGAAGATCAACTCGTTGATATGGATTGAAGATGAAGTAACACCCAAAGAAGAAATTGGTTGCTAGACTCTGCCTCAATTTTAATGGGTAAGGCACTTAATTTGCAACTCAATTATCACCTTCAAAGATCAGATTCACAGCAATGCATCTTCTTTCTGTTGTGTTAAATAGATTTCATAATTAACCTAGTATATGCATCTATAATTCCGGTAATCCAAATCCTATTCACAGTGGCTACACTTGGATTCTCATATAACTCAAATTTTCAACATTTACTGGAACAAAGATCTAGAGACAACCAACCTTGAACTGGTAAACCTTCACTCCCTTTCTTAGGGATTTCAGAATGAGGTGGCCATGTATGAGGAGAACTCTCAGTGCTACCACTACTGCAATTATTCCCTGTTGTGATGCCTGCAGGTCCAACATCATCTGGAGGAAGCCAAAAACATACTAAATGGTGAAGGCAGAAGATATTGTAAAAATACAAAAGAATAAGTATCTACTATCTATTTATTCATTCTGTTCATTTATTTCAAGAGTTTATTGGGTTACATAGCAACCTTTTTCCACAAAAGAAACATCTATAGATGGTATAGCATGATGAACCCAGGAAGAAACAGTTGGGCATGACGAGCCAGATTTTGTAAGTGTGGAAGATGACTCTGCCCTTTGAGAATATCCAGATTCTAGTTGAGAAGTAGCAGGTGGAAAAGCAGGTGATACTTGCTGTGACACAGGAACTGCCAGCAGTTCACATAGAAATATAGATATCAAGATCTGTTTAATGCCAGAATCACATCCTGACGAATAAGGTAGACAGCAGGCCTAGCCATAGCCGTTTTTATTACCATTTTTTGAGGCCTTCTGTGGGTAGGGATGAGATGCTTTGCATTTGGGGCGTGGAGGTGGTACATGCTCTCTTGTGCCATTCCTTTGGACCTTCAAGAAGTAATTTTGTGCATGACTCCGAATCTGCAAACACCACCCTGAACTTCATTGAATGGAGGAGACAAGAAATTGTATATTGTTTGCGTTGTAGGCAGAAATATTATTTCAAACAATGCAAGCCTACCAATGACCATGTAAATTGCATGCTGACTTCTACATGAATAATTAAAATAGCAGTTAACATTGTCAATCATACAAGCATTTAAATATTCAGTAAATAAGAATAATACAAACTAACAGATGCTCCAACATCCTCTATCAAAAGAGCCTATATACCCTCTGATGAAATACTTACAAAAAAGAAGTGCACACATGAGTTATCCTCCCATAGTGATAAATTGGTAATGGGAAATAAGCATACTGAACATATTGCTGGAGAAAAACTGCTTCCCATATTTAATGACAAATTTGACATCAAAAGAACTGCAAAGAAGTGGCAGTTTGACTTCTAGAAAAAACAAATTTAAATTTCATTAAAAAATGTTGTTAGAATCTTGGCATAAGACCACTAGTTGAGCTTATACACTCTGACTACTAATTAGTCATCAGCTCTATGATATGCTATGGGCTGCAAATAGCTGACAGGAACTCCAAGGGTCACACAAGGCAAAAGTTCATGGTTTATCTGCACCAAAAGTATGTGCAGAAGAACTCTGCAAAGTAACTTGCAGAGGTTCATAAGACATTCTTTTGGATGAAGTGTATACATTTGACACTTTGAGTTAAATTTTCAAATTATCTTTGACTAAATGAAACAGTCCAAAAAATGAGTCATGTGCTCTTGGGCTAGCTGGCATTGTGATTTGCTTGAATTACGTACCTATGCTTTGGTTAAGTTGATAGCTATTGGCATTGTATGTTAGGCTGTCTCCATAACTATGTATTTGAAATTTCTCTGTCTAATATTGTCAGAACAACCTTTGATTTGAAGTCAAAATTTGCAGAATATGGACAGATTGTTTCTATTAGTCTCCTGCTTTCTTCAAATGATGCAATTTTGTATGGCCAGCTTTTGGCACAATTCCTAAACATAGCAAAGGACTATTCCAAGCATTCAAATGATGCATTGCAGCTTCAATGTCAATATTAAACACTGAATGATTCAAGTCCAGAAAAATTTGGGATTGGCATGGCTTCAAATTTGACAGACATTGCCACTCTGGAGTCTGGACTCTACCTACAATCACAGTTACCAAATACACTGATTTTATGGTCAAGTATAAAAATATTGACATATTTTAAATGTGGACATAACAATACTTTATTTTCCTCTATTAAATTCGAATGTTAACATGCACTGGCAGCCAAATATGGCCAAAGGGATGGCAAAATGTACAACGATAATAATGTCCATTGGAAGTGCCTAAACTTGAAGCACCTAGAGAAAAGGTAGAAACAAAAAGAGAACAAGAGCTGAAATAAAGTAGGCTTGCAAGAAATATGATGAAGCACAAGAAAGCCCAAAGAAAGGGGGCAAGGGTCCGGATGGAAGTGCCAAGAAATAATTCCTGGATCTGTAACACCCAATGAAAATGAGACGAGTACAATGTCACCTAGCAGTTCTCCTAACATCAAGGATGGAAAAAAAGTCAGTGATGAGATTCGTGCTAGCAACCAGTTTCGGACTCTAAAGTCTATGCTCTTTGATCGATCCCATTGCCCTTATCTTTTCTTGCTAACCATTGTCTTATTACTTCTAGATCCCAATAAAAATCCATTCACTTTTCTTGGTTACTCTTTTAGATCTATCATTAAAAGAAGGATTATAAGTAGATCTAAGTGTCTGGATCTAGTTCCTTTTCAACAAACTAGATCTAAGTGTCTAGATCTAACACGAGATTTTAGGCTACAGGGTACTAATGAAGGTTATGTAAATTGTAAAACGCAGAGTACCCTGAGGAAATGATAATGATTTCAAAACTTATTGAAATGGCTAAAAGCTATAATTTAAGTGGGTTCGCTAAGAGTTTAACTCAGTTGATTCAATGCAACCCAGTTCAAAGAATGAATCAATAGTAGTTTAACTTAGAAATCTCGGAAGCTAGTGCTGATTTTTGTACCTATGAAAGTGTTCCCCTAGGTGACTTTAGCCTTAGTCACTTAAAAGGGGAAAATAAATGACCCTTGCATTAAATGACTTGAGATGAGCATTTAATTAGACTTTAGAGAATAAAGTCACTTTTTGGAAAAATTACGTGAGCTGAGTGAATTTAATTTTTTTAATGAGATTTATGAGCATTTAATATGATCCGCTCATCTCATCTAATCTCCACCGTTGGATTAGATGAACCCTAGGGTTCTCACCAAAAAGGCAAGGAAAGGCCATTTCACTCACTTTTGCAGATTGAAGTGAGGAGAAAAGAGAAGAGAGATGAGGCACGATTTTCGAGGCAGCTCAGTTTTCAGCCAGCACGAATTTCGAGGTGAAGGGTTTTGGTACAGCATGCATCCCAAGGAGACCATACAGCTGAGTTATTTTGAGCATGGATTTCTAGGAGATTATGGGCACATTTACCGAGAAGGTTGGCATAGATTTCATGGCCATATACTGCCCAAATTTTGAGGCCATACTCAGGCACGTTTTTCAAGTTTCATAGTCTGTACGGACTGTCCTTTTTGCACAGAAATCGAGGACAGATTTCTGCACAGATTTCGAGGTGTTGGGCACATAAATCAAGGGACTGTTTTGCACAGATTCCAAGGCTCAGTTTTTGGCACAAAAATCGAGGAGGCATTTTGGCACATATTTCGAGGAGGTTCTGGGTGCATTTAATGCAGTAGAGATAAGTTTTATTTTCTGCTGTACTTGTTGTTCCATTTTACTGAAGAAATAAAAATACTCTCTCCTAACAGGTTTTCCCCTTGTGGGTTTTTCCTGGGCATGTTTGCCAAAAATATCATTAATCCAACAACAAACTTATCTTTGAGCCAAAAGGCTCTAATGCTCAAGTCTGATCTCTGATGGATGTCCCCTCTCTGCTCATGCATTCACCCCTCACATGCAAGCATTCACCCTTCTTTACGGAAGTTGTTCTTTGACTATGCATCACGCACCTTTGCCTCTTTGGATCACTGTCTTAATGATAACCCTCTCTCAGACTAATGAACTCTATCTCAGAGCTCAATCGCCTCCAGTGAAGAATGCCTCCTCTACTCAAGAATGCACCCCCTTCTGTCAACTAAATTCTTTGCATCTAGAATAAATCTCTAATAGAAGCAGTCTCTACCTCTAATGTGTCCTCCCTCCACTACAGATCAAGTGTGTTAGATCTCTACTCAGATTTGCACCCTAACTCCATAGAAAGTTGTGCCCTCCTCTCTCAAGAATGTGCCCCTGTCCTCATGCAGGCACTTTCCCTCCTCATGCAAGGATTCGCTCCTCCCATGCATTGATTCGCCCTCTCTTGTGTGCTCAGTCTCTGAGCTCTCAGATGATGAATCTCCTGCCTCTGATGGTTCCTCTCTACCTCATAAGAAGTGTGTTGGATCCCTCTCGGATTTGTGCCCCTCCTCTACCTGGCGATTGCACCCTTCTCTTCTCAAGAATGCGTCCTCAACCTCATGCAGTGATTCACCCTCCTCATGCAATAGCTTGCTCAACATGTGTAGATAAACTCTCTATTCAACACTGCCAATGTTAATACACCCCCATCTACCTCTGCTCTCTTTTATAAGCTTTTGGTGATGTTTAGGGTTCCAAAACCCTAACCTACTTTTCATGCACATGCACATGCATTACCTAGTTTCCATGCACATGCACATGCACATGCATCATGCAGATCTCACTGCTGCATTAAAAACCAGTGCATCCTTATAGTATATACTCCTTGCATGTAGCTGGTAAAGGTCGCAGAAACCTACGCATGTTCCCATCAATGGATCCATGACAACTGCTAGAGTGTATCTCATACTCTACATCAATGCATATACTGATAATGAACCTTCATGCTAGGCATCAGCACATGAAGGACATCCCAAGTTACAAAACTCAATATTGAATACTTTTTGGAAGGGATAATAACCTTGTGCATTGGATTTTGGTTTCTAGAATAAATTCTATGCATGTTTACTATGGTTGGTAGTGTGACTAATACTTAGCACTAAGCAATTAATTCTTCCTTCTACTTCTTATTCTTAGCATTCTCTTAGTTATTTTCAAGTTCACATTATGGTAAATGCTAAGTATGCTTCATTCCTATTTTGAATTTGTTGCTACAACTCTTAATCATTCAAGGATCTAACTGCAGTGTGCTACTTAATAACTGATTTGTGAAAACTTAAAAGTCTTATTGAATATTTTCTTAATGTTGTGAATTGCTCTTTCACATGTAAATATCCCAATTCAAATATACATACAATAACTTACTGTGATAAGTGACTTTATAACCAATTTGCATTTGCTTAAATGAGTGATCCTAACTAAGTAACAATTCACACTTTTCACTTCTAAGTACCGTGAGTTGTGTTGGCATCATTTCTCATATATGAATGTCTTGATCTTGATCCACCTACTACAAGTCAAACTGTAAACAATTATTGCTGATAACTTACCTCATTATAAAACCTATTTGCACTTTTCAGTTTCTTGAAGAGGTATCATATGTGAATTCTTGGTTTAGTCTTCTCACAACAAATATAATCTTACTTAGCAATTCTCATTTTTCTCAAGTAGTGGGAGTCCTTTACTGAAAAAAACACCCAAAAATACGCCACTACCATTTTTAGCATGTCTCTGCTTGACAAGCAAGAAAACCTGAAAATATCTAAGCCAGTCTAGTATAGAGTTTGAATTTCCTCTACACATGAGGCTGTTACAATAGAAATAGATGTGGCTTCCTTCTGGGGGGGAAGTCTGATATAAATACGCCTGAAAAATACAATGATGCAAATATAAATGGCATCATTGAACTCTAAGAAGAACTCAAGTCGCTTGTGATGCAAAATTCCCAGCTATTATGCAATGGCTATAGCAAATTATAGACTAATAAAGAGAAAAGTATAGAATTATGTCAAAATGAGAAAATTTCTAGGGTATTTGTACTAATTAGACATTGATTATACCCCTAGGTCTTCCTAGTTCCTACTTGAAATTCTACCTAGATTAGCTTGATTATACCCAATCCTACCTTAATCTTCCCCCAATTTTGGTGGGGGCAACTGATGCAGTAGTATAAGTGCTAACCAAAATGCCCCCAACCTGCTGAAATCCAGTAGACCAATTCTTGTGGAAATTGTAATTTGGAGTATTTAAATCGCAATTTCAGTGATCTGGGTAGTTTTAAAATCGGGGATTTAGTCTAGGACAGTCAAATATGATTACTGAAATTGTAAAATTATGGAAATAACAATTTCCCAGAACAAGTTTGACCATTTTTTTATCAAAAATCCGCCGGAAAAGCAGGGCGTTTTAGTTGTCTTTTATCCTACTCGGCAACTGACCCTTGATTTTACTATAAGAGTGGCTGACTTCCTTTCAAAGTGATCTACCTTTATACTTCGATATTTTTCCTTTCTCCCTCACATAAACTATCACCAAGGATTATAATTGTCAGACTTGCATTCTGTTTGGTTACTTACCCTGCTTTCGTTTTATGAATTAAAACTAGAGTCCTAACACAAATTGTAGAATTAGTCATGCACAGTATAATATGTTTATGGCATGAAGTCTCGTGAAGTTAGAGGAACATCTCCCTTTGAGGTATGGTTGATGAGTTTTGAAACACCCAACTCAATTTTTGCTTGAAAGTCAGACTTCTAGGCTTTCTGAAAATGTGAAATTTAGCTTCTAACAAACATACCCTCATGGATCAAACAAAAAACACATAGGTTACTTGCGTATTAGTAAATAGCTTTGTGGATAAGAACTGGGATGTAACATAGTTACTGTGGTTTTTAGCTGCCTCTACCCCACTTAACTATGGTTTCTTGAGCATTTTAACACTTAATCATAGCCTGCAGTATAACCATAATTAGTAGATCCAACATGTAGCAAAATCCTATTATACGAGTTTCGACAATATCCTACCTATGGAAAAAAATTTAAAACTTTTACATGTGGTAAAAGACCTGGATTATAATTGTCAGACTTGCATTTTGTTTGGTTACTTACCCTGCTTTAGTTTTATGAATTAAAACTAGAGTCCTAACACAAATTGTAGAATTAGTCATGCACAGTATAAGATGTTTATGGCATGAAGTCTCGTGAAGTTAGAGGAACATCTCCCTTTGAGGTATGGTTGATGAGTTTTGAAACACCCAACTCAATTTTTGCTTGAAAGTCAGACTTAGGCTTTCTGAAAATGTGAAATTTAGCTTCTAACAACCATACCCTCATGGATCAAACAAAAAACACATAGGTTACTTGCGTATTAGTAAATAGATTTGTGGATAAGAACTGGGCTGTAACACAGTTACTGTGGTTTTTAGCTGCCTCTACCCCACTTAACTATGGTTTCTTGAGCATTTTAACACTTAATCATAGCCTGCAGTATAACCATAATTAGTAGATCCAACATGTAGCAAAATCCTATTATACGAGTTTTGACAATATCCTACCTATGGAAAAAAATTTAAAACTTTTACATGTGGGCAGAGACCTGGACTATTACCAATTAGAGATGGGCTCCCAATTCAAAACATTTTTCATTTTACCAAAAGGCCAGCGTGTATATCCTTAGCGTGGAGACAAGCTTAGGTGCTTCTGAGGTTTGAAGCACTTTTTGGCTACCCTGCACATTCCACACCGTAGACAGGTCCATTACTAGCTAAAAAGAACCTGCAGTAGGGAAGTCATATATCAGATGATAAATAAAGTGGACTATTAAGTCTTTCCATCAGATAACAGTTTAAGTCAAATTTTGACTAACAATAAACAAAAATGGAATTTGTGTTGACTCTCTGGAAGTTTGATTACAATCTTATTTTTTAATCTACCATAATAAGGAAGTTAGAACGAGAATATTTTAAATCTCTTCAATAATTTTATTAGTTAGAAAAGCTGTAGACAGTTTGAAGTCACTTTCATTTGCAAAATTTAATGCTTAACTACTTTGTCTATTTGAGATATGAATAAAAAGGGGGTCAATTCCTGTGGGCAAAGCGAGTAGGTTAATAGTGGTCTTATAATGTATTTTGGAGATATATTATGTGATTAACTGGAAATATGGAGTCTGTATTGTCTGTTATCTGTATTTATTGGCATACTCAAGATCAGGACAATTCTGCTTTAGTTCATGGACTAATATTATCTTCTGTAACAGGTGATTGCATTTGTAAATGGAAAATCATCTTTAATTTCTAACATTAATCACCCCATACGATAATGGGATTGGAACTACACGATTTTTTGTATTAGAATATGTATTCTTCTATAGTAAGCAGATTATACTTTACCTGTATTTATTTATGATGGTGTAATTTTTGTGGCTAAATTAAATGGACTGTTTCATATGCTAATGCCTCTTTGAGCTTATATAAGTCTCATTTTGTGGCATTTGTAGTTCTACCTAGATCATTAGGTTATGGGCTATGGTTGAATATATTTAGATTGGTCTTGCATCGGTGTCTCTCAATTGGAAATGAAATTTGGCAGGGAAATATCTTCCTGCATTATAACTGGCACTCTGTATGGTTTACTTATTTTTTGCAAGTTCAAAGCAATTCTACTTGGGAAAGATTATAAAATTAAATAACAAGCTATGAAGTTGAAAATTTTTTCCAATCATGAACTTTTATTAGACAAATAAAAATTCTGTTGTCTTTCCTTTGAAAGGAGAGAAAATTGGAACCCTTGTATGATGTGAAGAACTAGTTCTGAAAGGCATCGAAGTTTTCAGAATAACCCTTGCACCTAGGATACATATACTATATTTTGACAATTTCTACTTATGAGTGAGACAGATTAGTCAAATGAAACCAAGAAAATTGTACAAGGCTCAAATAAAGTAGGCATAGAAAATGCCAATGACAATAATGGAGAAAATATGGCATCGGATAATGCTTGTGTGTTAAATGAATGCCATTTGAGAACTAATACTAGCTTAAGTTCTAGAAGTATTGAAACTGAAGTAGCCTACAGAGTGATGAAGTTTCCCTGCCTCCCTCTAAATGATGTCACCGGGCTCAGGAAGCTATGTCTACATCTGTTGCAGAGGCTGTAACTGCTTTAGTGGAGCTAGTGGCAGTTGGTGTGACTGGACAAGATGATGCATACAAGATTTCTGCAGATGAAAAAATTTATACTAAATGCTTTGATAATGACAAGAACTTAGTTAAGGGAAATGAGGAATGTGTCAAAGTAGACACATTAATCCAAAAACAAGCAACAGAAACAGGAGGTAGTAAGAAACCTGCGGTGTCTTCAGATTCATATCAATCCTTTACAGATAACATCCAAGCGGAAGTAAATCTTGATAACCTATTTGGAAACTTTGATGGCCGAGATTGAACCCCTTACGTGAATCTTGGGACATAGTTGAGCATTAGGGTTACATTGTACACAAACTCTGCGCACTCGAGCAAGAAGAAAATCTTCCCCTTAATGGCTGCCACCGGGGGGTAATAGCTAAAGCTCTTGAAAGATGAATGCTCCAAGTGGAGGATCAAATTACTGTATCCGTCGAACTGCTCTGCTAATAATCCCTCAGAGACCATGTCTCTAGGGGACTCCGACAAGCCCTCGGTCACATGGGGTAAGAGGAGGGGATCTTCTATGGGCTTCCTTTTCCTCTGTACCAGTTCCACCAGGTAGCGCTGGAGGATAATGAAAGTAGATCTCCTCGGACGTGAAGGTGTGGCGGTGATCCAGGGCAGATATCCATGCACTGGAAATAGCTGAGGCTATGGCGCGGGTCCCGATGCTGAGCTTCTCCAGGCAGCGGATCCCAATGTCATTGGGAGGCCTGGAATCAGTTGTATCTTGTGATAACAACAATGGTGGATGAGATGAAGCCATAGCACCCCACTAAATCAATATCAATCTGCAAATCTAAAACGCAGACCACGATGCAGATACTCCCACACCGACCCACAACGAGAATTTTGGTATGCACCGCGCCCATTTCTACCCTAGTCGGGATAAACAAACCCTCAAAATATTGGATATTGTTTATTAAAATAAAAAAACCCTTTTAACCCCAAATATATGCCCAATATAATTTTTTATTTTTTTTACCATTTTTAAGCCCCCAATATGAACGAACGTGATATCATATTGTTCCATCAGTGACGCCCCCGTGAAATTCATATAGAGCGCGCACACCAGTTGAAATTGTGCACTCTGATATTTGTGGTCCAATACAGACATCATCCATTGGTGGCTGCAATTATTTTCTTACTTTTATTGATGACTACTCAAGAAAAACATGGGTATATTTTCTAAAACATAAATATGATGCATTTAGTTATTTTTCAGCAGTTCAAGGCACTCATGGAGAACTAGAGTGGACACCACATCAAAATATTAAGGACTAACAGAGGAAGTGAATAGGTTTTAAATGAATTTCTAAATTTTTGCAAGACCCATGGCATACAAAACCAATTCACTGAACGGTATACACCTTCGCAAAATGGTGTTTCCGAAAGAAAGAACAGAACCATTATGGAGATGGCACGCAGCAGGTTGGAAGCCAAGCATTTTTCAAATGAATATTGGGGTGAAGTAGACACAATTGCTGTATACATTATGAATCATTGTCCGACAAAGTGTGTGAAGAACAAATTTCCTCAATAAGCATGGATAGGTATGAATCATAGTGTTCTCATTTAAATTTTTTTGGTTGTGTTGCATATGCTCATATTCCAGATGAGCTAAGAAAGAAGCTAGACAACAAGGCACATAAATGTATTTTTGTCAGCTATTGTGAAGACACAAAAGCATACAAGTTGTATGATCTTGTTGCAAGGAAATTGATAATCAGTATAGATGTTCAATTTCTTGAGAATGAATCATGGGATGGAACTATCGACACAAATGTCAAGATTGTGTTGAATGTCGACAATGATAACATTGTGGATGAAGTGGTTCAAACACCACATTAAGTCAACCAGTTGCAGCACAGACAAATCCCATGACACCATTACATGACATGATTCAGCACAAGGAACATCAAAACATGTGGCAGGTCAAGCTACATTGACAAGCACACCAAGAGGATAGCATACTCCATCAAGCATTTCATTGAGGTTGACATCGACGAACTAGTGAAGAAAAGAAGTCTACATGAAATATATTAAGTTGGTACACCAGATTCATTCTCTCTCTTTGCATTATTTTCTCCTATATATGATCCAATAACATTTGAGGAAGTTGTCTAAGAAGAAGTATGGGCACAAGCCATGGATGAAGAAATAGAATGCATTGAGAAGAACCAGACATGGGAGTTGGTAGATGTACCAAAATACAAAGATGTAATCACCGTAAAATGTATTTACATTACGAAGCAAGATGATAATGGGAATGTGCAAAAGCACAAAGCAATAATGGTAGCAATATGGTTCACACAACAACCTAACATAGACTTCAATGAAACTTTTACACCTGTTGCATGCATGGATATAGTCAAAATAGTCTTGGCCATTGCTTCACAAAACAAGTGGTATGTTTATCAAATGGATGTTAAGTCAACATTTTTGAATGTCTATCTAGAAGAGGAAGTATATGTGGAACAACCATAAGGCTATGAAGTTCCAGGTTGAGAGCATAAAGTGTATAGGCTGGAAAAGGAACTCTATGGTTTGAAGCAAGGTCCTAGAGATTGGTACAGTTGGATTGATTGTTATCTCACTGAAAATGGATTTCACAGAAGTGAAAGTGAACCGACTTTGTACACCAAAGTGAATGAGAAAGGTAAGATGTTAATTGTCTTCTTGTATGTAGATGATTTAATATTTACTGGTGACTATGGCATAGAATAATTTAAAATAGTCATGGAAAGTGAATTTGAAATGACTGATCTAGGGCTTATGAAGTTTTTTCTGGGCATTGAAGTTCAGGAGCCTGAAAGTGGTATATTTATATCACAGTATAAATATGCTAGTGAATTTTTAAAATATTTAATATGTCTAATTGAAAGACATCTCCAAAACTAGTAATAACAGGTTTAAAATTGAGCAAGGATGATGAAGGATCAACTATAGATCCTATGCTGTTCAAAAGGCTTGTTGGAAGCCTTATGTATTTAACAACAACAGGAATAGGCATCATGTATGGAGTAAGTATGATCTCAATATTCACGAAGTCACAAAAATACTCTCATTGACAAGCAGGTAAAATAATTCTGAGGTATGTAAGTGGCACAATAGCCAATGGAATTATGTATTCAAACTCGAAAAATTTTAAACTCATTGGCGACACTGAGGATGATATGGAGGAAACATCGATGACAAGAAAAGCACATATGGGTACACATTTAATTTTGGTACAGGTGTTGTTTAATGGGCTTCAAAGAAACATCCCATAGTAACTCTATCTTCAACAGAAGCATAGTATGTTGTAGCTACAAGTGTTGCATGTCAAGCTATCTGGATGCGGAGAATGTTGAAAGACTTGTCGTAGAACCAGCAAGAACGAACAACTATATTCTGTGACAACAATTCAGCCATAGGATTATCAAAGAATCATGTGTTTCACAAGAAATACAAGCACATCGCCACAAGGTTTCATTTCATAAGAGGGTTGGTGAACAATAGAGAAACTTGTTTGGAATTTTGCAGGTCTGAAGATCAACTTGCAAACATCTTTACAAAACCATTGGCAAGGGATACATTTAAGTATCTACGTAGTTGTCTTGGAATGACAAGTTTTGCAAAATAAACTTTGTCATGCACATAGCAAGTCATTTCTCTAAAACATTTTGTAAATTTTTGTTTTAAGATCCCCATCTAATCATAATTAAGGGGGAGTGTTGGAAATATTAATTACTTGAAGATTCGTATCAGATCTTAGCCAACTCTGTCAGAGTCCGTATCAGTTCAGATCTCATTGTTCAGTCTGACAAGAGTGAAGAGCCCATGATTTGGCAATGAAAACCAGTCGAATTAATTTCTAAAGCTAAGTTTGTAGGTAGATAGTTATTACAGTATTTTATGGCAAGTTTGCATATTCACGAAGAAGCAAATTCTAGTTTTCCTATAAATAGAAGAAGAAGATTGTAAATCAAGTTAGACACAATAGAGAGCAAGAGAGAACTCGGAGGGCAGCAGAGAATGAGGAAAGAATTGTGGTGAAGCTCAAGATTCTGTGTGTTTGAAGATGCCAAGAGCCGAAGCTCTGTAAAAGGTTAAACATCTCTGTAAATTTCAAGTTTGCATTTATGGAAATATAGTTCTTTGTTATGTCCCGACAATTTATATAAATCAAATAGTTTATAGTTTAATGCATGTTTATTTAGCTACACATTCTCTCCAGAGTTACTTGAGTAAATGTTGTTTACAATTATGGTTTAAGTGAAAGATCAAAGAATCCATAAATTTCTCACCCAGTGAAAGTTCCATGTTTTACGGCAGAGTGGTCGACACAAGTCTCCTCAATGTTTGGGTATATGATTTTGTAATTCTCTAGAATTGTTGTTGTGTCAGTTTTTACTTCATATTACTGGTGGGTGAAAACTATTTGTAATTTATTAAGTCTTTCAGACTAAGAAATATTCTTTGTAAATTCTGACTAAAACCCAACCAGTCGAGCAAGTGAGTCCAAGTAAAATTGTCGAAGTAAAACATGTCGGTAAAACTGACAAGTTTTCGAAGTAAAACCTATCAGTAGAGCCAACAAGTAAGAACTTGTTGAGGTAAAAGAGTTGGTTCCATAAGTACGACCATATTGGTAGACTTGTCTAGTTGGAGTTATACAAGCTTCACCCGAAAAGTAAAAAAAAAAAAAGAGGTCAGCGTGAATTTTTTATAACTGAGCAGTAACTCAAGTCTATCAGCTCGGGTTTCACTAACATTTCCTACCAATCCATGTAAAAAAACATCAAACCTAACCTTCGTGTGGAAATAATCCATGGCATGAAAAAATGGATGAGTATGCAGGTATATAATGGACGTAACACTTTCATATAGAGTGAGTCATCTATCCCCAAACCCATAGATTGAATCCTCACGATCCATCCTAGTTCATCGACTCACGCATTTCGCCATCAAGGTAATTCACTCACCTAAGAATAAAAAGAGAATAGGTCAGATCTCTCTCCAGAATAAACAAAAGAGTGCATAATACTCCCATCCTTGTAGACAAATAATCCTACTAATTGTTCCTTCTCTCGATTCAATCACCATTTTCATGTTGCATGCATGTACAAGTTGTCATGGATGGTATGCCATGTCCTTTCTGGTCTAGGCCCTAGTTTATCTTGGTATAATCATGTTGCCTTTTTCTCTCTGACTTTTTTCTATCCTTAGTCTTAGAAACCTACAAAACCACCAACAAAATCGAGATCCAGATGATGCTTTAACTTATACATGTTCACTCCAATTGAAATTTCCTTGAGTTGTATTGCTTTTTGTTTTTATGATCTTCTATATTATGTCAACCTCTCATGAGCATAGAGAGGGATATGGTTGAAATGTGATGAAGTTGGTTTAGGGAAGTGTCATAGTATAGGTCTGTCTTATGGATGTGAAGAGAATAGATATATCTTGTGTATGTGAGGAGAGACCAGTCAAAGGAGTCATTTAGGGGGGAAGAGAAAACAAAAAATTCATGTGTGTAGTCGCAAGACATAATGGTGAATTTTAGAACTTCGTTTTCATCGAATGATTCATAGAATAAGGAGAAGCAATCCCCCTAGCTTGGATATTCACCACTAAGACCTAGATTTGCTATAAAAAAGGGTGTGACGTATACTTATATTCAATGAATGAGGTTTTCACCCCAAGGCTGCAACCCCATCGTATCTCTTGTTTAAGAATAGTTGTGTAGGAGCATATAGTTTACCAAAGTCGTTAGGGCCTTTGGCATTATGTTATACTTCTAAAGGAGGGATAGCATTGGTTGTGCTCGCTCCTATGGGATCAGTAAAGGGCGGGATCCTCTTCATAACAAACAAACTAGAAACTACTAATATTTATTCTTGAAGCGAGGCCGATATGCGTATTAAGAACTTGAACTTGAAATTTGGGAAACCATGATTACAGAAAGAGATAGAGATCAACAGGAGATAAATTGGAATAAGTTAGGGGAAATATGTTTAGAATATATGGATCTTCTTTGAATCTAGAGAAGTATTATCTAATAAATCAAGGGTCATAGAGGGGCTACTTTGAATGTGTTTTTACAAGACTTGAATCAGTAACAGTCCTTTCAGCTAAATATTCTTAAGAGCTAGAAAACGATATATTGGTTCTCACTAGTGGGTGTTTTTCTTTTGTCCAATATTCTTTCAATTCCATTCATTGCACAATACAACACTTAATTTTCTTTATCAATCATCATTCCAATTAAATAATTAGTTATGGAAATATACCCTAGGATCAAACCATGACTATATTCTCTCTTTTCTATGTCCAACGTCATTTATGAAAACATTATTTTTCAAATCATAAGGTTGTCTACATAGGTTTCATTTTCTCTTACCGCAAGACTGAATTAGTGCTCCAATATTGAAGTGAATTTCTAGAAGAAGACTAACACTCCAATATTACTCATTAACAATAAAAATAATACCTAATTTTTTTTATCTAGGTTGAACTGTATAGCCTGAGTCTAATTATCATTCGTTAATTTCATGCAATAATTTCCATGCTCACAAGTACATGAATGCTAGGAAATAAAACTATGAATTGATTGGAAAAAGGTAACCATCAATGATCACCTTAGGCAATACAATGATATCTCCATTTGATAAGGAATATAGATGACAATATATTCATCCAAGAAGGAATCTATATATTGAAGAAAGAATAAACTTGGAGGACACGGTACTCAAAGACTAGAATTCCATTGAGTGACAACTCTACAACTATTAGGGAATAAAATGACATATTGGCTTATAGTGCTACTTAAGAGAAGCACATCTCACATCTCAAGCAAGTATTAGACACTCTAAAAAAACACCAATTTATAGCTAATTTCAATAAATGTGAGTTTTCCTAGTAGTCCTTGGTCTATTTGGGGTATGTTATTAGTGGAGGAGAACTCAAGTTTGATCATGTAAAAATGGATTCCATCACTAAGTGTTCTACTCATACTAATGTTACTGATATTAGGATATTTTATAGGGCGAAACAATACCTTTGGAAGTTCATAGATTCCTTTTGGGATGTGGTTGCACCCATCCATGCCATAACAACCAATAACAAGTGGTTCCACTAGTGGGAGGAGAATAAATGTGGAATCAACATAAAGGTTTTGAAGAGATCAATCGAAATACCAGTCAGACACTATTTATTGCATTGCGTAATTTGTACACGCCTTTCAAATTGGAGTCAGATGTATGTGGGTATTCCATGTGAGCAATTATGATGCAAGGAGGAAGGATGGAATGTTTTCATTATGAATTTTGATATGGGGGAGTTTGATATTAAGAATAATCAGCCACTACAATATTCATAGACCCATAGTAAGCTACAACATACTAGACATTATGAGTGGATGGGATTATTACAACAATTCCATCTCATCATCAAGTATAAGAAGGCAAGTTAAAAAAAACTAGAAGACATGATTTGTAATAACCCCAAAATTCGTAAAAATTAAAAAAATTTTAAAGTGACATAAAATGTCTAAAGTCACAGCTAAGTACTTGCTAATGGTTGGTGGAAAATGAAACAGTTTGTAAAAGAACATGGGATTGTTTCTTTAAAAGAACTTGTAAACTAAAGGATGTAATCTTAAACACCTGTGTTAGTACTATTAGTGACTTAACAACTTTAGTTCTATCAGAGTTAGAAAAGGACTAGCATTTTGCTGCTGCTAGATATACCGATGATTAAGTTTTTGTCAAGTAGGTAAGAATTCTTGTATGAGATCCGGGATTACTTAGCGTTCTGCTAACTCAATTGGAATGCTGGTTCCTTACAGGTTTAGCAGGTAAGTGTAAGATCCAGTAGGTGTTATTTAAAACTACGTCGAGAACTACTTCCCTAGCATGATTAAGATGTTAGTTTTAGAAAATATTTAAATATGCTGCTTGTCTTCTAGGAGGTAATGTCAATTCTTTTTCCATTTTTATAAATCCATAGTTGTATTCATAACTAACACCACAATGATTTTCTATCAAAAATATAAACAAGGGTTTAAATTTCAAGAGCATGTACTTACCAAAGTTCATTCAATCGTATGAAGATTATTCTCTAAAAATCTAAAGAATAGGGTTTGGCTTTCTTGTGTTTATAGTATTGGTTATTCATAAATTCCCATAGAGAGAATAGAGCTCATGGTTTTGGGCTTAATTTCACTTCAAACCATTTAGTGATCTTGCAGCTATTCTCACTTCAATACTCATAAGGTGTCCTTATCTTAAAGAATTATCAAGTTACCTATGTTTTTGAATTATAAATTTAACAATGGGTTGTTATAATTTTAACAGGAATTCTCCATCATTGTTAGTCTTCAGTTTCTTGAACACTCTTTCATCAAAACAACATAAAGGCTATGTTTTCAGAAGTTCAAGGATTTTCTTTTTCTATGGTCATAAATTATAATATAACCATCTCATAACTCTTTTACTATTTCTAATATTACACCATCTATTCGACTTGTTTGAAGGCATGAAGATATTCTTAGGATAACAATAGTATTCAAGTTATAACCTAAGGTATAATACCTACAAAACAAACCACTATGATGAAATCGAAAGATGACAATCATATCTTGTATAGTTTGAAATGATTATTGGTTTTGAAATAATGCAAATGTTTGATTGCGGTGTTGACTATAGTTTTTGATGCACTCTTGGAGAAGTATTTGGATGGACACGTGGATAGGTTACATCCACTCAAGGGTTGACTTAAAACCTTGAAACACTACTCATTTTCTTTGTGTAGTGATATTTTCTCCTTTTTGTTGGTCGAGCTGAGAGCTCATGGCCATGAGAGGCCTATAACCACCTTCAAACATTTGAAAATGCACCTGCAACTTCTATGCTGTGAATATTGGGAGAATTCATTGATCGTGGTGGTATTTATGAGTGTTGAAAGGTTACAGCGAGAGTGGGTGTTAGCTTTTCATTGTGGCCCGAAGACCATGCTTGTCTCTAACCTGCAACTGTTCACCCATAGCTTCTGCCTTCGTATACTTGAGTCAATTTTATTGTGGTTCCTTCGCATAGGTGACTTCACGTATTCTTCCTTTTGGCATGGTGCCAAATGTGGCCTGGTGTGGCCATCTCTCCTCAGCTTCAGCTCTAAGTTTCAACAGGTAAATACTTACCCTAAAATCGGGTTTAAAATTTGTTTTCTTATGAGGGTTTTTACAATTTTTAAGCAAACAAAGTATTTATAAAAATACGATTTGATTCTTGCAGGTATTTGCTCCCAGCTCCAATGTTGTAGGTGAAAATGAGCTCACTCTTTAGTTTTTACATGAGCATCCAACTGGTAAGCCCCAGTTTGAACAAGGGTTTTCTTCCTGCGTGACGTTGTGGTTGTTGGAAGTTGGTTATTGTGGTTGAAAATATGGCTCGATGTTGGTTCTCTGTTAGCTTACATTTAAAATCTTGTTTGTTATTACAAAAGTTTGAGAAACCCTTAAAGGGTATTTCATGCAAAGGTGAAGAAGGCTCTAGAAGCCATGATAGAAAATGTTTTTTATTTGGTGTTTTCAGCCTTACGTCCTGAACAATGTAATTACTTTCATTTTAAATGATAGATCCCAGCTCTAAACTCAATGAGGTTGTCGACCTATGTTTAGTTAAGTTTTAATTTTTATAATAGATTTTTGTGGGTGAAGAGAGACTGTGAAGCAGTCAAGATTGCAAATGAAAACATGATTTTTCTCCAGTCAGTAAATTTTGGTTACTGTTTGATATAAATATATCTATTTTTGCATAGTTTAGTTTTGTTAACAAGCCTGAGCCTCGACCCTTTAATTCTAAAGGATGTAAACCATTCCTTATTATTTGATTCTATTTTTGCGAATTGTTTATGTAATATTTGATTAATAAACTCTGTTTTTAACAAATTGTTTATTTAATTATTATCCTGTATTATAAGGATTCCAGTACTAAGTTTATGGGACATTTTACTGTGTTTAAGAGTAACATTTTACTCTTTTTTTGGCTCAAAAGGGTTAATTAATAAGTAAACCATACAGTTTGATAATAGTATTATTTCTACTTAGTAATTCTTAGCTCTGTTTATTTAATATTTTCCTTAATGATTTTTACAGCCTGTTTTTAAATCTCAGCTAAGAAGGATTAGGGTTTATTGTTGCATACTTGTGAATAGGATATATTTATCGTTCAATGACTTCTGTGGTTCTAATTATGTTATAGTAGAATCCTTCTGTCTTAGAACAGAGACACATACTGCCTGGAAATCAATTGTTATAGATAATGTTTTGAAAACTATCTTTACTTGGTTCCTAGATGATAGCCTGTTTACTATACCTATGTTTATTTATTAAACTTGTAATTTATGTGTTTTATAAAGAATACTAATATTAAAATTAGTTCTATAAAAATATGATTACTAATGTTTTGACATACCTTTTTTTAGTTTTTATTCGAAGTAAATACATTTAATGTAGACAATATTTACTACTTCTTTATAGTATAAATCACAAGCAAACTAAAGTAAAATGTAGTTACAATTTTCATTCTAGTGAAAAGAATCATCATATTCACTTAAACACCCAGCTGCACTAGAGTACTGCTTGAGCCAGGCATGGAAAAATACAGTATGGAAATTCTAATTCTATCTGTTTCTTATTTTGCATATTTATTACTATTTCTAACATAAAGTGCAATTTACCAAGTCTAACATTACACAGTTACTCCTTTCTTCACAAACCTTAATTAAATACTAACACGCTTGTATTTGGGTATATGATTTTGTAATTTGGTAGAATTGTTGTTGTGTCAGTTTTTACTTCATATTATTGGTGGATGAAAAACATTTGTAATTTCTTAAGTCTTTTAAACTAATAAATATCCTTTGTAAATTTCGACTAAAACCAAACTAGTCAAGCAAGTGAGTCCAAACAAAATTGTCGATTAAAATCGACAAGTTGTCGAAGTTGTAAAAACGACAAGTTGTTGAAGTTGTAAAACCGACAAGTTGTCGGTTATCAAAAAGTTGTTGAAGTCAACTTGCCAAAGTAAAACCTATTGGTAAAACCTATCGATAGAACCGACAAGTAAGAACTTGTTGAGGTAAAAGATTCGGGTCCATAAGTCCAACCATATTGGTAGACTTATCTAGTGGGAGTTAGACAAGCTTCCGACTGACAAGTAAAAAAGAAAAGGAGGTTGGCGTGAAATTTTTATAACTGAGCAGTAACTCAAGTTTTTTGGATCAGTTTTTGCTAACTGGTATCAAAGCAAGGTCTGGGAAATAAATCTTGTCTTAAAAGTGGAAAAGTAAATTTCTAAGGAAAATTAAAAAATTAAAAATGGCTTCCACTTTTGGTTCATTGCCAACTCCAATTTTTACAGGAAAGAATTATGAATATTGGTCTCTAACAATGAAGGCTTTGTTCAGAGGGAAATATGTATGGGAAATTGTTCAGCATGGTTATGGAGAACCAACATATCATATAGCATATAACAATCTCACGCAAGTTGAGAAAGATGTCTTGAGGGAATAGAGGAAGAAAGTTGGAAAATCTTTGTTCTACATACATCAAGCCATGCATGAAAGAATACTCCCAAGAGTAGCAGCAGCAATTAACACTAAGCAGTCATGGGACACATTGAAGACCGCATATCAAGGCTTGGACAAGGTGAAGACTTCCAAGTTGTAGATTCTTAGAAGAGATTTTGAATCTTTGTCAATGAAAGATTCAGAGAATTTAGACACATTCTACACCATAGTTGTTGGTTTTATAAGCCAATTGAAATCTCATGGAGAATCCATAGAAGACCAAAGGGTTGTTGAAAAAATTCTCAGAAGTCTTCCCCCAAGATTTGAATCCTTGTTTGTGACCTTGGATGTAAACAAAGATATGTTGGCTTTTACCATTGATGAGTTGCAAGCTTCACTCATCAATCATGAACATAGAATCAACAGAACAAATACATCATTGGAAGGTGCATTCACAACACAGACATCCATAAGTCGTGGTAGAGGCAGGGGGAGAAACAACTACAGAGGAAGAGGAAGAATTTATTCCAGAGGAGGACGTGACATAAAGTAGAGAAGCAGTCGAGCACCTTGACAAGAAAGAAAATGACAGTGCTTATTTTCAAGCTTCATTTCATATAGAATTTCAGGATGAGTTTTGGCTATGGAATTTCAGATTTGGACATTTGAATTTTGGTGGGATGAATCTACTACACACAAAGAATATGGTGAAATGATTTCCATTGATCGACAGACCATAAAGGGTTTGTGAAGGTTGCATTTTTGGCAAGCAGCATAGAGATAATTTTCCAGTTGGAAAGTCATATAGAGTGCGCACACCAGTTGAAATTGTGCACTCTGATATTTGTGGTCCAATGCAGACATCATCCATTGGTGGCTGCAATTATTTTCTTACTTTTATTGATGACTACTCAAGAAAAACATGGGTATATTTTCTAAAACATAAATATTATGCATTTAGTTATTTTTCAGCAGTTCAAGGCACCCATGGAGAACTAGAGTGGACACCACATCAAAATATTAAGGACTGATAGAGGAAGTGAATAGGTTTTAAATGAATTTATGAATTTTTGCAAGACCCATGGCATACAAAACCAATTCATTGAACGGTATACACCTTCGCAAAATGGTGTTTCCGAAAGAAAGAATAGAACCATTATGGAGATGGCACGAAGCAGGTTGGAAGCCAAGCATTTTTCAAATGAATATTGGGGTGAAGTAGACGCAACTGCGGTATACATTATGAATCATTGTCCAACAAAGTGTGTGAAGAACAAAGTTCCTCAATAAGCATGGATAGGTATGAATCATAGTGTTTCTCATTTAAAATTTTTTGGTTGTGTTGCATATGCTCATATTCCAGATGAGCTAAGAAAGAAGCTAGACAACAAGGCACATAAATGTATTTTTGTTAGCTATTCTAAAGACACAAAAGCATACAAGTTGTATGATCTTGTTGCAAGGAAATTGATAATCAGTATAGATGTTCAATTTCTTGAGAATGAATCATGGGATGGAACTGTCAACACAAATGTCAAGATTGTGTTGAATGTCGGCAATGATAACATGGTGGATGAAGTGGTTCAAACACCACATTAAGTCAACCAGTTGCAGCACCGACAAATCCCATGAAACCACGACATGATTCAGCACAAGGAACATCGACACATCTGTCAGGTCAAGCTACATTGACAAGCACACCAAGAGGATAGCATACTCCATCAAGCATTTCGTTGAGGTTGACATCGATGAACTAGTGAAGAAAAGAAGTCTACATGAAATATATTAAGTTGGTACACCAAATTCATTCTCTCTCTTTTTATTATTTTCTCCTATATATGATCCACTAACATTTGAGGAAGTTGTCTATGAAGAAGTATGGACACAAGCCATGGATGAAGAAATAGAATGCATTGAGAAGAACCAGACATGGGAGCTGCTAGATGTACCAAAATACAAAGATGTAATCACCGTAAAATGTATTTACAATACGAAGCAAGATGATAATGGGAATGTGCAAAAGCACAAAGCAATAATGGTAGCAATATGGTTCACACAACAACCCAACATAGACTTCAATGAAACTTTTACACCTGTTGCATGCATGGATATAGTCAAAATAGTCTTGGCCATTGCTTCACAAAACAAGTGGTATGTTTATCAAATGGATGTTAAGTCAACATTTTTGAATGTCTATCTAGAAGAGGAAGTATATGTGGAACAACCACAAGGCTATGAAGTTCCAGGTTGATAGCATAAAGTGTATAGGCTGGAAAAGGAACTCTATGGTTTGAAGCAAGGTCCTAGAGATTTGTACAGTTGGATTGATTGTTATCTCACTGAAAATGGATTTCATAGAAGTGAAAGTGAACCGACTTTGTACACCAAAGTGAATGAGAAAGGTAAGATGTTAATTGTCTTCCTGTATGTAGATGATTTAATATTTATTGGTGACTATGGCATAGAATAATTTAAAGTAGTCATGGAAAGTGAATTTGAAATAACTGATCTAGGGCTTATGAAGTTTTTTCTGGGAATTGAAGTTTAGCAGCCTGAAAGTGGTATATTTATATCACAGTCTAAATATGCTAGTGAAGTTTTAAAAATATTTAATATGTCTAATTGAAAGACATCCCCAAAACTAGTAATAACAGGTTTAAAATTGAGCAAGGATGATGAAGGATCAACTGTAGATCCTATGCTATTCAAAAGGCTTATTGGAAGCCTTATGTATTTAACAACAACAGGAACAGACATCATGTATGGAGTAAGTATGATCTCAAGATTCACGGAGTCACAAAAATACTCTCATTGACAAGCAGGTAAAATAATTCTGAGGTATGTACGTGGCACAATAGACAATGGAATTATGTATTCAAACTCAAAAAAATTTAAACTCATTGGCGACACTGAGGATGATATGGAGGAAACATCGATGACAAGAAAAGCACATATGGGTAGACGTTTAATTTTGGTACATGTGTTGTTTTATGGGCTTCAAAGAAACATTCCATAGTAACTCTATCTTCAACAGAAGCTGAGTATGTTGTAGCTACAAGTGTTGCATGTCAAGTTGTCTGGATGCGGAGAATGTTGAAATAATTGTCGTAGAACCAGCAAGAACGAACAACTATATTCTGCGACAACAATTCAGCCATAGCATTATCAAAGAATCATGTGTTTCACAAGAAATACAAGCACATTGCCACAAAGTTTCATTTCATAAGAGGGTTGGTGAACAATAGAGAAACTTGTTTAGAATTTTGTAGGTCTGAATATCAACTTGCAAACATCTTTACAAAACCATTGGCAAGGGATACATTTAAGTATCTACATAGTTGTCTTGGAATGACAAGTTTTTCAAAATAAACTTTGTCATGCACATAGCAAGTCATTTCTCTAAAACATTTTGTAAATTTTTTTTTTAAGATCCCCATCTAATCATAATTAAGGGGGAGTGTTGGCAATATTAATTACTTGCAGATCCGTATCAGATCTTAGCCGACTTTGTCAAAGTCCATATCAGTTCAGATCTCATTGTTCAGTCTGACAAGAGTGAAGAGCCCACGATTTGGCAATGAAAACTAGTCGAATTAATTTCTAAAGCTAAGTTTGTAGGTAGATAGTTATTACACTCTTTAATGGCAAGTTTGCATATTCACGAAGAAGCAAATTCTAGTTTTCCTATAAATAGAAGAAGAAGATTGTAAATCAAGTTAGACACAATAGAGAGCAAGAGAGAACTCGGAGGGCAGCAGAGAATGAGGAAAGAATTGTGGTGAAGCTCAAGATTCTGTGTGTTTGAAGATGCCAAGAGCCGAAGCTCTGTAAAAGGTTAAACATCTCTGTAAATTTCAAGTTTTCATTTATGGAAATATAGTTCTTTGTTATGTCCCGACAATTTATATAAATCAAATAGTTTATAGTTTAAAGCATGTTTATTTAGCTGCACATTCTCTCCAGAGTTACTTGAGTAAATGTTGTTTACAATTACGGTTTAAGTGAAAGATCAAAGAATCCATAAATTTCTCACCCAGTGAAAGTTCCATGTTTTATGGCAGAGTGGTCGACACAAGTCTCCTCAATGTTTGGGTATATGATTTTGTAATTTTGTACAATTGTTGTTGTGTCAGTTTTTACTTCATATTACTGGTGGGTGAAAACTATTTGTAATTTATTAAGTATTTTAGACTAATAAATATCCTTTGTAAATTCTGACTAAAACCCAACCAGTCGAGCAAGTGAGTCCAAGTAAAATTGTCGAAGTAAAACATGTCAGTAAAACTTACAAGTTTTCGAAGTAAAACCTATCAGTAGAGCCAACAAGTAAGAACTTGTTGAGGTAAAAGAGTCGGGTCCATAAGTACGACCATATTGGTAGACTTGTATAGTTGGAGTTATACAAGCTTCACCCGCAAAGTAAAAAAAAAAAGAGGTCAGCGTGAATTTTTTATAACTGAGCAGTAACTCAAGTCTATCAGCTCGGGTTTCGCTAACATTTCCTACCAATCCATGTAAAAAAACATCAAACCTAACCTTTGTGTGGAAATAATCCATGGCATGAAAAAAGGGATGAGTATGCAGGTATATAATGGACGTAACACTTTTATATAGAGTGAGTCATCTATCCCCGAACCCATAGATTGAATCCTCACGATCCATCCTAGTTCATCGACTCACGCATTTCGCCATCAAGGTAATTCACTCACCTAAGAATAAAAATAGAATAGGTCAGATCTCTCTCCAGAATAAACACAATAGTGCATAATGCTCCCATCCTTGTAGACAAATAATCATACTAATTGTTCCTTCTCTCGATCCAATCACCATTTTCATGTTGCATGCATGTACAAGGTGTCATGGATGGTATGCCATGTGCTTTTTGGTCTAGGCCCTAGTTTATCTTAGTATAATCATGTTGTATTTCTCTCTCTCACTTTGTTCTATCCTTAGTCTTAGAAACCTACAAAACCACCAACAAAATCGAGATCCAGATGATGCTCTAACTTATACATGTTCACTCCAATTGAAATTTCCTTGAGTTGTATTGCTTTTTGTTTTTATGATCTTCTATATTATGTCAACCTCTCATGAGCATAGAGAGGGATATGGTCGAAATGTGATGAAGTTGGTTTAGGGAAGTGTCATAGTATAGGTCTGTCTTATGGATGTGAAGATAATAGATCTATCTTGTGTATGTGAGGAGAGACCAGTCAAAGGAGTCATTTAGGGAGGAAGAGAAAACAAAAAATTCATGTGTGTAGTCGCAAGACATAATGGTGAATTTTAGAACTTCGTTTTCATCAAATGATTCATAGAATAAGGAGAATCAATCCCCCTAGCCTGGATATTCACCACTAAGACCTAGATCTACTATAAAAAAGGGTGTGATGTATACTTATATTCAATGAATGAGGTTTTCACCCCAAGGCTACAACCCCATCGTATCTCTTGTTTAAGAATAGTTGTGCAGGAGCATATAGTTTACCAAAGTCGTTAGGGCCTTTGGCATTATGTTATACTTCTAAAAGAGGGATAACATTGGTTGTGCTCGCTCCTATGGGATCAGTAAAGGGTGGGATCCTCTTCTCAACAACCAAACTAGAACCTACTAATATTTATTCTTGAAGCGAGGCCGATATGCGTATTAAGAACTTGAACTTGAAATTTGGGAAACCATGATTACAGAATGAGATAGAGATCAACATGAGATAAATTGGAAGAAGTTAGGGGAAAGATGTTTAGAATATATGGATATTCTTTGAATCTAGAGAAGTATTATCTAATAAATCAAGGGTCATAGAGGGGCTACTTTGAATGTGTTTTTACAAGACTTGAATCAGTAACAGTCCTTTCAGCTAAATATTCTTAAGAGCTAGAAAACGATATATTGGTTCTCACTAGTGGGTGTTTTTCTTTTGTCCAATATTCTTTCAATTCCATTCATTGCACAATACAACACTTATTTTTCTTTATCAATCATCATTCCAACTAAATAATTAGTTATGGAAATATACCCTAGGATCAAACCACGACTATATTCTCTCTTTTCTATATCCAACGTCATTTATGAAAACATTATTTTTCAAATCATAAGGTTGTCTAGATAGGTTTCATTTTCTATTACCGCAAGACTGAATTAGTTCTCCAATATTGAAGTGAATTTCTAGAAAAGGACTAACACTCCAATATTACTTATTAACAATAAAAATAATACCTAATTTTTTTTATCTAGGTTGAACTGTATAGTCTGAGTCTAATTATCATTCGTTAATTTCATGCAATAATTTCCATGCTCACAAGTACATGAATGCTAGGAAATAAAACTATGAATTGATTGGAAAAAGATAACCATCAATGATCACCTTAGGCAATACAATGATATCTCCATTTGATAAGGAATATAGATGACGATATATTCATCCAAGAAGGAATCTATATATTGAAGAAAGAATAAACTTGGAGGACATGGTACTCAAAGACTAGAATTTTGTTGAGTGACAACTCTATAACTATTAGGGAATAAAATGACATATTGGCTTATAGTGCTACTTAAGAGAAGCACATCTCACATCTCAAGCAAGTATTAGACACTCTAAAAAAACACCAATTTATAGCTAATTTCAATAAATGTGAGTTTTCCTAGTAGTCCTTGGTCTATTTGGGGTATGTTATTAGTGGAGGAGAACTCAAGTTTGATCGTGTAAAAATGGATTCCATCACTAAGTGTTCTACTCATACTAATGTTACTAATATTAGGATATTTTCTAGGGTGAAACAATACCTTTGGAAGTTCATAGATTCCTTTTGGGATGTGGTTGCACCCATCCGTGCCATAACAACCAATAACAAGTGGTTCCACTAGTGGGCGGAGAATAAATGTGGAATCAACATAAAGGTTATGAAGAGATCAATCGAAATACCAGTCAGACACTATTTCTTGCATTGCGTAATTTGTACACGCCTTTCAAATTGTTGTCAGATGTAAGTGGGTATTCCATGTGAGCAATTATGATGCAAGGAGGAAGGATGGAATGTTTTCATGATGAATTTTGTTATGGGGGAGTTTGATATTAAGAATAATCAGCCACTACAATATTCATAGACCCATAGTAAGCTACAACATACTAGACATTATGAGTGGATGGGATTCTTACAACAATTCCATCTCATCATCAAGTATAAGAAGGCAAGTTAAAAATAACTAGAAGACATGCTTTGTAATAACCCCAAAATTTGTAAAAATTTAAAAAAATTTAAAGTGACATAAAATGTCTAAAGTCACAGCTAAGTAACTGCTAATGGTTGGCGGAAAATGAAACAGTTTGTAAAAGAACATGGGATTGTTTCTTTAAAAGAACTTGTAAACTAAAGGATGTAATATTAAACACCTGTGTTAGTACTATTAGTGACTTAACAGCTTTAGTTCTATCAGAGTTAGAAAAGGACTTGCATTTTGCTGCTGCTAGATATACCGATGATTAATTTTTGTCAAGTAGGTAAGAATTCTTGTATGAGATCCGGGCTTACTTAGCATTCTGCTAACTCAATTGGAATGCTGGTTCCTTACAGGTTTAGCAGGTAAGTGTAAGATCCAGTAGGTGTTATTTAAAACTACGTCGAGAACTACTTCCCTAGCATGATTAAGATGTTAGTTTTAGAAAATATTTAAATGTGCTGCTTGTCTTCTAGGAGGTAATGTCAATTCTTTTTCCATTGTTATAAATCCATAGTTGTATTCATAACTAACACCATAATGATTTTCTATCAAAAATATAAACAAGGGTTTAAATTTCAAGAGCATGTACTTACCAAAGTTCATTCAATCGTATGAAGATTATTCTCTAAAAATCTAAAGAATAGGGTTTATTTTTCTTGTGTTTATAGTATTTGTTATTCATAAATTCCCATAGAGAGAATAGAGCTCATGGTTTTGGGCTTAATTTCACTTCAAACCGTTTAGTGATCTTGCAGCTATTGTCACTTCAATACTCAGAAGGTGTCCTTCTCTTAAAGAATTATCAAGTTACCTATGTTTTTGAATTATAACTTTAACAACGAGTTGTTATAATTTTAACAGGAATTCTCCATCATTGTTAGTCTTCAGTTTCTCAAACACTCTTTCATCAAAATAGCATAAAGGCTATGTTTTCAGAAATTCAAGGATTTTCTTTTTCCATGGTCATAAATTATAATATAACCATCTCATAACTCTTTTACTATTTCTAATATTACACCATCTATTCGACTTGTTTGAAGGCATGAAGATATTCTTAGGATAACAATAGTATTCAAGTTATAACCTAAGGTATAATACCTACAAAACAAACCACTATGATGAAATCGAAAGATGACAATCATATCTTGTATAGTTTAAAATGATTATTGGTTTTGAAATAATGCAAATGTTTGATTACGGTGTTGACTATAGTTTTCGATGGACGCTTGGAGAAATATTTGGATGGACACATGGATAGGTTACATCCACGCGAGGGTTGACTTAAAACCTTGAAACACTACTCATTTTCTTTGTGTAGCGATATTTTCTCCTTTGTGTTTGTCGAGCTGAGAGCTCACGGCCATGAGAGGCCTTTAACCACCTTCAAACATTTGACAATGCACCTGCAAATTCTATGCTATGACTGTTGGGAGAAGTCATTGATGGTGGTGGTATTTATGAGTGTTGAAAGGTTACAGCGAGAGTGGGTGTTAGCTTTTCATTGTGGCCCGAAGACTGTGCTTGTCTCTAACCTGCAACTGTTCACCCATAGCTTATGCCTTCGTATACTTGAGTCAATTTTCTTGTGGTTCCTTCGCAGGTGACTTCACGTCTTCTTCCTTTCGGCATGGTGCCAAATGTGTCCTGGTGTGGCCATCTCTCCTTAGCTTCAGCTGCAAGTTTCAATAGGTAAAGACTTACCCTAAAATCGGGATCAAAATTTGTTTTCTTATGAGGGTTTTTACAATTTTTAAGCAAACAAAGTATTTATAAAAATACAATTTGATTCTTGCAGGTATTTGCTCCTAGCTCCAATGTTGTAGGTGAAAATGAGCTCACTCTTTAGTTTTTACATGAGCATCCAACTGGTAAGCCCCGGTTTGAACAAGGGTTTCCTTCCTGCGTGACGTTGTGGTTGTTGGAAGTTGGTTCTTGTGGTTGAAAATATGGCTCGACGTTGGTTCTCTGTTAGCTTACGTTTAAAAGCTTGTTTTTTATTACAAAAGTTTGAGAAACCCTTAAAGGGTATTTCATGCAGAGGTGAAGAAGGCTCTAGAAGCCATGATAGAAAATGGTTTTTATTTGGTGTTTTCAGCCTTACGTCCTGAACAATGTAATTACTTTCATTTTAAATGATAGATCCCAGCTCTAAACTCAATGAGGTTTTCGACCTATGTTTAGTTAAGTTTTAGTTTTTATAATAGATTTTTGTGGGTGAAGAGAGACTGTGAAGCAGTCAAGATTGTAAATGAAAACATGATTTTTCTCTTGTCAGTAAATTTTGGTTACTGTTTGATATAAATATATCTATTTTTGCATAGTTTAGTTTTGTTAACAAGCCTGAGCTACGACCCTTTAATTCTAAAGGCTGTAAGCCATTCCTTATTATTTGATTCTGTTTTTTCGAATTGTTTATGTAATATTTGATTAATAAATTCTGTTTTTAACAAATTGTTTATTTAATTATTATCCTGTATTATAAGGATTCCAGTACTAAGTTTATGGGACATTTTACTGTGTTTAAGAGTAATATTTTACTCTTTTTTTGGATCAAAAGGGTTAATTAATAAGTAAACCCTACAGTTCGATAATAGTATTATTTCTACTTAGTAATTCTTAGCTCTGTTTATTTAATATTTTCCTTAATGATTTTTACAACCTGTTTTTAAATCTCAGCTAAGAAGGATTAGGGTTTATTGTTGCAAACTTGCGAATAGGATATATTTATTTTTCAATGACTTCTGTGGTTCTAATTATGTTATAGTAGAATCCTTCTGTCTTAGAACAGAGACACATAGTGTCTGGAAATCAATTGTTATAGATAATGTTTTGAAAACTATCTTTACTTGGTTCCTAGATGATAGCATGTTTACTATACCTATGTTTATTTATTAAACTTGTAATTTATGTGTTTTATAAAGAATACTAATATTAAAATTAGTTCTATAAAAATATGATTAATAATTTTTTAACATACCTATCTTTTAGTTATTATCTGAAGTAAATACATTTAATGTAGACAATATTTATTACTTCTTTATAGTATAAATCATAAGCAAACTAAAGTAAAATGTAGTTACAATTTTCATTCTAGTGAAAAGAATCATCATATTCACTTAAACACCCAGCTGCACTAGAGTACTGCTTGAGCCAGGCATGGAAAAATACAGTATGGAAATTCTAATTCTATATGTTTCTTATTTTGCATATTTATTACTATTTCTAACATAAATTGCAATTTACCAAGTCTAACATTACACAGTTACTCTTTTCTTCACAAACCCTAATTAAATACTAACATGCTTGTATTTAAAAACTAGTAAACATTTTATTTAGGATGGTAAATAAAAATAACATAAAGACAAATAGAACCTGTCAATGATAAGACAACAACAACTTAAGGAGGTTGTTCCTCCCAACCAATCTCTTGGAGAACGCTCAGACAACGCTACCTCAAGACCCTCGAGCTTGTTCCTGGTCCTATTGGCAGAGTTTTGGGTGGAGAATATAACCTTAATGCCTTTTGTCACATGACTGGTCCAATTACCTCAGTAATTAAAATATGCTCACAACAATAATAACTTTATCCTAATAGATGTAATAAGTTCAGTCTCAGCAGTTAACCCCTCAAACTCACTTCAGTAAATCCCCTCCATTGAATTTCTCTTGAGTAAATTCATTCACCCTGAATGATCACCTCTTAGAATGAGTAGTCTCAGTTGTCTTCAATGGAAATTTTTATAGAGATGAGTAGTTCTTCTGGGTCATTTTTCATTTAATGAGCCACCTGCTCCAATTCCACTTTCTTGGGGAATCATGACCACAAATATAGGGAAGTTGCCACCTGCAACAGTTGGAAGTAGCTTGAGGATACTGCCATTGGTCAGTGTACTCTCCACCCAGTCTCCTCCACCAATTGACTAGTAAACACTCTTTTAACAACTTCCCTAAGCTGTTGTCTCATCATTTATTTATTTATAAATAAGATATTATGAATTACATTAATTATTCTTGACCCCACTTGGTCATCAATTAAAAACTTAGCATAAAATATAACACAATGTTCCTCAAATAACATTAAATTGTTTTTCCAAATTGGGGCATGTGACATGCTCTCAAGGCCACTGAAATCCAAAATTATATCTTTGGAAACTCTTATGCACATGGAATATTTTACCCATGATGCATACAAGGAAGGGGACGCAAAAGATGAGGACTTCAAGGAGGCATTTTAGAAACCTGAAGGCCATTTTCATGTAGATTAAGGTGACAACAAGGATGACTGTAATATCTAGGATGAGTTACTCTACAATCTAAACAAGCTTTTTGTTCCTAAAGCCAAGAAATTACAGCTTGTCATAGAGGCACACCCCTCCAAAGTTGCAGGGAATTTTGGTGTAGGGAAGACAATTTTAAACTTATAAAAGTATGTTTATTGGCCTAGAATACAAGAAGATATAGATCAATTTTTGAGAGGATGCATACATTAATGTGGAAGCAAGTCGAACAATATGAAGAAAACTCTATACCATCCCTTACCTTTTCCTACGATACCATGGGAGATAATATCCATGGATTTTATGGGTAGTCTTCCATCCACCATGAAGGGACCTGACTATTGATTTGGGGTAGTTGAAAGATTCAACAAGATGTGAATTCTTATGCATTGTAGAAATACCATTAAAGGATAAGAAGAAATAAACATGTTCTTTGAATAGGTTTAGGTGCACTTTGGGATTCCAAGGAGCATTATCTCAAATAGACATAACATGTTTCTTAGTATATTAGGACTATACTTTGGGAAAACATGGACACTTGGTTGAATATGTATACAACATTCCATCCAGAGACATGTGGATAGACATAAGCAATGAAAAATACTTTTATTCAACTTTTGATGGGTTACAATTAGAAGCATCTAAAGACTTGGGATAAATATGTGGTCTACATACAACACTCTTATAACATAGTAGTCCACACTTCATATGGAAAGTCCTATTTTGAAACTTATTTTCGATACTTTCCACCTTCACCTCTATATTTTTACTATGGAAAATAAGGGGGAGTGAGGGAAGACACCACAAGTGAAGTAGTAAGAGTTGAAAAGCTCATTGATAAGATTAAGAAGATCCATTTACAAGTATAGGAGGCATTGCAAAAGTCACGAGAAATGTACAAGGTGAGACATGACCAACAAAATGTTGAGAAGACAATATATTCAAGGTGAGAGATAGAGTATGGTTACACATGAACAAGGAAATATTATAATGTACTGGTAATAAGATCAAGACTCTAAGGTATGTTCCTTTTGATGTTTTCTAGAAGGTGGGAGATAATGCTGATTCCTGAGAGGAAAGGAAATGGTGCATCCTTACAATAAGACATGCTAAACTTAATTAACAGGTATGAAACATATTTTTACTGAGTTACCATTATCCCATCAAATTCTTGTGTGATCTCAAGCCCCAGAAATTGTTTCAGTAGACCCAAATCACTCATTTCAAAAGCATCATGGAGAGTAGTTTTAATGAAATCAATGGAATAAAGTGTGATTCCTGTTATAAAAATATCATAAACATATAATGCTATTATCAGAATATTACCATCATACTGCTGAAAATATACATTAGGAATAGATTTGCATCTTTGGAATTTTTTTGAGAGAAAAAAGGCATCCATTTTGGCATACCAAGATGTTGGGGCCTATTTCAACCCATATAATGATTTCTTCAACTTACACACCAAGGAAATATCTGATGTATAGCCTTCAGGATGATTCATTTATATCTCCTCATTTAGGACTCCATGAATAAAATCACTCTTGAAATCCCTGTGATGCACCTCCCAGTGCTTGGATGTGGCGATGGCCAAAACTAGTCTTATGGAATCCATCTTTGCCACCGGTGCAAAGGTCTCATGATAGTCCACTCCTTGGACCTAGGAGAACCATATTTTCAACCAGTCATGCCTTGTACTTTCAGGTTGTTCCATCTGCAGGAAATTTTTTCTGATACACCCACTTGCATTGAACTAATTTCCTCCCAGGTGGAAGAGAAGCTAGCTCCCAAGTTGCATTTTTTCAAAGAGAAATGAACTCTTCGTCCATAGCAGGGTGCAATATCGAATAATTTAGAGCATGGTAGTAGGACTTGAGATCAGACCCAATAATCAAATAACAAGTCTCATATAGTAATGAATCATGACAAGAGAGAGTAATACATGCTCTTTGAAAATTAGACCGAGTTCTTCTTGGATCAGCAGGATTTCCAATGTTTGTCCTGGCGGAAGAGAGTGTCTTTTTGGCCAAGTTGGGAGATGAGTTGACACATAATAATATGATTCTTATCCTAATATAATTTTCACACTGATATGAGACATATATCTGCAATATCAGAGCCTTCACTCCCAATTTCATCATCCAAATAATCAACAGAACAAGAGTGAATTTTAGTAGTTTTCTCCTTCACTAGTTCTACCTCTTGGAGAGGTTCTTCAAAACGAACACTTATCTCAATGAATATCTATTTGGTTCTGATATTAATAAGTTTGAATCCATTTTATTATTCTGGATATACAATGAACAAACATTCAATACTTTTCGGTTGCAAATATTTCCTCTTGTAAAGCAGAATTTGAGCCCATGCAATGGACCCAAAACCTTGAAATTTGACACATATGGCTTGTGTCCAAAATAGGCTTCCAGACGAGTCTTTCCTTTCACAGAAGAGTGAGTTTCTCTATTCTGAATGTGAGCAGCAACATTCATGGCCTCAACCCATAGGTTTGCAGCCAAACCTTTGGCTTCCAGCATGCAGGTAGTCATCTCTTTGAGGGCTCGGTTTTTCCTTTCCACTATACCATTTTGCTGGGGTGTGTAGGGAATGGAGTGTTGAATTTGGATCCCAATATCAACACATATTTGTAGAAATTCATAATTTATATACTCCCCTCCATTATTCTATCTGAGCGAATTTATCTTCCTCCTAGAGGCATTCTCAACAGATGCTTTGAACTCAATGGATATTTCCAAAACTTCAGATTTTTTCTTTAGGAAGAAAAATCAAGAGTATCTAGACAAATCATCAATGAAGGTGAGTACATACCATGAACCACTCATGGATGTTGTAGGAATGGGTCCGCTGATATCAGAATGAATCATCCCCAAAACACTTTTTGCACAGAATTTCCTTTCCGCGATCAAACTTGTGCTTAGGGTGTTTGCCAACAATGCAACCTTTGCAAATTACACTGGAATTTTTTTATGGCTAGGAGGCCTTCAAACATGCAATGTTTTTGAATTTTCTACAAGTATTTGAAGTTCAAATGACCAAATATCTCATGCCATATCCTCCTAACCTCATTCCCATGAGTCAGAAGAGTGGTGGGCTTTGCATCTGCCACAAACTTGGAAAACTCATAGGACTTAGCATGGTGTTTTTCTATGCCTATTTTAATGAGATTCCCAGATGCAATCTCAATGATTACAACACCATTTGAGATGAAAGTAACTTTCTTAGGAAATCTGGTCTGTTTCATTTGATATACAGTCAACATATTGAAGGCCAAGGAGGGTACATACAGAACATCAAAAAATATGCCATGTTCAAGTTTTACAGTACCTTTTCCTTTCTAAATTATCTGAGAATCATCTCCCATGTCGATGGGAATAATTTTTTCGGTGTCCAGGGATGAGAATGATTCTTTGCTTGCCATCATGTGGTTCAAAGCTCCAGAGTCTATGAGGAGAGCTTTGGGATTCAAATTGATTTCCATGAGGGCATGTTCTCTTTCTTGCTGGATATCTTGATCTTGATTATCTCTCTTCTAAACACTCTCTAGAAGATTGATATTGTTCCTCTTGAGGAGAAGAGTCACCTCATCAATATTTTTCTTCATGCAGGCATGTTTAGGTTGAAATCCCTTCCTACAATAGGAACACTTGAATTTTTCTTTGCCTTGGTTTCCTTTGTTCTTGTGTTTCTTTGAGCTGGAAGGCTCTTCTTGCTGCTGGTTCTTCTCTTTTGGCTTTGGGGTATCAAACTTCTTTTGATTCTTCTGCTTTCCTTTACCCTTCGTATATTTGGGCCCTAAAGAAAACAATGCTTGATATTTGAAGGATCTGATGATCCCCATTTTCACAAGATTTTCATGCTCGTTTGTGAGGGATTCAATGAAGGCATTGAGAGAAGGCATCTTCCAATTTGGGGTTGTTAGCTTCCTGGTATGGAATGTGGAAACAAATACTGAGTAATCCGATCCAAGTTTTGAAAGAATGGATAGAATGAGCTGATCATCCTCTTTCTCCACCTCACACTGCTTCAACTGGAGCACTAGGTGCTTGAATTTGGTGAAGAGTTCATTGAGAGTTTTGAAATTTCTTGGGTGAAGAGAAATCAGCTCATTCTCTAGATGATAAATCCTCATGTCATCCTGGTTATCAAAGAGATCAGCAATTTTAGCCCAAATTTACTTTGGATTCTTCAATCCAATGACATGGAAATGAATATCTTTGGAAATTGATTGGCACAAAAACCCAAAATCTTCATCCATCTTTGTCCAGAACATGGTTTGGATCTACTTCGATGTTCATTGTGACTCTGTAGAGTCCCTTGGCATGTAGTTGAATCTCCATGCCTCCCTTCCATTGGTGGTAATTGAAAGGAGTAAGAGAATCCACGGTAGAAGCCATTTTTATGTTGTAGCGAATGCAGTAGGAGACTTTAAAAAAACCTGCAAAAACATGAAAAGGGCACCGTCAGTCAAGCAATCTTGATCAACAATTCCTTTGCTTAGGAATTATTTGGTAAACCTTTGGTTTCTGGTGCAGTGCTGGAATTTTTTATCTTCTTGCTCAACTTGCATGCTAGATCCATAAAAAATATTGTTTTTGAAGAATAGCTTCGTCCCACTGTGGCTCTGATACCATGTGAAATTCAGTCACAACAATCTGAATACTAAAGTAGATCTTATAGAATATTTAAGACAAATTTGCACATGAAATGACATGAACAGTGTTGCAATTGGAGGTTGCAATAGCATATTATCAATAATCAAAGAATGAGATGTGATACAATGTCATACAACTTTTCATAAATGAAAGACAGTTTGAATTCCATGAAGGTCATTCAAATGGGATAGATGAGAGTAGCTTAAATGTCCCTTAGCCACACCAAACACACCGGTTAACCACTAATCAAGCCATGATTGACTCTAACTGAGTCCTAACTGAATCAGAGTGCAATAATGTCTGAATCTAATGGAATAGAACTCAACTGCATGTCAAACAGTAGGTGGGGCTGCATCTCTAACTCAATTCTGCTCTGATGAAGTGAAATGAACTGAAACTAGTGAGCAGAAGTTGTTGGAGGTGCCTTAAATTACTTCACTTAACTCAAATCAGCCCAAAATAGATAATGATATGAGGAAGGCTCCTTTCCAACTTAGATTAACTGATTTTTAGGTGAAACAACATCTAGTTAACTAATTGGTGCACTCATGACAACTATATCACCCTAGACTTGCTCCCTGATTGAAGGAGGAAGCCTAGTTAGTCTCCTTGATTGAAGGAGATGTCTTAGTTATCCTCCCTGATTGAAGGAGGGACTGGGTGTGCTAATGTTGATGTCAGGAGTGTGCTCATGGGATGATGCTGATGTCAATTCGAGTCAATTAACTTAGAGTAGTGGTTAATTAGTCCAAACTTTACCAAATAGGTGTGTGGGTTGCATAATGACTCCAACAACCCCCATACATGTGCATTTACTCTATAGTGGATGTATAAAATCTAAAACTCTATGAGCCTTCCATGTTGGATAATGAACTTGAGGAGGCATTACCTTTTGTAGAGGACTTAGCACCAAAGGATTGGGAAGAGTTTGAAAAATACACAGTGTTGCAGAAGAAGTGCAAAACTACCAAGCAAGGATAGTATGAACTCTGTAAATTGGGGTTTAAAAGATAATGTCTAGGAAAGGTTACTTGTTACTCCAACGTGGAGGTAGAGGATAAAATTACTTACCTCATTCAGTAAAATATGTTGGGGACGAAAAGCTTCACGAAATGGGAGGTGTGACCTGAAATGGATCAATATACAATTTTCCACCTACTCGCATATTTTGGGGTCGAAATATTTTATGAATTGGCTTCTAGGTCCCATTTTATCAGCAGGACTCATTTTGCAGATTTGGGGTCCGGAATCTTTCAGGGTCTTTTTTTAGGGTATAAATGACATTTTTGGGGGTAAAACAACCCATCGTTGGGTCAATGGGATATGAAGTGATTCGACACTTTGGCACCTTTCTAGTGGTCCAAATATTGCCTCAATCGAAATCTCTATGAAAAATCAAATTGTCTAATGTTTATTTTTCTCATATTACCTCACTAACTATATTGATTCTACACATCAATATTTTTTTAATCTCTAACTTTAGAGCCATGCTCTCTTGCAGTCAAGAGTCAACTTTAGTGATAACATCTTCTGCAACCGTTGCCAGTGACAAAGGAGTGAAGATATCTTCCCCGAGAAGAATGACAATGAATATATCCATCCTTTGATGGTGAACGAGGGCGGGTGACATAGTGGCTGCAAATTATTCACCTGACGACTCCAGCATCATTACACACAAATATATTGGAAACTCCATTGGTTAAAGATGTCAAGGTCCAAGATATCGAAGACCATGGAATCCATTATGGCTCAGAGGTTTGCACCTTTCAATTTTTCAACAGTTCCTGGTTTCCCACAACCAGTACCAACTATGATAGAATGGGGATATTTTTTTCCTACCTTCAGAGAAAGGAAAGAAGATAATCATGCAGATCATCTCATCAAGTTCCATGAATGCATGAATCTGCTAGATCTACAGAATGAGGATGTTCATATGAATATGTTCATGTTTTCATTGGATGGTGATGCACTTGAATGGTATTTCTCATTACCTCCTTCCAACATTTCATCCTTGAAGAATTTCCACATAGTATCCCATGAGTACTGTAAAAGGTACTTTTTAGATGAGTTTTTATTTGAAAATTGTTGTGAGGAATATGAATTGCATGATGATATTGAAGATATCAATAGAAAATAAATTTTTCCTCACAATCTTCAGAAGCTCTCTAATGATCTTCAGGATGATGTGTCTTCCCATAAACTTGAACTAGAACTGGATAATGAAGAAGTTATAATTTTAGAATGTGTTGAAAATAAAGAAACATTTTCAACTGTTGTTTTTAAGGAAGAATTTCTCGCTCATTGTGATATCCAATTTATTGATGGAAATCATGTTAAAGACACATTTGACATTGTATCAAATGTTTCTAGTTATGTTGGTTATGATAAGTTAGTTGTTGAAGATCAGCCTAATCTTAATGGATATCTCAATAATGAGGAGGAAATATTTATCACAACACATGTGGAATTTTTTCATAATCAATTAATTTATGATCAAATTGTTTTTGATAAGTATTCGAATGATGAAGACTAGATTTTCACATTAATTTCCATTGATTTGAGAAGCAATGATCATATCTTCGATAATTATGAGTCCAACTTTAGTGAAAAACATGATGATGAAGAGAAGTTATTGGATCGGCCACCAACGTTTCTTCTTCAAACAGAAACAGACCAAATATTTCCAGAGATAGACAAGCTTTCTTTTTCCATACCTGAATTTGGATCTGCAGTAGATATTAAACAAGTTACAAAAAATAGTGAAATCAGTAAAGGTGGCCCAGAATAATTTTCAGACTTGTAGACAAATGAAATTGGTAGTGATCATGTAGAACATAATATGCATAAAGAATTTGATCTCCAGCTGGGACAATGTCAGGAAGAGGTAATTTTTTTCTTTCATGATCCTGTTGCTGATTATTTGGAATCTATGAGAAAAATAAACATCGGACAATTCATTCTTAGAGAATGTTGTCTTCGCCGTCGATTGCATTTTTCTGTGCATTGGATTATTTCAGTTTTTTAGCCCAGATCAAGATTACAGTCAATAAAAAATATTTTAGAATGGTTATGCTGGAAATTTCATATTACATGATGAAGTACTTCAAATTATTAGTGTAAAAATATATATATGTAAATAAGTGCAGTTTCCGAGCATTGGTTTTAGTTTACAGAGTAGTTTAAAGTGTAGCATTCAGCTAGCAGTGTGTTTTCAAGATTTTCAATAAGTAGTAGAGATTTGGGATGAAGACTCCAGCCCAATGCATACAAGGCACTGATGTTTCTTATCCTCACTTGCAGGTGTTAGAGAAGATTTCAGAAAAAAGGAACTTGGTCTACGAGTTCTTGGCAGCTCATAGGGAACATGCCATCCCCATCTAGAGATAGATGTTGTTACTAAATCTACCCCATTGAAATTTAGATTTTAGCTATCAAAATGGTCAAAGCCTTAAGTTTATTGTGTTAACTTGTTCAAATATAAAGATAAGTGTCTCGAAGATCACTAGGAGGAACATATATAGATAGAAGGCTGTAGATACATGTTTCGCTACCCATTACATGTAAGACGTCTCTCATAGAGGGAAAACAAAGGTGTGTGCCAAGGGAGGAGTTCACAATGTAGCTTGGCATGTACCATACATTGAGCAAGATCATTGTTGGTTAAAATATGTTAAAAAAGTAATTTTGTCTAATATTTGTTGAACATATGCCACAAAAGAATAGTTTTAAAGGCACTTGAGGGCAGCGAATGTAAAAATTAATAATCAAGCAAGTGATACAAAGTGTTGAGAGTATAAACAACGAGGTTCTATATAGTATGTCAAAGTTTACCAAGCAAGCATCCAATGTAAAAAATTCCCAATTACATCTTTAAAAGTTTGTGGGTTTCAAGATTAAAATGGTTTACTATGATGATTGTATTTCCATCAAAAGTTTACCAATACAAATTCATAGATAACTGATGAGACGAAGCCAGATTGCATAGATGCCAACAAAGGTTCTATGTGTTGAAATTTTAAACTTCAGGATTCAAATAGTTCATGGGTTTTCTTTAGATATGCTGCCAGAGAATATTGGTGCACTAATTTCATACATAAAGTGTGTCCACATTAAATACTTCATCCAGATGTTGAGTATGAAGTGGCAAAGTATCTAGAGGAAGATGATCGAATCCATTTTTCCGGAAAGATCATTTGCGTTGGTCAAAAGGTTATCTCCATATCTCCAGGCCCAAAATTCAGCTGACAGAGTATTGAACAGAGTGTTCCAGATATGAAGAATAGGTGGAATAAAGATCATCTTTTGAATCATTTCCATATTTGGAGGCATAAAATCAGAACATCTGGCAGCATAGGCTCATCATCAAATATTATTCCCGGATATTCAGACAAATAATTTAATCATATCAAATATGGTGGCATTAATTGAGACATTCATCCATAATGTGGAAAGATTAGAAGGAAGCAACTACAACATTTTGATATTTCTTGTAACTAATTTGATTCATTTTTATCTAGATGATAGAATTCATTTTCTAGAATTTAGGAAATCAGGTATTGTTATTTTTATTTAAAACTATGCTTTTAGAAGGGGTGGAGAGAAGGAAATTTCCTGCCAATGGTTGAGGCAAGGGCGTGTATGCACATACACTCTGTTTTTCTTAATATCCATAGCTATTTTGAAATGATTGTGATCATATGAGCCTGTTTTGCTTAATAACTGAATTACGTACTGTCATTATTCTGTCCGGTGTGTGGTATTATTAATCCATGGAAAGATTCTCTTGATTAGTATGCAATTATCTTTAATACTTGATGCAGAACTTGATTCATGTTTTTCACAAAGTTATTCTCATAGCTATGCCTTATTAATATCCATTCTATGCTGATACATTCCCTTCTTGATCTCTTAACTGTCTATCTGTTTATAAACATTCATTCCCATCTATTCTTTACACATAATTAAGATTTATCTAAGCTTGGCTCTCTTGCAGTCAAGAGTCAACTTTACTGATAACAATTCCCTTGACGGAGGATTTGGGCCTCAAAAACTATCAACTTCTTCTAGAAATCTAGGATTGGATTGATGGAGAAGAAGGTTATGGGATGCAACAAGGTTGATATAAGGGTATGAATTTGAGAAAGGCCATCAAACTTCATGGTAAGTGCCACACCTTTGTGTTGGAATGGCATGTAAGTATGGAAGAGGTTACGAACCTCTTGTCAACAACACTAATTGGTATGTTCAGTTACTAGGTTTTAAGCAGTATGTTTCCTGCTGGGTCGATGAGATTTAGTCTCCAGTTCTAGGTTATGCAAAAATCATCTTCTCCCTGGTTAAAGGATGGGATTTCAAGTTCTGGTGTAGATTTGATGTCGCTCACATTTTGGAAGGAATTTGATATTGAAGGGGGCTCACAATTGGATCTTGAAGTGGTGGCATCCTTCCTTTGACCTAGAGAAAGAAAAACTATTTTCCAGGCACATGTGGGTCTTGCTATAAGTATTTCCCTTACAATTTTGGAACAAGGAGGCACTAATAGTTGTGGGGAATGAACTGGGGTATTTACATTTTGTCAATGATCGTATCTTTTCGATGGAGGATAAACATATGGCATGTATACTAGTTGAGGAAGACATTAGTCAAGGTTTGTTGGTGGAATTGGACATTGTATGGCATGTTATTTCGTTTGTTTAGAAGATTTATTATTGGAAGGTCCATTTTTTCATTCCTTTCATGTAGACAGACTAGGAACTAAAGGATTCTTTCCCTATGCCAAAATAATATCCCTTCGAGATGTTTCCTACTTCACCTTGTAAGGAAATGGAGTACATTCCCACTATTCTTCTCATAGTGTCTTCCATATTTTCAAAGGAAACCAATCCTCGATCATAATATATTGATGTTGTTGGCTCAACATCGCCAAATTTTTTAATGCGTAAGTTGGGATGTCTTGCTCAATCCTTATTAATGCAATCGTCTGAATGTGATATTGATTTTATTAACAATTTCAATAAATATGTTCCTTTACTTCAAAAGAATCTGAAGGTTGGTTTAGGAGGCTCAAAATATAGGGAGGTATGTTCTATGTTCTCCTCTCCTTGTTTTTACCTCAACATGAGTACTTCCATACCCTACTTGGCCTTTCATGCATTGACGATGCCTAATATTTCTAGTTTTACTAAGGGATCTAGAGTGTGCTTTGTCGGTGTCTTTGGGTTTGAGGGGTATATAATAGCTACGAGGTTTCAATTGAATCATATTCAAAGGGTTTGGATCCCTTAATATAATTTTCTGTGGTTGATTTGTCATTTCCTTTCCCTCCCTATGAGGTTTTGGCTCTTCCTAGACTATTGAGGTATTAGGGACTGTAGTTTCATCATACAAGGACATTTTGTAAAAACCTTTGTAGGTATAATTGGGAAACATACCAAAGGTGGTGGGTTCTAATCCTATTTGTAGTGTGGGAAGCTCTATTGTATGTAAAAAAGCTCATTTATGGTGGCCTCACCCAATTTATATTTGGGATAGTTTTTTCTCTATCCCAACCTGTGGATATGTCACATTTTCTATGTGATTCTAGGATTATGAGTGGTAGTTAGTTTTCATATCTTAGGGCCCTTAAATAATAGAACTCCCTTGCTAGAGACACACAATTAATATTGTTTCATTGGACATTAGAGGAGTGGTTTTGGGCAGGGGGGGGGATCTTAAGATTCATGATCTGAATATATTTTTTTAGCTGACACATCCATATGTGGTGATGTTTCAACAAACCATGGTGGTGGGGGATAAGGCTCGAGAGGCATTTGGAAAGACATTTTTAGGTTGGTAGCTATTCATAGTTGATGCGGTTGGGAAATTTGTGGGTTTCTTCACCACTTGGAACCCTCTAAAAAATAATTTTCTTCCAGTACAAATGTGATGCAGGTATCCTTATGGGTGCAATGGTGAAAGGTTTGTATTATGTGATAAAGGTAATTAATTGTTATATCTTGTATAACAACATGAATCCTTTATGGAAAGGTCTTAAGAAACAAACTATCTTATATTTGGAAAATATTATCTTGGATGGTGATATAAACTTTACTTCCTCAACAATAGATGTTTGAGGATCAATGCCGATAATCAATCTTCTTGTTAACATTTTTCTCATTCCCCTTCTTCCTTGAACATGAAATGGGAGATTTGGAGAAGAGTGGGTGTCCAAGTTATTGGATTGTTTCTATATAGTAGAGAATGTTTTGATAGGAACTTCTCATTATAGATCATGGATTCATAATGTTTTAATCTTCGATCATATGGTTGTGGTGCTACAGCTTGAGAAGGGCTTGAAAAGGTAAACTTCCCATTCAAATTCAATAATGCTTGACTTAAAAAAGATCATTTCAAAGTGTTTCTCCGAGACAGCTGGCCCTGTATAGATAATGGAGGTGAAATATATCCTATGATGTCTCTTGTAAACAAAAGTCTCTGACATCCTTGGCTATTGTATATGAGAAGGGAAAGAACAAAGTTTTCAAATAAGAGTTAATGATGCTAGAGCATCGTATTCACGCCACCTTTATTGCTTCTCAAGGGGAAGCTCTCTTTATCTTTGACAAAGACTTGGATGAAAATTTTTCAGCTCATAAGGAACATTTGTTGAGGTTATAGGAGGAGCCATGGATGTTGAGAAGTCATTCCATTTGGATGTCTCATGGAGACAATAATACTTCCTCTTTCCATAAGTTTGCAGAGAAGTGGAAGGTTTCAAATACCATTAAGGATCTTATAGATGAGAATGGTTTAAAATAATACTCACAATCTAATCTTGAAAAATTTGTGATCGATTGCTTTGGTAATTATAATGGGGATGCTTCTATTATAAGTCAAATGCAAGTTATGTTGGAGACATTTACCACCATACACACTCTTTTTGGTCAAATTGGCCTAGTTAAATCACTATCCTAAGTATAATTGACATTAATTGACATCAGTGGACCATTAATTGACATCATCCAGTCACACCCACGCCTACCTTCAGTTAAGCAGGCTAACTTAGCCTTCTCCTACATTCAGGGAGGCTAACTAGAGCACTCTGGGGGTGATCTGAGTGATATTTATGCACCTACTTGCTAACTCGTGGTTACAATCAATTAAACAAGTCAGTTAAGGTGCCTCCTCTCATTACATATATTATTTAATGATTATTTAATGAACTAGAGTCAACAAGGGCGCCTCCACCAACTTCTGATGTTCAGTTTAGCTTCAGTTAACCTCATCGTGGTTCATTGAAGTCATTGAAGTGATATCACTTAATGGTTGGCTTGCTATGAAATGTGTTTGATCTCTTTTAGTTGAGTCTCAGTCATTTATTGCACTCCGACTTCAGTTAGGGTTTAGGTGAGTCAATAAGGGTTTTGATCAGTGGTTAACTGAGTGTGAACCATGGCTTACAGTCAGTTAAGCTAGACTCACTCATTCAATTTGAATGACCTCGAGGATTCCAATTTCTCATTCATTCATGCCTGTAGCATGACATTGTAATTGTGATCATTCATTCTTTATGTGAATACAGAGCGGTTACTATTCCTGTAGACCAATTACACCATTTCATGAGTTATTTGTTGATTAATCTTTGATGAGATTGATTCTTTGTTCCTATATCAATAGAAAAGATTAATATGGTATCAGAGCTCATGGCGGGATGAAGCTCTATCTCTCAAAAACAAGCTTTTTGATAGATGTTTGCATAAAATTTGACCAATAGCTCAAAAATATAGCACTGCACCAGAAGCCAAGGCTTACCACTTAATACCCCAAGTAAATAACTTGTTGATCAAGCTTACTTGATTGACTATGATGGGTGTGATTAAATCCTAAAATGTGCAGGCTGTCCGACCTTACATTTCTCTTTCTGTTTTGATTTTCAGGTTTCTACAGGTGAAGCATTCGCTCTAGCATATCTAGATGGCCTCCTCAGTATATCTCTTGACTCCATACATATTCCACTCATGGAAAAGTGATATGGAGATTTAGCTACGCTCCAGAGGACTTTTTAGAGTCACCATGGACACTGAAGTTGAGCCTCGATCTGCCACAGAAAAATCAAGATTCTTGAACAAGAAGGGTGAAGCCTTCGGTTTCTTGTGCCTCTCTATTTCTCAAGACCTTCTCTTCCATCTTATGGGATTGAAGACTCTGAAATAAATATGAGACAAATTGGAGACTCTATATGGAAATCATGATGACTTAAGGGTTTACTATCTCGAAAATGAACTCATGTCTCTCCAACCCTCCAACTTTAAGACTCTGAATGATTTCTTCACAAAGTTCAAGCATACTGTTTTACTCTTGAAGCAATGCAAAATGGAGAAGGAGGATGATCATCTCATCCTCTTGATGCTCTCCAAACTTGGGGCTGATTATTCATATTTTGTTTCTACATCCTGTGCGGGGAAGCTCACAACCCCTAGATGGAAGATTCTTACACTCAATGCCTTCATTGAGTCCCTAACATGTGAACATGACAAGCTTGTCCAGATGGGGATCATAAGATATTCACGTGATCAAGCCCTTCATGTCTTGGGGCCCAAAGATATGAAGGGTAAAGGAAAGCAGCAAAATAATAAAAAAACTAAATTTGATGCTCCTAAACCTAGAGTTGAAAATCAGCAGCATGATGAGTCTTTCGGCTCAAGGAAGAACAAAGGAAAAGGGCAACATGGCAAGGAAAAATTCAAGTGTTCTTATTGCAGGAAGGGCTTCCACCCTGAACATGCCTACATGAAGCTTGATGAAGCAACCTCTCTCCTTGAGAGGAATCACATCAATCTTCTGGAAAGATTTCGGAGGAGAGATCAACATAATCGGGAACCACAACATGAAAAAGGTCATGCCCTCATGGAAAGCACTTAGAATTCCAAAGCACTCTTGATTGATTCAGGAGCTTTGAACCACACGATGGCTGAAAAAAGACTTCTTTTCATCCTTGGAGATCAGCAAATCCATCGCCATCCACACGGGAGATGACTCCACCATCATTTCGAAAGGACAAGGTACGGTTGATCTTGAAAATGGTTTCTTTTCAAATGTATTATATGTACCGTCTTTGGCATCAAATATCCTTAGTGTCTATCAGATGACACTTACTAGAGTTCCTAAGAGAGTTTCTTTCAGCCCAAATGATGTTGAAAAAACATAAATTGCATCTGAGAAACTCATTGCTAAAGGCCTTGGAAACCATCATGCAAAATCTTGTGAGTTCTCTCACTTTGTTGCAGATGCAAAGCCCACCGCTCTGCTAACTCATGGGAATGAGGTTAGTAGGCTATGGCATGAGAGGTTTGGCCATCTTAATTTCAAATATTTTCAGCAATTACAAAAAAAATCCATGGTTGAAGGCCTTCCGGTCATCAAGGAAACCATAGGAATTTGCAAGGGCTGTGTGATTGGAAAACACCCTGAGCACAAGTTCAATCGGGGGAAGGAAAACCGAGCTACATGCATATTGCGGCGGATATAGTTTGATATCAGCGGTCCGATTCCTGTCACATCCATGAATGGATCAAGGTATCTCCTTACTTTTATTGATGATATTTCAAGGTATACATGGCTTTTATTTCTCAAAAAGAAATTAGAAGTATGTGAAAAATTTTCTGAATTGAAGGCCTTGATCGAAAATTCCTCTGGTATTAAGATAAATATCCCGAGATATGATAATGGAGAGGAGTATGTCAGTAATGAGTTTTTGTACATATGCTCCCAAAGTGGTATTCAAGTCCAACATTCAATTCCCTACACTCCATAGCAGAACGGAGTAGCGGAAAGGAAGAATCGGTCTCTCAAGGAGATGACCACATGTATGTTGGAATCCAAGAAGCTTGCTGCAAATTTGTGGGCTGAGGCCATGCATGCTGTAGCATAAATTCAATACAAGTTTCCACACTCATCCATGAAAGGGAAGACCCCTTTCAAAGCATACTTCGGAAACAAGCCGGATGTGTCGAACCTACGGGTGTTTGGGTCCATTGCATGGGCCTGGATTTTGCTTGATAAATGAAGGGCTTTGCAACCGCAAAGCATAGAATGTCTTTTTATTGGGTATCTTGATGGATCTAAAGGGTTCAATATCCTAGATATCAATACCAAACATATCATCACCGAGAGAAGTGTCAAGTTTCATGAGCCTCTTCAGGAGGTGCAACTAGTGAAGGAGAAAACTGTTGAATTTTCTTCCTATTCTACTGAATATTTGGATGATGAAATTGGAGGTGATGACCCTAATTTGGATCCTCTGATTTATGATATGATGAAATAATTGGATGGAAAATTTTCAGCTCGTAAGGAACATCTGTTGAGGTTATAGGAGGATTCATGGATGTTGAGAAGTCATGCCATTTGGATGTCTGATGGAGACAATAATACTTCCTCTTTTCATAAGTTTTTATAGAAGTGGAAGGTTTCAAATACTATTAAGGATATTATAGATGAGAATGGTTTAAAATGATACTCACAATCTAAGCTTGAAAAATTTGTGATCGATTGCTTTGGTACTTATAATGGGTATGCTTCTATTATAAGTCAAATGCAAGTTATTCACAATATTCCTACTTTTTTCACTCCCAAGGATGGCAAGAGTATTGGGACTTTGTCACATCAAAGGAATTCAAGAATGTTCTCAGAAGTATCCCTAAAGCTATAATACCCAGCCTGGATGCATGGATAACCTAATTTTTTTGGAGTTTTCTTTTTATCTCATAGGCCTTTAGTTGTTGGATGTTGTGAAGGAGTGGAGACCTCTTGGTAGAGTGGTGGTTTCTCTAAATGTGAGCTTCATTGCATTAATTCCTAATATCTCCTTCCCTAACTCATTCAATGATTTTAGGCCCATCTCCTATTGTAATATGGTATATAAACTAATCTATGAGATTATTGGTGTTCATATCAAAGAGAAGTTGTCACTTTTTGTCTCACATGGATAGGTTGGTTTTCTAACAAACAAACAAATATTTGTTGTAGTTTTCATTTCTTAGGAGGTTAGGTATTCCATAAAAAAATCAAATCCCTTGTTATCAAGCTAGAAATAATGAAGGTATATGATCAAGTTGATCAAACATTTTTTATGCTAGTTCTTTTCAAATGTTTACTTTGTCTAGAGGTCACTGACTAGATAATGGCCTCTATGTCATCAATCGATTTCCTTGTATTAGTCATTGGTTCTCCTACTATTTTATTTTGTTGTACTATAGGGAACAGACATGGATTCCCCTATCATCCCTTCTTTTCTTGTAGATGATAATAGGTCCTAGGAGGATTATTGGTTAAGTTAAACTAGAAGGTAGGATTGCAAAGGTGAATATTTCCAGCGGGTGTTGTATCACACACCTTTTATTCATGGATGATGTTCTCCTATTTTGGAAAGGTAATCCTAGGAGTGGAGAATATTCAATGTTATTTAGGAACTGTTATGTGAGCCATTAGGCATGGTCATATTTTTAAATAAGTTTGTTACACTCTAACTTAAACTAGAGGATGTTATCGAATCACAAATCATTGATCTATTCCCCTATCAAATGTTCCCTTTAGATGTTGGATTTAAATACTTGAGGTATTTTTAAATCCCTACCACTATAGCAAGGATGCTTGGAAATGACTACTGAAAAAGGTAGAAAGCAAGTTGGGGAACTAGTCACCCATGCCTTGAGGGAAGGATTATCCTCATCAAAGCAACTTCAAAGAATATACATATCTACTGGCTATCCCTATCTTGGATCCATAAACCTATTTTGGATAAAATTAAAGAGTTGTATTTTTCCTATATTTGGTTAGGGAGAAAAGATAAGGGGGGTTTCCATTTTATCAAATGGGGAAGGATTGTTGTCCAAAAGGAAGCAAGTTGATGGGGGTTGAAGGACCTATTTATATTTGGTTTAGTGCTAGTTGAAAAACGATTGTCGAGGAGTCTACTTTCTGGTGCCCTATGGGACTTGATTTTATTCAAGATAAACATTTGAGGCATTGATCTTTGTAGGATCTATGCAAAGTGGGGGGTGTCTCAAAGAAAAGGGTCTCGAACGTTTGGAGAGGGTTGACTAATTCTTGTATATTAATTGGGGACTAGCTAGTATGAAATATTGGAAACAACATGAAGCTATACGTGGGAATAGACCCCTTTATTGGGGGGGCATAAGTTTATAAGATCTCATCCCCCTTGGTAAAAGAGGTTAGAGATAAATAATTTCATTACATATCACACATGCAGAAGCAATATGTTGGTGACACTTCTCTTTAGATTTGGATATAGAATTATAAAATTGGATTCAAACTAAATGGTCTCAATGCATCATAGCTCTTCAATATAGTGGTATTTTTACGGTGGACGAAAAATGACTCCTTATTGTGGTTTTGTAATGAGGCTAGTGGTGATGTTTTAACAAAGCTATCTTATGAAGCTATCATTCTTAATTCGGAGTCGGTTTAAGAATTTTGGTGGTATAATACTTTATGGAAGTTGATTTGTATACTTAATATCAAGCTGTTTATATGTCTTGCATTGGAAAACAAGCCACTTACATGGGATAATATTTTGAAGAGGGGAGGTTTTGGTCCTAGTGTATGTGTTTTAATTTTTCGGGCAATTGAATCCATTGACCATCTTTTTGTAGATTGTTGTTTTTCTAACTCTATTTCGTTATAGGTGAGATCTATCATAAGTATTATTGATATCTGGGATTCTGTCTCATTGTGTACCAATTACAATTCATGGATTGTTGTTTTCCCAGCCTTTAAGACTATCCCATAATTTGTATGTTGGGTCATATGGAATCAAAGAAACATAGTGTTGTTTGAATATGTTATGGCAAATGAGCATTGAGTGGTTCAAACCATTATAGGGTCCTTTTGAGATTGGTCATCAGGTATGTCCTCACAGAAGTTTAGATATATCAATTCTATAGTATTTTGAAATAATATTCCCCTTGGATATTTCAATGATGCTTCCTAGTGCAATCGGGAAAAAGGCAGGGCAGGTATCCATTTGATTTTGGAGGAATATGTACATATGAGAATATGGATGAGATGTTGTCCCAGCTCCAATATAAGGGCAGAGTTGTTGGAACTATGGATCTTGCTATATGTTTCACAAACAAAACATGTTTCTTGTCTATATGTCATAGGATATTTAAGGGTGACTATAGACCGTGATCTAGGTAAAAGTTCTCTACATATCAACATCCTAGAGTGGTGGAAATATTGCATAAAAAATTACAACAGACTTTCACCAATATTGCATTCCATCACATCTACAAAGAGCTCGATTTGGAGGAACACGTCTTGTATAATAAATCTCTATAATTCAAGATCTGTTATCATGGGGCTTTGTGACTAGTTCTTATTCCTTGAATATGTTTTGAGTTTTTTATCAGTTCGGATTGTTTTGAACTTTATGAATTTGAATTTGTAGGTTGTTAGATAAACTAGGATCGAAATACTATTTTTCATTTAATTTTAATGCAAAAAAAAGATGTTGTATAGAGACTACTTAATGCAGCCTGAATAGACTAAGATGAAAACATGCATGATGAAATTATCCTTTTTAAAATTAGTACATAGATACAAAGAGAATAAATATATGCATTGGTTGAATTTCTATGGAAAAGAATGTTGGTGAACTAATGTTGAAAAAATACTTTGATTTTGAGGAATAACAAGTATTTGTAGAGTTGAATTTGAATCATGTTTTTAATAGGGACATTTCAGGCTAGGTAACATAGCTCGTCATCAAGAGAATATTAAAGAATCTTTTCCTTGGGAAGAAAAAAAATACCTTTATACCTTTGCGTGAAGCTTTGAATGTATAATAGGATTTCAATGTATTTATTGTTACAAATCCTTTAATATCACATCGAGAAACGCCCCTACATCCTTTCAAACTATTTTCCATAGATGGGACTTGTCAAAGACAAAGAGAGTATTCCAATGATGTTAATCCTTGGACCCTTTGATGGTCAATATGGACCGTAGTCTTAGTATAGTGCACGTAGATGGGTAATGGGAAATGTTTTGGATGGCGAAAGTTGGCACACTGTTAGACACTTCTTAAGATGTTTTAGGTTGTGGATTAGTTGTGTGTTGTTGTGCTTTACTAATTATGTTAAACCTTCAAACACCATTAAAACACTTATAATTGAGTGAGCCTAATAATGAAGAGTGACATGTTTGAATACAATAACTTATATGTTCTAAATTGGAGGGAGTAGGGTATGTACACCATTCTATACTTTAGTAGTCAAATCCCTACAGACAGAAAGTCCATTGTTCCACATACAGAAGGATCTCATACATATATTTGGTATCTAGCTTGACTGTAACCTTAAAATTTCAAGAAGAAGCATATTATTATTAAAAAAATCATTAGCTCAACATAAATAAATACTTCTAATGTAAAGGAAAAATATAACCTAAAATTTGGTTAAAAAGTCAAATAATAATGGTGATTGTAGATCCACTCTCAAGTTTATTTTCTTATCATTTAAAAACCCTTCTTGATAACAACATTACATGAGAGTAACTAAGCTACTTTAAATGTGCTAACTTACCTAACAACAAGTTATAGGGATGGTGAGTTCGAGAATTTCTTGATTTATTGCACAATCTTAAACAAAACCCAAAATTATTCTTAACTTTCTTGATGATAGGTTATAGGGGTGGTGAGGTGGAGAATTTGTTGATTGATCCCACAATCTTTAACACAACCCAAAATTATTCGTTGAAATTTAATAATACTTATTTTATCATAATTGTTCTAATAAATAATTAAGTGGTATCTAGTGTTCTTAAATTCTTTTTAACTATGCAACTTAAGATCTCAAAATATATTTGACTCCATAACTCTTAAAAAGTCATCAAGAAATCCCTTAGCTAATTAAAAAATGATAAGAATTCTAGTTAATCATAGGTTTAAACCCCTCCCCTTTCCCATTCAATTTAAAAAACTAATTGATTTATGTTCTTATATTCCTGTGTTTTCTTCATTATAGTTTTCTCATTTTATTTAAAAAAAATAAATTCTTCCCCATTACAGTAAAATAACCAGCATCTACGTTTTATTTTCTTCAGTATTACCATATTAATTCCCCTCAATCAATCCAAAAACAGGTCAAAGATACTATATTTTTTAATTATTAAACCATAACAGTGTAAAATTCAGTTAAAGAAATTGTATTTTATAATTGTTGAACCACGGGTTGCAAATGACCCTACTTTATCATGGAGAGATTAGGCAAGGAGACTATACTTTTAATGATTGAACCATGGGTTGTTTTGGCCCTATTGCATGCTTTATACTTTATGGGTTGTTATGGAAACTATACTTTATAATTGTTGAACCATGGGTTGCAAATGACCCTACTTTATCATGGAGAGATTAGGCCAAGGAAACTATACTTTTAATGATTGAACTATGGGTTGTTGTGGCGTGGAGGTCCTATCTGATCTTTATATAAGTTCAACCACTTTAACTAGGAAATTAAAAATCATTGGAAGATTTTGGTGGACAAATATAATAAGGTATTAATGTGAAGAAGAGAAGCTAATGAGTAGGTACTAGGAAGTGATTTGTAATTTGCTCGCAAACTGTTATTTTTATAATTTACATGCTTTTTAATAACAATGTGATTTGTTTTAGGTGAAGGCTGCAAAAGGAAGGGTTTTATAAAGAGATGAAATAACACTTTCCAATTACATTGATTTCCGGTTCAGGACGGACTCGAGAGCTAAGAATTATGATGGTGGGATGATGAGTCACATGCTAGAATTTAGTTGAGGCCCACTAACCGTGCAGTGCTACTTGTTTTTACATTGGTTGGGAAGATTGGAATCTCAAAAGCCTCGTTTAGACTCTTTACTCCAGTCCTATAGATTACAATATTAACTGAATTGTTTAAAATAATTATAACTTTATACCATAGATTTATTATGGCCTAGTTCACAATGGAGCAATTCTAAATATGTGGAATTTTAGGTGATCAGGTTAACATATTAGAATGAATGCATTACAAATTGAGTCTTATTAATAACTAAAGTATTTCACATTGTTTCATTCATCCTATTTTTTATACTAATATTTATTTTTCCAAATACAAATGTTATTAGATCTCTCATTATCCAATCTTAAGTGAGGGACCCAACATCCCTTATATTTAAGCTGAAACGTAGGTACACCTCGTACCTCCAACATTTGACATATCTAGGTTGGTCCATCTCACTAGCACATTTAAAATTATTGCCTCAATCTCCTTCCCAAGCTTTCCCACTGATGACCACTGGCTGCATTGAGCTTTGCACAAGGAAAATGTGGCATATAGAACTTGAGCGAGTGGACACACTTCCATTTGTTTCATATGATCATCTATGCCTTTTCCTATGCCTTTATTTTGAGCAGCACTAGAATGGAAGAGATTTCAGTTCATAGTAGAAGATGTTTACTAGTTCAAAGGCTCCTGTTCTTAAGATATAAAGGTAATACTGTGCAGTGGTGCACTTTACTACTTATTGTTCTCAAACATTGATTTTGGTTGTGTTTTACATGGATTTATGGTTCTTTTAGTCAATATGGTTGGGCTATCACAAAACTTTGCTCTACTTTAGATTTTTTATAGATCAATACCTGGGTCATTTTTCTTCAGTACCATGACGTCTACGAGTGGCTAGGACAATCTGCTGAAGCTCCAAAATCAACTACACCTAGATTTTCCCTTGCATTTGCACCTGGAGTTCGAACTTCAACCAATACTTTATTCACTGTCACTTGTGACTTCGATGAATTTACATTTACCCACGTAGGTTCAACCCCTACATTTACCTTCTTTGCTTCAATCTCTAATGCCCTTTCAACCCTTGTCTCTTATGATGGGTCTCAATCTGTACCTATTCAATATGCATCTAGATTTGTGACTAAAAATTCTAAAATTTGCTAACAATATGTTAATAGGGAGTCACACTCCCAATGAAATAAATACGTAAATTAATCATGCAACGCCATTAGGAATGTGTCGCGATTTTTTTTATACCCTCCGAGCATGTATATGGATCCTCACAAGCGTTTTCCATTTACCTCAATTCAGGAACAGGAAGAACATAACCTAGACCAATTGTAGATCTTGAATGAGAGGTAATAGACCAACTTATGTTTTTTTTGTTTGCATAGGGCTACAACAGATGGTCCATCCTTTTAATTTCCCATACATCATGCGTATGAAGGATTGACATTATAAAAGACAGGAACAATGGTGTCTATCAACTTCACCATCATGATGAGTTCATTGAGGCATGTAACACCCCATTTTTAACCCCAGTATGTAATTATGTAAATACAGAAGAAATGGATAGAAGTTGAATATGAATGGTCTAGTATGACCAATATAATTTAAATATGTACCATTTTCATTTAGTATAAAAACCATGACTTTTGTAGACTATGAAGGGTGAAGACGAGATGGGGGGATATGATTCCACAAGAGGGAGAGTGAGAAGAGGGTTTTACGGAAAGATGACCATAATGGCTTATAATTTAAAGTCATTCGTCTTATTAATCTTGTCTATCCTAATTTTTATAAATCCTCTTTAATTAAAGTTTATTATCCTGAACTTGAGCTAATTATCCTAAACTTGGGGAATTGTTGGGGGAAAATGTGTTTCCATGAGTGCAATCTATCTAGTTCTTATCACCCTTGCATGTCACTTGGCTAGTTCTCAACATGGATACAAATTAGTGAGAACTAGTTCATTCACTGGGGATTCTTCTTCATTCATCCATCAATTGTCATTAGTACTAAGCCACCATCACCTATATTATGAGCCATCACATATAATATAGTTTGGATCCATACCTGAATACGACTAAGTTACCCAGAGTCTCGACATAGAGAGTCTTTAGATGACCTATGCTGGAGCCCTTGAAGTGAATTAGGGGAGAATAACTCAAGGGATTATTAACTAAGAAAATGGAACCTAAGGGGATATTAACTCAAAGAAGGGAACCCAGTTCCTTGGGTTATGCAGGTTGATGGGAGAGGAGTGCTAGCAGATTGGGATAGTTATAGAGGGGAAGTTTGAGACCTTCTTGTGGATTCATAGCTCCAAGTAAGGGGAAGGATCTACTATAGAGAGAATCAGTATAAGAGAGTGCCTCAGATAGGATGATCATCCTTAGTCTGCAGCCAATTGCATTATTTTATCAGATAAGCTTCCATCCATGTATGAAATGTTTAATATTACCGCCATTATGTATTTTAATTAATCATTGTTATATGACTATTTGAATGCGTGGAATTATTGGCGTTATGTAAATGAATTCATGTAGAATTTTTGTGTAGTATTTTTATAAATCTTTATCTTAATAATGGATCATCATTTATACAACTATTTCCATTGTAATTAATAATTGAATCAATAAAAAATGAAATTGGGTATCATTGGAGATTTTAGTTAGTAGTTTAAGTATTTGGTAGCCTCAGATACAATGTGAGGTAATTGATGACATGACAAGGAACCATTATCATTTTGAATATACTAGAGAGAAAATTGCAGCATGGATAAATGTGACTTAAACACTGGCTTCGATTTTGGGAGGGATGTCATTTCCAACTTGCATTTCTAGCTTGTCAAGAAAGGCTTGCAATCCAGATGAAGTAAATCTACAGTAGAGAGGATAAGAAAAGGTATCCTTAACATCATGACCACAATATTTGATGAACATATTGTAATGCTTAGAATAATAAGTCGACGTAGAACCTGCCATGGAGGAGCAGCAACCATCAACAACATATTCCTTTAAAAAAGGAATTTGGATGGATAAAAATATTCATAAAGGACACAGAGCCATATATACATGGGAACTCATTGACACTCAAGATAACCACCAATGTGATATATATACAACAACACCAGGCATGCTAAAAGAATGTAGATTCCAAGGAAATTTGTTGGAAGTAAGGGTCAATTAATAATATCATATGGAGGTCTAAATAAAGAAAAAGGTATTTAAAAGATAGAATTTTAAAAAATATATAGATAAATTGTAAAAGGGTTATAGTTAGGTTCATTTGGCTTGAGTGATTGGGTTATTCATTTAATTTATTTCATGGATTTGTGTGTTAACATGCAAGGGGATTTACAAACATATTAGACGTATGGTAAAATATCCATTTGATGCCTCTAGGACGACCTTGATAGTTCCTACCCTATCACCTCACAATATGCATTCCCTAACATTCCTATGATTTCATATATTTCACAACCTTTGTTTCCCAACTATGGAAATTATTGTAAATTAAATAAACTTCCCCCTCCCTCATTTGGAAGCCCATCATTACATGATCAGGTACTTGATGATAAACAATGATGTTACAAATCGAGGGTCTTCATTTCAACTACTTTTGATGCCAAGGAATTTCCTCCTTTAGCCAAAAACGTAATATATTTTGTAAATGTGGGTCTATTTAAAGATATTTATGCATGGGATATTCCTCTTGTGCCAATATTCATTGTCCAACTAGGTAAATATGGTGAAATAGACCCAAAAATATTAAACTAAAAGTAGAAGAAATCAAAGTGTGTGTTGGCACAAAATCATGACAAGACCAAGGTTCTTGCACAAATTCCAGCAAAGGGGATCATTTTATTTTAAAGTGATGGAATTTTCAATCTTCGCAAGTGAAGAAAGTCTCACCCAGAGAACCACCTACACCTATGTGTGACAAGGAGGGTTAGTTGTAGAGATATGGTGAGGGTGTTGTTCACAAATAATTATTGGGATAATCTCCCACAACACATATTATTCATCATATTAGATAGCCATCACATGTAAACAAAAGTACACATCAAGAAGATAATATTAGATAGAACTAACATTCCTATCATAACGCGTGCATAATTTAGAAGGGGGAATAAACATATTATATTTCTTGAGTCATATAAAAAGGGTTCATACAATAACGAGATTTGCATCCATTCACATTCATTCCTAGTCTTTGGAATATAGTACATCACAAATGTACCCAAGATACATATATAAAATCCCACGAGATCCATAATAACCCATTACCTTACCTATATGTATATGCTTAGAGACAACAAGAACCCGAATCAACACAATGAAACAACCATCGATTTCCAATACTCAACAATGACATTCAACATAGAAAACTATAATAATCATTATCCTTTCTCTTCCTTGTGTCATGCTTATATGCTTTCTAGCGTGGTTGTTTTAGACCATGTTAATAGAGTTTTGGATCATGATTTCTAAGCTAGCATCTCTATTATGTACTTTACCTTTTCCCACACCTTCTTTCACAATGTTCAGATCATTGAATGTGTATTTATTTCATAGATTATCCTTATAAAAAATGAAGGAGCCAATAGGACCGGACCTTAATCGTTGAGTCAACCTCAAGTCAACTTGCCTATGCATATGCTTTTTCTTCTGCTTCTCATCTTTCAAATGAAGGATCCAACTCTAGGACTTCAGTTATAAGGAATATAGGTACCATCAAGAATCATATATACATGTATTTATGAAGCTACCTCACACTTATGCTACCTCATCCTTCTGGAGAAATCCCCTCAAATGACCAAAACCTTCTCAGACATGTCTGCTACATTCCCACTTTGATGCAACCTCTTCATACCGGTGCAATCTCCTTAATATTCCACAAACTTTGTAGCTCAATGTGACATACGCACACCCCTCACAAAATCATCATGCTAGAAACTTGTACCATACATCTCCCCATGGACATAAACCCGTCTTAAAGGAACTCCTCAGATACTATCCTAAGCAACCCCTAAGTCTAGTAGGAATCGAGGCTATATATGGGGATGAACTTGACTAGTTTTTTTCCACAACATGAGTACCTCATCTATTCACAACACATTACCATATTCTCGGACACCTATGACATCCACAACTCCTAGGATACTCGCCTATGGAATCCACAAACTATATCATGTTGGAAACTCATCATATGCTTTCATATGGCATCTTGAACTTCATGGCTCATCCTCATCCTAAATAAGCTCATAACCTATTCTACTACTCACATCTATAAATTTGATGCATGACTACCACTTTTTAAATGTACTTGATAACCATCTGCAATTCCACTACTAAATGAGGAGAATATATGTTGAATATCTTGTGTGACCCATGGGAGACAAGATGAAGTGGTTGAAACATTTGTCACTAGGGTGGGTATTTGTGCCATGAACTGTTGTTGTTGAGTATTTTCCTAGTGTTGTGTGGTAATGAGTTGTTATTGGAGTTCCTTCCAATCTACTAACCTGTATTGGTTCATGAATATAGAGACACTAGTTCCCCTCCCCTGACCATAAAGGTTTTCTCTGCTTTGAATAAAAACTTGACTAATAAAACATGCATAATGCAAACACAACTGACTTGAAACTTCAATCAAAACCAAAATTATTGAATATAAATCCTATTTTATTTCACTCATTGTGTTGGGAGTGTTGAATAACTATCTTAGGGGGTAGAAAGATAGGGCTTTAGGGGATTTCTATTCACCAAATCCTGTTTAAAACTCCATCAAGTTGTGCAACCTTGACAGTGCTAGAGTTATGAATTTATGCAACGATGAAAGGTCCCATCCAATGGATATGAAGTTTATCTATATGCTTGAGAAATTTGTTGTCGTATAACAAAACATGATCTCCTTTGGTGAATTTCTTCTACTTGATGTGGAGATAATTCCACTATTTCTTTCTTTCCTTTGCTATAGTTGAATCAAAATCAGCTAAAAAGAGTGGCTCTTCTAACTCGATCAACTTTTCTACTCATTATACAACTGATTTATCATCGGTGATATGAGTGCAATGGGAAATATATAGACTAATGATGACAAAAACAACAAGGACCATCACTTCCTTTTTTTCAACCAACTAAAAAGGGGCCTTCTTATGTTGTCTCTTAGTTGTAGTCTAATAGGCTCGTAAAACTATAGGAACTTGTTCTTCCCAGTCATCTATTTTTGTGGAAGTTATGTTGGTTAACCCCATATGTAAAATTTGATTGAAATATTCAAATGTACCATTTATCTAGGGATGGTAGGGACTACTCTTGTGATGTTGAATAAAATTTCCTCTTATAAGGGTCACAATTGTGCTATTCATAAAGTGCATTCCTTGATAACTATTAAGGTTTCGAGGACATCCAAATTTAATGATAATGTTCTCATAGATAAACAGAGTCGTCCTTTCCACAAAGAAATATTTGATCACTTGCACTTCATCCCATTTAGTTGGATAATCTATTGTGGTAATAATGTAGAGATCCTTTGAATTCTTTGCAGGAAATTTAATGGGGCCATTGAAAATGACTTCCATTTTAGTACTACATTCATTTCACTCATGTCCTCCTTAATCCCTTTTAAATTTGTAAAAGTCTATGGAAATAAATATCCATACTCCTTAAAAAGGGAGATAACCTATGACACCGTCTGTTCATTCCAGTAGTCCATTACGGTTTCCATCTTTGTTTTTATCCATTGCAATGTTAAATTTTCATAGCTTAAGTGGTTGCATATAAGGATTCCAAAATTCTTCAGTTTCATATTCATTCATTTCTACTTCAATAGGTACGCCATTAAGTTCATATTGCAACTCCTTCCTTTGCATGTATTTTTTTATTACAAATAGCATCCCAACTAACAATTATACTCTGGTTAGTAGGGTACAATAGTCTATACCCATTTACTGTATTAGCATAACTTAGACAAATATTTCTTTGACTTTCGGTGAAGCTTGGGCCTCATTTATTTTTGTATATCAGAAAATGTATCACAACCAAAGATATACAAATGAGAACAATCAACTAGCTTGTATGACACCAAATCTCATTTGGAGTGTTTCCATACAACATAGTTGTAGGTGATCTATTCTTAAGATGAGAATTTGTACGAACAAACTTTTCCCAAAATCCATTATCCAACCCAAATGAATTGATGCTTCTTACACATCACATTAATGTGTGATTCATCCACTATGCTGCACCATTTTGTTGAGGACTATATGGAGCAATATTTTTGTCCCTAATTCCTACCTATGAATAAATTTTATCACATTCCTTGGAGAAATAATCTCCTCAATTATTCAATCTAATACATAAAACAAGATTGCCCAAACTTTTTCCTACTCATGCCTTGAACTCCTTAAATTTATCAAAATATTTTGGCTTACTTTTCATAAAACACCCACACTCTTAAAAAATAATCATATATAAAAGTTAGAAAATATCTAGAACCATCTATAACAAGAGTGGGGACTATTCTAAATATATCAGAGTAAATAATTTGCAAAAGATCATAACTTTTACTAGAGCTAGCATTAAACAAAACTCTATTTCCTTTTCCAAAAAATACAATTCTTAGACAAATTTAAATCACCATACTTAATATAAGAAAGCATACCTCAATCATGTAGATTTCTCAAACATTTTTCACTCATATGTCCAAGTGATTGATGCCACAAAATCATTTCATGCAGAACATTTCGTGAGTTTGTCGATGTTCCATGACTTGTCACTGTATCACTACACATATGATATAGGGTCCCATAAGATTCTCTTTTTTATACCTCTAGGATTCCTTTGGTAATCTTGCAATGATTACCACCAAAGGAAGTAAAATCCACAAGTTTATGCATCATCTTGATTGAGAGGAAATTATTTTTATATTTGGTACATATTGTAAATAACATAGGTTCTACTCCCTCCCGTCATCCAACGCGATATTAATATATCCCTTTCCCAAAAATTCTAGAGGATGAGCATCACTCAAGTAGACTATACCATTAGTACAGGGACAATATTTTGACAAACCAGTCTCTATGTGGAGACTTGTGGAAATATGCACCTAAGTATAAAACCAATGCATATGAAAGAGATATATTATTATTGAGATAGAAAGCCTCACATGTTTTTTCTTATAAATTTGTCGTGATAAACCTCAACTGATGGATTATTTGGATTTTCATACATATTTTCCTTCTTTAAATGCCAACATTTCTTCCTCAAGTTCCATCGTTTCCCACAATTCATGCACTTGTTTTAAAATTTCATCCTTTGGATATAAATTTGGACGGTGATCTACCATGTTCACCCCTTTCACTAGCTAGACCTCTCACAAATAAGTCCTCGCTAGTAAAGGGTTCCAAAGATGATTTTTTTATCTCAACACTTTTCCCATCATTTTTCATTACCACATCATAAAAAATCATAGTTCATGATGTTGATTTGGTGATGGTCATCATCAATAGATCCTATGTATATGGGAGGGAACACATTAACATGATTTCTTTGTTCTCATCCTCCACCTTTGCAACAATCAAGACTAGTTTACTTATTAGGGGTTAAAAATAATTCATATTATTTTTCAGAGGCGGACCCTCATTCATAGGCTCATATGACAAAGGTATTTTTTAGGAAAGCCTTATTTTTTTGAATTTAGTCTCATATAGCTTCTTAAGTTTCTCCCAAATAACTTCTACACACTTTTATTCAGCAACGTTAAACAAGGCCGAGTGTAATAGGAAAATATGAATTGTAAAATCCACCTTCCTTTCAACCTTTATCCAATTCTATAATTTTCATCCTACTTAGTTTTTCCACAACCCCTTTCAAGGGTAGGGACTATTTATTTTGAACTTTGAAATCCTCCACCTTCATATTCCATTGGAAGAATTTTTTTCCATCGAACTTCCCAATATTCAACTTGGTTAAATTTCATGTCGTTATTGCATCTCCCACTATTAAAAAACCCTATTCCAGTGAGTTACCTAGGATTTGATACCAGATGTTACAAGCTTACAAAAAAGAAGCAAACAACAATAACAATATAAATGATATTTATCTGGAAACCATCATTGTTAGTTTTTCAACATTTAAGCTAGCATTATATGGATCTTTAACTGAGAGAAAAACAAGAACAACAATCAAACACAAGAGACAATCAACACAGTGTTTTTCCTCAGGGAAACCATAAATGGAGAAAACCCCACAACTTCTCAGAGATAGAATCAACACAAAAGGTAAAACCCCAAAACAGTAAGATGCACTCCCGACAGCAGTAACCTTCTTCTTCTCTAGCCCCAGTTTCTTCTCCTTCCTCAACTATGCGTTACACTTGAGTGTGTATGTGACGTATGTTAAATAGAGAGTCCGGCTCTCTATTTATACTAATCCTGACCTGACTAATACCCTACTAGGGCCGACCTCTACTAGGAGAGTCTAATAACCCTAGTTCCCTAGAACTACAGGGACTTTAACCCTTAGACAGTCGGAGGGTTACCCACAATGACTTGACATGACTTGCTTACATTATTGATTCTGTTGATCGAAACATCGGGGCATGACATGACATGATAACATCCCAGAATAAACATCAGGTTAAAATAGATAAGAAATACAAGTGAATACATTCCGAAGTTACAATTACATCAACACTCCCTCTTAACTAGGATGGTATTCTCTCGACACAATTTTCATCACTGGTCTTCTTCTCTGGATCTTCTCATCATTTGCATATCCAAGTCATATTGTATTCAAGTCATATTTATCTTCATGCCATCTTCATCTAGATCTGGATCATCACTCGATATTGATCATCATCACAGGATCATACTCAATCTGAAACATCACTGGATCATACTCGATCCAGAACATCACTGGATCATACTCGATCTGGAACATATCTGGATCATACTCGATCTAGGACATCACTGGATCATACTCGATCTTGAACATCATCACTGGATCTAGATCCTCACTCGATCTGGATCATCATCACTGGATCTGGATCATCACTGGATCTAGATCATCATCACTAGATCTAGATCATCACTCGATCTGGATCATCACTCGTGCATCTAGATCATCACTTGATATGGATCATCATCAATGGATCTGGATCATCACTCGATCTGGATCACCTCTGGTCACCATCATATGTGTTATCTCATGATTCTTCTCATCACAAGAAGTTCTACAGAGCCAGCCTTCTTTCATGCTAGGTGTATGGCTACCTCCTCGTACGTCTTTGGTAGCCCTTACATTTGACCTACTCATCAGAATGGCCAACACTCACATCTGACCTACTCATCAGAAAGGTGGTAGCCCTTACATCAAACTACTTGTCAGAATGTCCATTACTCACATCTGACCTACTCATCAGAAAGATGGTAGCCCTTATATCTGATCATATAGGACCTAATCCTACAGTCACATCAGAATGGCCAGCACTCACATCTGACCTACTCGTTAGAAAGACGGTAGCCCTTACATCTATGTAGGAGCTCATCCAACATCAAAATGGCTAGCACTCACATCTGACCTACTCGTCAGAATGGAAGTAGCCCTTACATCTGACCTACTTGTTGGAATGGCTAGTACTCACATCTGACATGGGAGGAACCTAATCCTTTAACCATGACAGAATGGCACAATCCTTACATATAACCTACTCGTTAGAATGGTGGTAGCCCTTACATCTGACCTAATCATCAAAATTGCCAACACTCACATCTGACATGGGAGGAACTTAATCCTTTAGCCATGATAGAATGGCTCAACCCTTACATCTGACCTACTCATTAGAATGGCTATGGATCTCAGCACTCATATCTGACATGGAAGGAACCAATCCTCTCACCATGATAGAATGGCTCAACCCTTACATCTGACTTGCTCGTCAGAATGGATTCTGGACTCATCACTTCCCCTTGGAAGGGACCTCGATTTGGATAAAACCAAGCTTCTCCCCGAAGTGCTCAAAATTCACTCTGGATAGTAGATTCGCCAACACATCAGCTATCTGATCGCCCGTCGCAACATATTGGAGCTTCACTGCTCCCCTCTGCACCATATCCCTAATATAGTGATACTTGATCTCGATATGCTTCGACTTGTCATGGAACAATGGATTCTCTAACAACTTCACGCAACTCTGGTTGTCATAATGTATACAAGTAGCATCCATCTGGAGATCAAATAAATTAGACAGTAGCTTCCTTAGCCATACTGCCTCACAACTAGCTGAACAAGCTGCGACATACTTTTCTTTAGCTGTACTCAGTGCCACACATGATTTATTCCTACTAAACCAAGAGATCACACCTGATCCCATACTAAAGCAACACCCTGAAGTGCTCTTCCTATCGATGGAATTGCCAGCCCAATCTGAATCAACATAACCCTCCAGGTTAATCTTCTGATTCGCATCTTACTTGAGCCCATAATCAACTATACCCCTCAGGTACCTTAGAACATGCTTTGCAGCAATCAAGTGAACATTTCTCGGATCTGTCAAGAGCTGACTCAAGGTGTTCACAGCAAAGCAAATTTTTGGTCTCATGTTTGTCAGGTACATCAAGGACCCAATCATCTGACGATACATCATAGCATCAACTGACTCTAATGAAGCATCACTCAATAGATTCAGGTTCGATGCCATAGGTGTGGCCATAGCCTTGCAGTCCATCATCCAAAACCTCTTTAGGATCTCTATTGCATACTTCCCTTGTCCAATAAAGATTCCATCCGCACTGTGCCACACCTCCATACCTAGAAAATGATGCATCATTCCCAAGTCCTTCATCTCGAACTTGGCAGAAAGATTTCTCTTCGTATCATCAATAAACCCATCCATACCTATCACAAATATATCATCTACATACAGTAGAAGCATCATTGGGTTGCCATATTCAACCTTGTAGTAAAGGTTGGAATCTGCTTTACTTTTGGTAAATCCCAAACTGGATAGAAAGCTGTCAATTCTGCCATACAATGTCCCGGGTGCTTGTTTCAAACAATACAGGGCTTTCTTCAATCTGCACACATGAGACTCCCTATCATGTGTCTCAAAACCGAATGTTTGTTCTACGTACACTTCCTCTTCCACTACACCATTCAAGAAAGCAGTCTTGACATCCATCTGGTGTATCTCCAATTTCATCACTGCAGCCAGAGCAAGTACTGATCTGATGGAAGTGTATCTGGCTATAGGTGCAAAGGTTTCTTCATAATCTATTCCTTCTTTCTGAGAGAAACCCTGAGCCACAAATATTTCCTTATATTTTTCTATGCTACCATCTGCAGCATGTTTGATCTTGTAGATCCATTTGGAAGTTACAACTGACTTCCCTTTTGGTCTTGGCACAACATCCCAAACATCATTCTTCATGATCGATTGGTATTCTTTGATCATATCATCCTTCCATTCTTTCCTTTCTGTTGCTTCTTCATAATTGTAAGGTTCTTTATCAATGAAGTCACATAGTAATGCTACATACCCGTAGCAGGATCTGGTCCTCTTTCTTTCTCTATGATTCTCTTCTGGAGCCCCATATCTTTCTGCACCTTGGATAAGTTCTCGTACCTAAGCAGGTTTCCTCTTATGAGGATTCTTCTCCAGAGGTGGATCTACAGGTCTTTGTGGTTCTTCAAATTCTTGATCTTCTTCTTGAGCTTCTTCATTCATGGTTGTATAATGAATTCTTGGTGCTTCTGCTTCTTCGGATTCTTCAATAGGTTTCTTTCTGGATTTGTTGTAAGCTGTATCTTCATCAAATGTCACATCCCTACTAATGTCAATCTTCTTGAATCTCGGGAAATATATTCTGTAAGCCTTCGAGCTTTCAGAGTATCCCACAAATATACCCTTCTTTCCTGAAGGATCTAATATAGTCCTCTTCTCTTTTAGAATGTGTATGTACACAGGACAGCCGAATATTCTGAGATGGATGACTTCTGGTTTCTTGCCGGAGAAGACTTCCTCAGGAGTCTTGTTCTTGAGTACTCTATGTGGAGTATGGTTCTATACATACACCGTTGTTCTGGAAGCTTCTGCCCAAAGATGCATAGGAAGGTCTTGATCATGAAGCATTGCTTTTTCAGCTTCCATGATAGTTTTGTTCTTTCATTCCGCAATCCCATTCTATTGTGTATTATAAGGATTAGACAACTCCCTCTTAATCCCTGATTCTTTTCATAGCTCTTTGAACTCATTTGAAGTGAATTCTCCGCCATTATTTGATCGAAAGATCTTGATCTTATTTTCAGTGTGGTTCTTGACCAAGGCTTTGAATTCCCTGAACTTGTTCAATACTTTGTGTTTTTTCTTCATGAAATAAACCCATGTATTTCTAGAAAAATCATCAATAAAAGAAACATAATATGCATACCCGCTTAGTGAGTTTGATGACATAGGACTGCATACATCAGAGTGGATTATTTCCAAGATTCCTTTTGCTTTGCTTTCGCTGCTTGGAAATGTCTTCTTTGTATTCTTTCCTTTCACACATCCTTTACAGACCCCATCATGTTTTGCTTGGATTTCTGGAAGACCTTCGACAACTTTGCTTGCAATAGGTAGTGCTCTATAATGCACATGTGCAAGCCTTCTATGCCAAAGTTCACTTGGCTCTACTGTGTCATGGACCAAGGCTTGTTCTGGATGACCCTTTAGTTTGTACAATCCTCCTTCTTGTTCTCGAATCACCACCGCATCATCGATAGTCTTTCCTTTTGGCCACATGATGACTTGACCATCTATGAATGCAACCCTCATTCCTTTTGCATCTAATGCTGATACGGAGAGGAGGTTCTTCTTGAGTCCTAGCACAAACAATACTTCTTTCATTGTTAGAGACTTTCAGAGTCTAGCCTATAGGAAGATTCCCTGCGACCTTTTATTGGATATTGGTAGTCATCTCCCAGCTTCACCTTGTGAGGTCATTCATGTTCTGACAGTCTCACAAAGGATTCCTTGAATCCTGTCATATGTTTGGAGGCCCCACTGTCTATAACCCAATCATCACTTCCATGGGTGATGTTACCTATGAGAGTGGAAATCAAAACATATTCATCCTTGCTTGAAGAATATTCACTTTCATATCTGGTTCTCTTCTTAGATGGTTCATCATCCTCTGTAGCATGAGCATGATGTCTTCTTTTGCTGCTCCTCTTTGATAGCTTTGGTTTCTTAGGACAATTCTTTGCATAATGTCATGCTTCATCACATCTATAACGTATGACCCTAGACAAATGTTTTCTAGTGTTATATTTGTGATAGTTCACTAGGGTGACGAGATCTTCTTTTCGTTGACTTAGAGTGTACTGTGAGAGACTGATGTTCACTTCCAATCTTTTCTTCTCGAGCTGCTATCCATGCTTCTTCTTGAGAACACTCTTCCCATAGTCTGCTGAACTTGACTAACTTCTTTCTAGCATAGATTCCTTGGATGAAAGAATCCCATGACCTAGGAAGGCCATTCAAGGTAGTCATCACAATCTCTGCATTTTCCACTTCTTCATCTGTTGCTTCTAGTTGTTCCTTGATCTGAGAGACTCTTGTGAATTAAGATTGGATTTTTTCTGCATTCTGAATCTTCATATTCTTCAGTTGGTTTCTTAGAGTCATCTTCTGGTTTATGTTCTTCCCTTCAAACAATTTGGTTAGGGCATCAAACATAGCTTTAGGTGTCTTGAGAGAGGACACCGAAGGGATAAGGCGATCCTTGATAGAATCAACAATGATCCTCTTTGTCATAACCAACTTCGTCTTATGCAAGGCCTTAGCCTCATCTCCCTCTAGAACTGGAACCTCCTCATGGATGTAGGAGTCTAACTCATTTTCTTCTAGGACCAGGGAGATTCTATACTTCCAAGCTCGGAAGTTATCAACTCCCTCAAGCTTTTCATCAAGTTTGTTATGATGAGACATCTTAACTGAGAACCTCAAATAGAAATACAAAATATTTTATATCTTACCAGGTTAAGATGTCGGATCTGAATTTTGAGCTGAAATCCTGCATAGTTGGTTCATGAGCAAATTAGGGTTTTGGTTTTCCGTAGTTCTGTCCACCCAAATGCTTTGAAATTTATCCCTAAATTTGATTTTGGGGAGGAGATCAATCTAGTCCTAGGCTCATTGAAAAATTCATCTTCTATGAAAATCCCTATTTTTTGACAACAGTGTTGGTTCCAAAACTGAAAAACCTCAGAATTAGATTCTGCTTCCACATAAAGATGCACCCTAAGGAGGAGAGTTATTCCACCTTACTTTGCTGAAAATCTATGGAGAGAGATCCACAAAGTAGGAAGCCCTAGTTCCTGCAGCTGCACAGTGTCTTCTTCTCAGGTTAGCTTTGATACCATGTTAGTTTTTCAACATTTAGGCTAGCATTATATGGATCTTTAATTGAGAGAACAACAACCACAACAATCAAACACAAGAGACAATGAACACAGTGTTTTTCCTCGGGGAAACCATAAATGGAGAAAACCCTGCAACTTCCTCAGAGATAGAATCAACACAAAAGGTAAAACCCCAAAACAGTAAGATGCACTCCCGACAGTAGTAACCTTCTTCTTCTCTAGCCCTAGTGTCTTCTCCTTCCTCAACTATGCTCTACACTTGAGTGTGTATATGATGTAAGTTAAATAGAGAGAATAACTCTCTTTTTATACTAATCCTGACATTACTAAAACCCTACTAGGGCCGACCTCTACTAGGAGAGTCTAATAACCCTAGTGCCCCAGAACTGCAGGGACTTTAACCCATAGACAATCGGAGGGTTACCCACAATGACTTGACATGACTTTTTTACATTATTGATTCTCCCGATCGGAACATCGGGGCATGACATGACATGATAACATCCTAGAATAAACATCGGGTTACAATAGATAAGAAATACATGTGAATACATTCCGAAGTTACAATTACATCAATAATCATGTGTGTAGGTAAAACAATGAGGAAATGAAAACTTTGATCTTTTATTATTACTGGAAATAAAACTTACATTTATTTATTTTATTTTGATATAATGCTTAGGGTCACTCCCTTTTTATACAATATATATGAGGATTCTAGAAGGAACCAAAATGCATTATAATAGTTTAGAAAATTTTACATGAGGGGCTTCACTTTTGCACCCCCAAATAGGAGGAGAATTGTGCCTCCCCCTACATGTGAACCCTACGTGCACCTAGAAAATACACACCATGTGGGTGAGTAATCATGTACTTCTATACAGGAAAATATCAAAGATCTAGATATTGACCATGGGGGGTTCACTCAATGAACTTGTTACATAGAATGATCGTTAACATGATATTAAAGAATATGCCTAATTTCACTAAATATTGGAAAATGACTCCTAAAATTGTATTTTTGAACCCCCTTCCCAATGATACCTTTCAAATTAAGGAAACCACTAGTTTCACCAGATATTGTAGGTATCCATTTTTATCAACCCATTTTAGCACCCCCTTTATATCATATTATCAAGTTGTGATAAACAAGATCCCTAATGCACATTAGTATAAGAAAACAAGATGCTAAATAAAATAATATATAATGCTAATAATGATCCCATGGGGATCGTTGGGGGTATTGATCAATTTGTAGCATTGAAGAGTGGAAGACCCAATGAAATACTAATGGGGAAGGAAAAAATTGTAAAACACAACGCAGTCAAGAGATCAACGTAATAAAGAATGTAAAGGGACAATAGTCCAATAGTGATTGCACTACTTAGAAAATATGAGAAATGCATATGTTTGACACCACAACCTGTCAATCTACCAATTTATATCATGTAAATACAAGTATATCCATAGAGGGATCATGTTTTCTATAAGCTTAATAAATTAAACTCCCTAAAAATGCAAAATTGAAACCCTTTTGTGGATGGAGTTCCCTACCTTCCTATCAAAACAAACATCATTGATGTTTAAACCCAAATGAATATAGGAAAATCCGTCTTACTTTCCAATAACACCATCTAATCATGTGCATAGCTTGGATTTGGGTCATTCATAAGATGCGATGAATTTCCTCGACTCCCTTTACATTTATACTTACAATCAAGATAATTAACAACATTTAGTTACATTTTCTTGGGTTATATCTACTTTTTTATCATTACAGGAGAGGGAAAAATATCCATTGTTAATTTTCAGGCATGCAATAGCAATAAAGATATATAGATGGTGAAACTTATATGATACCATTTCATGGTAACGATAACACATAGGGTATGTAAATAAGTGATAAACAAGGATTTCGATTTTCACCTATGTTCATGTTAGTTCCAATACAGTATTAAGATGAGTTCCTTTCATATCATAATTGAAATTACAATTATGAATGTGCCAAATATAGCGCAATCTAACAACTATTCTTAATTGGAAATGTGAAAATGTCAAAAAAGAATACAAAAGGTTGAAATAAATAATTTGGAAAGAAATATTTATCTAACTTTTCTTCGTTCCAATGAGATGAGAAATATTGTTCTCCCTTTTCTTAGTTTTTATGGAGCAATGTTTGATTAAATCTCAACACCCACCTAAACCCCAACCAAAATATTATTCTAAAAAAGAAGAAGACTTTATAAGTTCAATTGTTTGGATTTATAAGTCGAGTTAATGATTTGGAGGTTATTCCTTGTAGTAGTTAGGACTAATATGAATCCATCCCATAGTTTGGAGGTATGAATCTATCCCATGATTTGGAGGTTATTATTTAGCAAAAACTAGTTTTGATATGAATCCAACCCACGATTTGGAGGTATTAATTGAGCCCGTGACTTGGAGGTATGAATCCATCCTATAATTTGGAGGTTCTTCCTCAGTGCACCCAAATAAAATAACCCCCAATATTTATATTACTATGTCAAATTTAAATCCCCCTTGACCCCTTAATACAAGGAAATGTATTTTTTATGTTTTTAGGAATATTCAAAGCCCCTAATATGAATGGATGTGTGTTACACCCAAAAACTATCCTAATGCTCCAATCCCTTGAAGTACTTGGCCAAAACATTCCTTTGGAGACTTATACTCAATCCTAGGCAGTCTGACGCACCTTACTTCCTATCATAGGGCATCAGGCAAGCCCGACGCCTCTTGTCGACTGACATACGACATTGGTGGATCTTGTCACATGACCACAAAGAGCGGGTGGAGCGGGGGCTTGAACTTGTTGCAATGGTGGTGCATAGTATATTTGTTGGGGTGGTGGTGCCATGAATGTGGGAATTTTCCCCACATATTGTTGTGTTGGCCAAGCCATGGCCTGAGCCTGCTGCGGTGGCACAGGTTGTGCATAAGAGGTTGTTGCTCCGGAGTGGGACATCATTCTAGCATAGTTCAGACCTTGGTTTTGATAAGCAACATTGGCGATGTTTCTTGGTTGTGGTGCCACGACAGGTGGTGTTGGTTGAGGCTCTGGTTGTTGGGAGACTGAACCTATGATGCCATTCGCTGCGTGGGATGCCCCCAATGCATTGCGGTAAGAGGTACTTGGACGGGGAGCATCTGGAATGACAGTGTACAAGTATCCAAACTGGGCATAGATGAGGTCAAATTGTTGGTCCTTCAGTGTGGCCTCTTCTTTAGATTGGGGACATTCAGGTGCGACGTCCTTTGCAATGGGAGGGAGAAAATTCTTGAGGAACCAATACAAGAAGATCATGTCATCAAGTTGGATCTTACACAAGCTACGGCGCCGCTACCACTCATGGATATGATCAGTGATATGAGTGGAGGTGTTTTGGCGATAGGATAACAGGATCTCCAGTCGCTCGTCATATTTGACAGGGAGTTGGAAATATTGTAGGAACATTAAGGCTAGGGAGTTGAAGTCAGGGTACTTGGCTTGTGGAAGCTCAATGTACCACTTGGCCGCTGCACCTATAAGGGTGCGTTGGAACAGCCTTAGTCTGATGGAGTTGTCTACAATGCTATTGGATGAGCACCGTAGATGGAATGTCATTATATGATTTTGGGGACATTCCCTGGATTTTCCTTCAAACTTTGGGATGTCTGAAGGTAGCTTAGTTGGCATGGGTGGCCAAAAAGCTTGGTGACGGATGGGGTCATTCGTCATTCTGGCCAAGTCAGGCAAGTTCAAATGATCCATGAAGTGTAGATTTGACCCCAAGTTGATGTGGGATGGGGCCGCAATGGGGGTGGGGTTTGCAGGTGCATAATGCATCTGCATGGCTGGGGGTGCTTGTGGTGGCACCATGGTGGATGGGAAAATGCCCCCAAGTGTTGTGGGTGAGATGATGTGGGTAGCGGGGGCATTTCCCCAATGCATGGCGGTAGGGGCCATGTGGGTGATCGGTGCACTGCCCGCCTATGTGGCAGGGGGGACAATGTGTGTGGGGGAGCCACTGCCCCCATGTGTTACCACTGGGTCAGCTTGGCTGGTCACTATGGGTGGTGGAAATTGGCTAATGATAGTATACATGAATGTGCTTGGACCGCTTGCCACATTGTGGGTGACTAGTTGTGATGTGGACATGGATCCACTTGCTAAGGTTAGACCAGAAAATGGATCCAGGTTTGCACTAGCCACGAGGCTTGATGGTGCGGTGTGGAGGTCTGGTTCAGACTGATATGGGTTTGAATCATAATTAGAGGCCGTGTGGCCCTCTGATGGTGTGGAGGATCATTGAGAACGACTACGACAGTGCCGAATGAATGTTCCAAATGATGGTGGTTCACCTCTTAGGCGTGAGGAAGATTGTGGAGGATCAATTGTGTTCGCTTTTGTGTATGAAACTTGTGGGTATGAGATTTGGACCCCGATTTCAATGGATTCCTATTGATTGAAGGTGGTCTCTCGATCATGAAGACTGCCAGAAGACAGCGCTTGGCTTGTTCCTCATGGGTGCTTCTACTCAATCGGAAGGGGTTGTTGCCTGTTTTGCTTGGCAATTCCTCTTAGTGGCCAGCTACTTTTGGGTTCCTGTGGTACTCCTCACAATGAGTTTCTAAGCAAATCCCAAGTACTTCCCATATTTGTAGAAGTCAGGGACTTATGTCCTCAAAGACTGCAGAATTGGTTGAACTTAGTGTAAATTTGGTAAATTTTAAGGCTTACTCAACATCATGAACTGAGTTGGATTGATTATTTGGTAGGGTGTGTTGGTTTGCTTGTTTGTTCTGGTATTTGGTTTGTAATATGGTTTATGAATTCATGGTAGAGTTCATATCATGGTTTTGTATGCAAACATAAGAAGAAATTTGTAAGCAAATATGGTGATTAACCCTGAATTGTTGGCCTAACTAAATGTCTACCTCTCAGTGGTATTCTTCTTCAACCAAGAGAAGGTGCTAGGCTCTCAACACAATGGGACTAAGCCCATTCGTATATCCTCAGGTCACCTCCCAAGTTCTAGGTTGGTCAACAGGGAGGACGCTCAGCGCTGTGAGAATCCCTCCTTCTCTACCCCTTCTACCTTCTAGGTCACCTGGTTTTAGTGGTTTAGGAAAAATACCATGGAGTGCCTAGATCTATACGAGATTTCCCTTCGTCGTATCCCAGAATACCCCAGAGGGTGATTACTGGGTAGAGGAGGAAGGGGGCAACAATATGGTTAATTTTAGGTTACTTTTAGTTAGGCTAATTCATTTGATTAAACCTTAATGATTGATTTAGCATATACACTTTGTTCATGAATTTGTTTGTAGAAAATGAAAACTAGAATTAAAAGAGACCTGCAATGGTGGACAGAGGCAGCTGGGCTACACTAATAGTCCTCTGAAACTGCAAATTACTATTAATTAAACTTAAAATTAACTTCTGTGTGACAAGTTGCACATTTCTGACCAAATCCCGCGAGGGGGCTGCGAGATTTTTCTAGAAATGAGCGAGGGGGTCACATAAAATGCCAAAACAGCTGCAACTTGAGCTCCTGGGCTGAAGTTACACCTTTCTGAGGATTAAGTGTTCCCTGGGCACACTTGTCTAGGGATTAAGTGCGCTTTTTCTCACCTTTTCCCCTGATAAGAGCAACCTTCTCCGGAAAGGGGTGTTTTTGATAATGCAGGGTCAAATCTGGCCGACAGTAACTAGAACTGGGTCATTTTGAATCAGCTCGGCATAGAAGAGGCTTTGACACTGACAAAAAATAGGAAATAAAACATATTTAAATAGATCTAATAGAAATTTTTTGAAAACTAGGGTAAAAATTGAAAAATTGAAAATTTGAAATTTTTGCCCAGGGATCCTGTGGGATTGACCCATGAGAGTCGCCAAAGCTGTAGTGATAATTTCTCCTCACTACAGGGGGAGGAATGGCTCCCTTTTGCCTATAGGGCACAAGGGTAGGTTCCTACCCTTATAAAACAGTAAAAAATGGAATGATAAATGGTAAAAACAGAGCTGCAAATTGAAACTAAGCTAACCTAAGCAAGACTAAGGAAATGGAAGCTATTGTAAACTAAATATAAGAGATAATAACATAAATAAATATGGAGATGCAGCCCTTGTGAACCCCTCTGCACACAGTGGGTTACGGTTCCGCCTCCAAAACCTGCAAACTAAACCTAAGCTACTAAACCTGCAAACAATGGCAATGAAAAGCATGCAAATGAAAACATCAGTTAGAAAACAAAAGAAGCAAACAAAAATGCATGAAAAGAAGTTATACCTCACTTAGGTGGAAATGGGCCACCATGCCCTAGCTCATGGGAGCACCTCTCTCTTGGTTGGGAAGCAATGGCTTGATGAAATGGAGATGGAGGAGAGGGAGAGTGGGTGGTTTGAGAGCAAGAGGTCTCAAAGCATCCATGGGCAGCATAACAATAGGCAAGTGAGGAGTGTTTTGAGAGTGAGCCCCCACCCTCCTTATATAGTTTTTCCAAGGGGTTTTAGGGTTTTAAGCCCTTGGTTAAGGCTTTAGCCCCTTTTTTGGGGCTTTAGCTCCTTCTGCCCTAAATTTAGCCCCTTTCAGGGTTTTAGACCCTTTTTGAGGGCTTTAGCTCTCAGGGGTCTATTTTGGGCTCTTTTTGGTGGTTTTTATCCCTTTTCTTCATCCTTGGTCTCTTTTGGAGGTGTGGGGGTCAAAGGAAGGTCTTATGGAGTGAAATGAGTGTTGTGAGGTGGTGTCCTTGGGTGTTGTAGGCCATAGAGAGTTGTGTGGGGGATTTTTGGGTTAACACCTATCACAAAGAGCGTCAAAAGTCCAAAAAGGGAAAAAAGAAGAAGATTCAAGAATCTTCTAGGAGAAAGATCTCATGGAATATTATCCTATCTACTTGGGAAAGCTGGCACTCGACCTCCTAACCCCTAGGGATCATTTCCTACCTTCCTCCAAAAATATCTCAACCCATTTGGGCTTCCTTTGGACTATAAAATAAAGCTACATGGAACACATGAGGGGGAGACAAAGAAAGCATCCTTATGTCATTGAATTCAAATTTGGTATAGGAGGCAAAGAGAGAGTGGTTGTGAGTGAGATGTTGCATAGTTTGTAGTGTGTGTGAGTGAGTCAAATATCTTGTAAAAGAAAATATTCGACATCAAGGATTTGGTTGTAGCTTTATTTTCTCATCTTTTATACAAAAATGTTTCTCTTTCCCACAAATGATTTATGTTAATATTTATTGTGTATTACTAGTTTCCTTTATCATTAGTATAGATCATTGATTTATCTTGTTGCTCTCATTTCTTGTCTTGCTTTTTGAGTTCTTTGCAGGTATAGTTGATCGCACAAGGATTTATAAAACAAGGAAAACCTTTCACAATCAAGGTAAAGAGAGCTTATCATTCAAGTAGATCAGTCATCTAGGGAGAGGATACATTGTTGTGTCCTTTTGTTCTAGACTTGCACCATGCAGGCTAGGGGAACAAAATTTGTCTGCAATAATTGAAATATTCCCTATAACAACACGATATGATATTGCATCACTAGTGAACCCCCCATGATATTGAATTCACCTGCTCAGATATATTGTTTCATTAGCAGTACATTTCTTGATTGATAGTAGTCACCTCTTAGTTTGACATACAATGTAGAATGATACCAACATAAAGTAAAAATGTGCAGCTGGAAGTCGAGTTGTATCTTTACTCACATATTCTTCTACACCTAACATCTATCCAAACCCATATCAACTACTATGCACTCCAAGTCATATGCATGTCTGTACAAGGAACAACATATTATTATTGGTTGAATTGTCAATGTGGATAATTCAACTTTTCCTAAAGCTAGTGTTATGGACATAATAAGTAATAATTACATAAGAAAATAATTAATAGTTAGGGTGATTAAGAGACACTTCATTCAGGTGAATTTTCACCATGAGGACCTATTTATACGGGTCCCTTATCATTGTAAAGAGAACCATTATCTATTCAATATTCAATATTATATTCTCATTCATCAATTATTTAATATACCAAGTATTTTGGTAATATTGTGTGTGAGCGAACATTTTTTTTGCTCATTTGATATCAGAGCGATTAGACCCTTGGCCATTATTTATAGGTGGTTTTATAAACAAGTCATAAAATGAAAAATTAAAAAGAAGAAGGAGAAGAAATTTGAAAAGGGAGACAAAAAAAAACAAAAAAAAACCCATTATATTAGGAAACCACACTTGTTTTTTTATATAAAAACCATAACATCAATAAAAATGGGTTTTATGATAAGGGAAAAAGAATTAAATTATAGAGTGAAGGATCAATCGTATTTTAAGAAAATATATTATAATGGTGAGTCCCAAGATTTAATATTTTTCTTTAATAAAACTTAATTCCCAACATTTGAACTTGGAAAGGGAGGGTAGCATTCCTTATTCCCAACCACCAAATCTACACACAATCCACAAAGATGTTTTAAGAAAAAAACAATTCAAATCCAATTGAAGGCCCGTCAAAGAATCCAAAGTCATAATAATGACTATCTATCATTGAAAAAGTCAGATATCATGGAAGCTAGTTTGTAACTACAAATAGAAAAAATAGAAAAATAGTTAAGGCATTATAAAAAAGACAATGAATATTTACACAACATAAATACAAAATCATAAGTACTGAACTACATGAGCTACAATAAAGGTTCAAGGAACAAAACATTTTAGAACAGAAAAATCATATAGAAAATTTTTCTACACAAATTGAGGAATTAAAAGACAAAAGTGATTTCAATTAGAGATTAAAAAATCAAGATATAAAGAAAGAAATAAATTATTATGAAGAAGAAATAATATTCTTGAAAAAAATCGTTAACGACAAGGATGAAGAACTTACATGAATACAAAATAAATTAGAAGATTAAGAATCAGAAATTGGCTAGTGTTGACAACCGATAGCATTTATTCAACAACAAAATGATGACTCTGAAATGGCACACAAGTTGCAGATCACAAAAAACAATAAATCATTATCCAACAATTCCGAAATTTTTTTCAGATTAATGAAGCATAATAATACACTAGTCACGATAATTAAGAAATTGAAAAATAGTTGGAAGGAAAAACACTCTATAGAATACATTGAAAGAAAACTTCTAGACAAGTAGAAAAAAATAGCTGCATCAGAAATCATAACGAATATTTTAAGGAACAACTTAAGAATTTCAAAGACGATAGAAAGTTGCAAGTAGAATTGATTAAGAAGTTTCAAAATGACAACATGTAATTAAAAAATAAGTTGGAAAATATCCAGAATGAAACATTAAAACCTCAAGGGATTAAAATACAATTCCCAGCTAAGATCAATTCTCAAAAGACGCCGCTCGTAAAATAAAATGGCATTTTGAAAATTCTTTATCAACACCCCAATCATAAAACCAATACCCTAAAAGCAGTAAATATCCAAAGATAATGGAACTAAGGTGATCAAAGCTATTGACAACAGATCAATAGGAAATCCCAATAGTCAGCACCAAATCAATTTGGGATGGATTGATTCATCAACATATCAAAAGTTATGCTATACACTTAGAAGTTCGTATCGACATGTTTTTTTAGCTACGACATCACAAGGAATGATGTGACAACATTATAAGGCTTTGAGGAAAAACCCTTTCTAAGAGAGAGGAAACATTATGAACATAACCTGTAATAATAAAATATTAAAATAATTAGTAGTTAGGGTGATTAAGAGACAACTCATTTGGGTGAATAATCACCATGAGGACCTATTTATATGGGTCCCTTATCATTGTAGAGAACACTATTATCTATTCAATATTTAATATTATATTCTTATTCATGGCTTATTTAATATTCCAAGTATTTTGGTAATATTGTGTGTGACCGAACATTTGTTTGACTTAGCTAGGAGGAAAGCAGGAATGCATTTAATAAAACCTTAAAAAAATGATGTGATATAGGAAGTAGTGTTGTTGTTTGACAGGAATACAATTTCCTTTTATAATTATAATTATAATTATAATTATTATTTCCATCATTTAATATTGTATCGATTGGTAAGTAGTGAAGAGACAACAATTAAATAAAGGGATCTTAATGTGTTTGGTTTAGTACAAAATGATTGAGATGGTGCAAACTCATATCATTCTTTCACCAACAACTAGGATGACAAAATCAAGGCCAAACATTTGTTATAGTTAATGTATTTTGGTCTTCTTTTATCTAATTTTTATGTAAGTAATAATATGTATTTTATGTATTATCTAAACTGTATAAATGTACTTAGTCGAACCTTAACATTTTAGGACACTCATTGGGGGTTCTTCTGATTGTTTTGTATTGAAGTTATAGTTTCAACTAAACAATAGAGATCCTATTTATGGAAAGTGGAAGATACATATATTTTTGTACAATATGAATTCAATTATGTGGTGTCTATGGCCATGATACAATATTAAGAATATCTGAGCCAATTTCTCAAGCTAAGATAACATCAGGTCCATTTTATTACTTCTCTCATGATAAGAACCCACGACATCCTTAAAATAGGTTGGTGTAGAGAATCTAAGGATAGATATAACTATTGGAAGACAAGGAAATATAATCCAAATAATATTAGTAATATTGAAAATATTAGAACTACATATGTATGAAGTTTTAAGATAATATTTATCATGACAATGAAATCATTAATGAGAGGAAATTCAAACACTACAAAATTTTTATATATCCTAGTTTGGTTTATCAAAACTGTTTTTCCAAAAATTTTCTCAATTAATATAAAATGTATATTTCCAAAATTGAGACCATTTTCGATCAACTTCATAGCTAAGTTGGTCCAAGCACATATTAGGAGTAGGAAATTTATTAATTTGTGATATAAATTAGGTTGGAAATGTTCATCGTTTCATCTAAATTTTATTGATCCTTAGTAATAAAAAACATAAAATTACACAATTTCTTGACTTCAATAACCTTTAGGCCCCCCTCCCTTGTGAAAATGATAATGATCTTGGTACTTCTATTTTTGCTGTGATTAAACTTGAAAATAAATTTGAAATATATTCCATTTAATTTAGAACATATTTTATCCAATATATTTTATTTGAGGATGATGAATCATCATCCTCACCATCATCATCAACATCATCATTATCATGTTGTTATCACTGCCACGATCCTTTCTATTCCATTAATTTTTTGGTGTATGAATACTTATTATATTTACAAAAACTATTTAAAATAGATAAGAAAGAATATAATGAAATGGTGTATACAATGGTATTCACATTTTATTCCTTTGGAAATTTAAACAATAATACAATCAAAGTAAGTATATGAATCCAACCCCTTGTCATTTCCTATCAATAAAATTTATTTAACCAAGAATTGTATTATGTGTAGCTATGAGTTCCATCATTTACAAAATGCATACAAAGACCTAACCTTATTTTCAAAAAATATGTGCATTGAAGTTTCCAAAGAGCAAAAATGTTGAAATCCTCAAGTAGTTCTAAACACCACTCAGTCAGGAGTATGACCAAAGATCTTGTATCATCGAAGAATACTACTCTTCAATGTGACCTCTCCTACAAAATGCCTTCCTGCTTATGTGAGATAGTGAACAAACTCCTAACAAGATGTGGAAAAAGAACAATACTAAAGGGGGTTCTTAAGTGGTTCCATTATAATCCATGAAGCGAAATGTCCTTTCAAGAGACTACCTTTTACCAATTGTTCATAGGTAGGAAGTCCTTCGTAGATATAAATAACTATAAAAGCACGTGAAGTTTGTAGCTAACTTGAATAAACCACACACTATGAAATATTTGGATCCACCATATTTTCACATTAGCATCAACCATTGTGAAATAAGAATAATTTTGAACTCATGTTATCAATGAAGAAGACAGTACAACCTATGAGAATCTTACTGGACGAAGGGGTACCCAATGCTCCATTCCCAATCATGATGGAAGGGATCAAGCATGCTTATATGCATTTTGAATAGGTCCTCCTAGAATATAATAACAAGTATCTCCATAATAATATGTGTATCTATAGAAGGCAGAGAAAACTCATAATCAATGGATTTATAGTCGTCCCAAGAGTAAGTATTGGCATTCGACAAATCACACCAATGAAAAATATTATTCTTATATAGTCATTTCCCTTGAAAGCATGGAAGTTATGCAACACATATTCACTACACCTCCCATCTCCAAATAACAATTATGGCCAAATCCCATTTGACCTAACTACAAAACATCTTCCACCACATCATGTCAACTAACTTCCTCCATACTACCCAAATACTTGTAATAACAAAAGAACATGAGACCTAGAAGTTGTGAGTAGATGAAAATATATCACATAACCAAAAAGGTCCTTTGATACTACTAATATATTATTCCATAAGAATATTATTCCTAAATACAACATGTTAAGGATAATATCCCTCTAGACACTAGACCACCCAATTGAAATCCATGATGCTACCATTAAGTCAAAATAACAGCCAATTGTATGACATAGACCTCCCTCATCCTTCAACTTAATACACACATCCCAAGATACCATAGGGATTCTCTCACCCCCAACCTATGTGGCCCATAAGTACATACACAAAATCTATTCCAATATATGAAATTGGACCATACTAGGAAGTCACAAGATACATAATAAATATGTGAGCCCTAAATAACCCTACTCACAACAGTGAGTTTTCCAATGAATGGAATGTATTTTTAGTAATAAAGAAGGAGTGTACACTACAGATGCTCCAAACACCAATTCCTTTTTATCCATCGAAGAAACCATGCACCAAAGGGGATGCAAATATATGTCACTATAGAAGGTCAAAGTGGGAGGGACACAATTAGATATCTCAACAATACCAAAAAACCAATAATTAGTCTTATGATCATTAACATTAACATTAGATCGTAGAAAACCATGGGCATACAATCTCTAGCACCAACCATAGAATCTTGGTCAACTAGCATAGACAAAAAAAAATCATTTGCAAAGTGATTATTTACCATATCAAACTCATCAAGAAGTGGAATACCATGAATCTACCCCTACAAATGAGTAACAACCAACAAACAGCCTTGCACGTCATTGAGATAAGGTGCAAAGGGAATCCCTACCTAATTGATCAGTGGAGACTAATACATGGAGAGAGGGTATTATTCACCAAAACAAAAGACAAGGCCTAACAAAAAAATGTGCTGACCATCCCCACACACTTCAAACCAAAACCGAAACAAGATAACATATTTGTAATGAAATCTTAATAACTTTCATCATATGCTTTATCAAAACCAATTTTAAGCTAGAGATCTTGTTTCCCTTACTCCTTGTCCCACTTTGTGGCATCCCGAGCCAAAATCATTGTGTCCAAGTTAAATCACCCCTAAACAAAACTTGTCTACTCTTTATGCACCATCTTTTTTTCTACTTTCCTCACTAGCAATGACACTTCCTTAGTCATGGTATTGTAAGAAACACTTAATAAAGTTATCGGTCATCATCGCCTCATGGTGTTTGTCATAACATTCTTTGGACAATGGCCTAAATAATGTATTCCATAGAATATACTAACATAAAGGCCTCTAAAGCCATGTGACAAAAGTTGTCACTAACATTATCTCACATGATCTTATAAGACTTGCAAGGCAACCCATCAATTCATGAGATGTAGCATTCTTTATATAATGCAAGGATACAAAAATTCCATCTTTCATGATATCCCTCAATAAATATATGTACCTCCCCTATCTTCCACCTAGCCTCTCAAATATCCTATTTATTCTTACAAACAGTCATGCACCTCCAACCACACATGACTTTGACAATCCTTCAAATTACCAACTCCCACCATACCAACCATCCCCTATCATCAGTGAAATATGTTACAAAGTTACCAACAATATGAATATAACCCTTTAAATGATCTATTCATTTTTTTATATAAATAAATTAACAATTTATAAGTATATTATATATAAATCATTAATAAATTTTTAATAAAACACAATCCTAATTAAAAATGTGAATTACTTCATTAGGATAATAATAATAATAATAATTTATGTACAAGAAACTTCACAACAACGTAGTCGAACTATCATGGTATCAATGTATATCGACCATATTAGTTTAATTTCAAATATCTATCAATATATATAAATATTGACATGCACTTTTAAAACTATAAAATATATATCAAGAATTCCTTACGTTGTCATATCGAGGTGCATTGATTTGTGACTTCTCCACTAACTTCATGCTGTACTTGTGATATCGCTCGATGATGGATTTCATGCTGCAATTAAACGCCAATAACAGAATAATTTAGTATTCACATAACCAAAAAAAAGGGTGCGATAAGCATGGGCTTAGAATAATTAAAATACAATGGGTATAAACTTCGATCATCATAAAATAAATGTCCTCAATAAACTCACTTAAGGTGTTTTTCATATTGTTATGGTGTAAATTAAGATAATATTTAAAATTTGATTTAAAATCACTATAAATATGATTGCTTTTATTTGTTAATTTTAATAATGGATTGATGATGGAAGAATTTATCATTTCTATGAGATTATTAATATTAAAAATAAAAAATATTTTATCTTAAACTGTTTTTATTTAATTTTTTTATATAATTTTAGGTTAACCCACATTTATAAACCTTTATAGCAGCGTAGTAGATTATGTTATTTCTGATATTTCTTTATACAACGATATAATAAATTTGGACGTAATAAACGACCATGAACCTGATTCGGATCATAAACCTTTAATGATAACTCTCAACTGTGACATCCATAGTGATCCCATAGAGGATAATCACGATAACCAAAAGAACTTGATCTTTGATAGAAATAAACAGGATCTTTTTATAAATGAGTTAAAAATTAATTTGCTTCCTTTATCAAGTACAGACAACATAGAAGACCTATATTATAATTTTACTAAAACCCTCTCTTATTCCATTAACAGGTTCTCAATTGAAGTTTCGAGTAATAAAAAGAATAAAAAAACCAACCCTTGGTATGATACTGATTGTAAAAATGCGAGAAGAGAGATTAGGGAAGCTCTTGATGATTCTCTTAAAATTAACAAGATAAAAATATACAAAGCCCTTACTAAAAGAAAAAAAATGCAGTATATTCACAAAAGGCAAGACAATCTCTTACACCTCTCTAAGACGGCTCCTAAGAAATTCTGGAGGCAGATTCTAACTAGAAAAACTAAAGATAATAATAAAATTTCTTTGCACGACTGGAATTCCTATCTTCAAAAGCTTTATGACTCCCCGAATGCCATAGACAACTTTGAAACCCTTCTCACAACGAAAGAAGTTTTCTCTTTAGAAGACATAGATTTTGGGGTCAAGCATCTAGCAAATGGAAAAGCTAAGGACATTGAAGGTTACCAGACAAAAACCTTAAAAATTGGAGGTCCTGTCCTCATCCCTCACATCCACAAGCTTTTTAATCAACCAGTCAAGCAAGGGTTCCCTAAGCCTTGGACTCAGAGCCTCATTATCCCTATTTTTAAAAGCGGGGATACAAATAACCCCTCAAATTATCGGACTATTATGATTAGCCCCCTCTTAGCCAAGTTATATGGTATTATTTTGGAAAAGAAGATCAACATTTGGCTTGAAAGTGAAGGTAAGCGGGCTAAAGGTCAAGCAGGTTTTAGAAGGCATCACTCAACAACGGACCACATTATTACGCTTAGGATCATTATGGAGGAGTGCCGCAATGACAAATCCGATCTCTTTTGATGCTTTGTGGACTTTAGAAAGGCTTTTGATATGGTACCTAGAAATAACCTTTGGAATAGGTTAGAAGAGCTTAAGGTTCCTTTCAAGCTAAGAGCTGCTGCGATAAGGCTCTATGAGAATGTAATTGCCAAGTTTAAAAGCAATGAGGGGTGGTTGAAAGGTATTAAGTGTAATATCAGAGTTAAACAAGGTTGCCCCCTCTCCCTTACCCTTTTCAGCATTTACATTGATAAGTTAGAGGGTTGTTTAGAAGAAGCAGGCTGTGCTGGTATGATATTAGTTGGAATAGTCATCATCCTTCTTCTTTATGCTGATGATATTGTCCTTCTGACAAGGTGTTATTCTGATCTTGATAAACAACTTCGTCTTCTTAAAGATTTCTGCTCTACAATGGGTATGACTGTTAACACTGACAAAACAAAAGTTATGATTATCAAATCCAAGAAGGACACATATGCTAATTTTGTGTATGACAATAGCAACTTGGAGGAAGTGTCTTCTTACAAGTACCTAGGAATTGATATTCATCACAAGTTCAAATGGAACTATAGCATTGAGAAAAGGATTAACGCAGGGTGGAAAGCTTACTTTGGTCTTGAAAATAACTGTAAATCTGCAAACCTCATGATGTGGGATAAAAAGAAGCTCCTCTCTGAAACTCTAGTCACTCATGTTATCTTGTATGGGTGTGAGGTTTGGGGTCGCAGCATCTCTAGAGAATCTTGGAGAAAGATCGAGCAAATCTAGAAGTGTTTTATAACTTACAACCTCAAAATAAAAAACAATACACCCTATCCTATTCTCCTTATAGAAGTGGGTCTTTCCCCCATCGAGAGCCTAGCCATGACTAGACTCCTGTTGTACAAGAACAAAATCAATAACATGGGAGACGATCGACTCCCTAAGTTAGCTTTAAACTCCAACCAAAATCACCTAAGGCTCAAGCGTGGGTGGTATAAAGATACCAGGTCTTGGTTAAATCACTCGAAGATCGATGAAAATGTTGCATTGCAAAATATTAATAACATTAAAAATATTATTGCTTCTAAGTTTAAAGAAAAATTGTGGTGTGAGAAAGATTTAGAGGCCAAAAGAAAATTAAGATATTATAAGGAGGTCATCAACCCTACTCTTGAAGATCAAAACTATCTCTTTGTGTTAATCAGTCCTAAGAAAAAAATTAATATAGCTAAGATAAGAATGAACTCGCATGAGCTCCATAGCGAAATTGGTCGTTGGACAGTCCCTAAAACTCCTTGGGTAGAAAGGATCTGCCACCTATGTGAGAGTAAGAACATTGAAGATGAAAATCACTTCCTCTTAGAGTGCCATGCATACACCCACATTAGATCCCAATTTCATAATCTTTGTTGCAATACCAACATTCCTAGCCTTTTAGCTTGTCAAAATTATAGTAAGCTCGGGACACTTCTCTCCAAGCTCTTTGAGCATAGAAATATAACTTTAAAACAAACTAATTAATTTTCTTCTTCAGAGTCCGATAGACAAAATTTTGGTCTCAGAGGATGTTAACCATCATCATCATCATCAAATGAATATATTAATTAAAAAGACCCTTCACATATATGAAAGAATACTCTTTAATTTTTTTTTAAATAACATTTCTTTTAATTATTAAAAAATAATAATAAATTAAAATATTAAATAAGTCTATTTAATTTATTTAAATATACTTATAATATTATTTTTTTAATGTATATTTACTCATAATTAAAAAATATATAATTTAATTTAATAATATGATGATGGTTATTAATGTATAATGATGCTAGCTTTGATTTATTAAACTTCGATTATAACATACACATAACATAATTAAAAATTATAATTTGTAAATTAATATATCTTTGCTTTTGGGATAAGAGGAAATTCCTCTTTAAGACTCTAGTCACATTATATGGATGTGAAGTTTGGGGTTGCAATATATCTAAAGAATCATGAAGGATAGATAAAATAAAATAAAAAACACTTATAACATATAATCTCAAAATTAAAAGAAAGACACCACATCCTGTATTCATTTTAAAAGAGAGTCATTGCCCCATTCACAGCATGGTTATGGATAGGTAGCTAATGTAGTACAATGACAACAAAAACAACATGAGAGAGAATAGACTTCATAAGATTGCTTCGTACTTTAGTCAAAACAACATGGACCTTGAGGGAGGTTAGCATAAATATGTCATGTCTTGGCTAACTAATCAGAGAGTCAAGGAAGAGGCCACACTACATAATAGGGATAATATTAAATGTATTATTACATATAAATTTAAGTATCCGATAAGATATTATAAGGAGGTGATCAACCCTAATCTAGTTGATAAAAAATATCTACCTATTTCAACTAGCATAAAGAAGAAAATCAATATTGTTAAAATACAAACAAACTCTCATGATCTCTATACTGAAACAAGATGTTGGGAAATTCCAAAATTTTTGAGGGATGAAATAATTTATCTTTGTGACACTAAGAAGTTTGCAGATGAAAAACACATTCTCATAAAATTTCCTCCATGCACCCACATTAGAGTTCAACAAGATGCTGGACAATTTCAAAAATTTCGAGGGATGAATTAATTTATCATCTTTGTGATACTAAGAAGTTTGCAAATAAAAAAAAAATCTCATAAAATGTCCTCCATACACCCGCATTAGAGTTCAATTTCAAAATATTTGCTACAATACTTATTTTCTTAAAATTTTAACTCATCATAACTATAATGATTTAGGATTACTTTTCTTAAATATTTGTGTAAAGAAAATAAAATTCTAAACAAAGCTAGGCAGTTCCTTATCATTTTTAAGGCTTGAAAAACCAAATTTGATCTTAATGGACATTAGTAGCCAGTAAACATCAGCTAAAGACGATATATATATATAAACCCACTTTTGTTTATTAAACTTTGACTAAACCTAAGGATGAACCCATTACATGTTTCCATACCTTATCGAGTGTGTCCTTTCTTTCGAAATATCCATGGTTGTTTGCGAGAAAAAGAGGCCCTTTGGGAAGCTAGAAACCATGAGTAACAATTTGAGAGAGAAAATTATTTTCTCTACCAATATATTGAATAACAAGTTACTTAGGTCATGGCCAGGAAGGAACTAAGAAACATAAAACAAAAAAGTACACAAGATGTTGCAAAGGATTATTGACACGGTATGTGTGACAAAATCAAACAAGTGCATAAATTGGATAAGCATAGGTTGTATAAAATCTTGATTGTGTTCTAGATGTAGATGTACATGACACGTATCACAACAAATACATTATAAAACCAATCTAGATTTATATTTACTCCATATCTACAGTGCATCGAGAGGACTCAAAACTCTCCAGCTCAAAACATTTTGTTAGTATGTAAAAGTGCATGAAGGGTTTGCACCTTGAGGGATTTGATCCCTCTTGGCACATGGAAGCTTCAGAGTTAAGATGGATCTAGGTTGGTTGCAGTCACATGCTATCACATCAAATTTGTAAATGATCATTATTATATATATGTATATGTTTAACATGAATGTAATCGTTTTATAAATATCATTTAAACTTCTTCTTTCTTAGGTAGTATTAGTTTCTTAAAGTTTTGTGTATGGTAATATGATTACATTGGTGGGATATTGTTCTCTTTGTTAATATCATATTTTTCATTCTAAATTTTGTTTTCGATATTTTTTTATTATTATTAAAGTGTAATTTATTCTAACTTTATTTATTAAAGAAGATGTTAATTTGTTATATATCAAAGAAGATGTAAATTTCTTATAAGTAAAGAGAAGAAATTTCGATTAAATGAGCAACATGTGAATAACCATGTAAGAATGTATTTGAACCAAACCCTTATGAATGGAAAAAAATTCTCTACCCCCTTTGAAAAGTATCACTATGATAAGCATATGTGATATAATGACAACTAATTTAAAGGTGGATGAGTTGCTAGGCTATATACTGGATGGTTTTGGTTGAGGAGAAAACCTATTTTGAATTAAAAAAAAAAATTAATAAAATGTGCAAAAATAATATATTTAACTATCACAACCACTAAACTTGTGGCCGGTGAAAGTCGATAGCCTATTAGTTATTTTTGAAGCCATCGATACTTAAAAATAAATTTAAAGCATCAATTGAAAAAAACAAAAAGTTTTGTAAGCGTAAACCAATAAAAAATACGATAATTAAATTGTTATAGTTAACCATTTGTAGAAATAGAAGCTCTAATGCTATGAGAAAACATGCTAAGAAGAAGCACAAGAGGTAGATCTTGCTACTAAGATAATTCTCAGAAGCATACATAAGAAAAATAGAGAGAAGAATAGAGACTGAATCACATGAATGAAGAGATGAATCTTAGAGGGTATCCTTCCATTGAATAATGACGAATAATAGTGTACATAAATAGTACATCCCACATAGGTAAAATCATTTTGTATTGGAGAAAACTCATCAAGCTTAGAAAGATAGACTTACAAATTATGATAAACCCCCATAAGTGGCTAAAGCACTTCCTAAATCAGTCAAGGACCTCACGAATTAGCTAAATTATGAGTGAGTTGTCAAGTATGATGTAAAAACATGTTAATCCTGGAATATGGAGAGAAAATCATGGATGACAGGTTGGAAACAAAAGATAGCAGTTTCCTAGTTAACTAGCTTTACCTTAGACACTGAAAAGATAGAATAAACTTAATAAAAGACAAAATCTGCAGGAAATCGCAGTTACTAATTTCAGCAGTCAGTAAAGTAGATAGGATCAATCCTAAATCAATATTAAAGTGCTCCTGGGGTATATATGGCAAGTGTTGACGATGAGGTGCAAGTCGATGCCAACTATCTAGGCTAGTGGGTAGGAAATTAATTAAAATTGATCAAATATTTTATCCTAAGTTATGAAGTGGGTTTATTATATTCCAAAACCCCCCTTTATGTTCGACTTTATGATTTTTATGCTTGAAATATATGTGTATATAGGGCCCAACAACAAGGCTATGGTCGCCCTTTACAATTATTCATGTCCATAAAAGTATGGAAAGAGGCAAAAGCACATGGGAAAAATCCTCCCTAAAGAAATGACAAGGCACGAGATTTGAATAGCATGTGTTCAATAGGTCTTTATATTCACTTTAATGAGTTGAATAAACTTGTTCTGGTGAAATAATTGATGAACAGGCTTGAAGAATCCATGATCATGCGTTAGAGTGTAGAATCTGCAAGAAGGAAGAGGAGAGACTCCTAGTATCTCATCATATGATGAAGTAGAAATATTATTTGAATGCTTATTGATGCTAACAAACTCTAATATGAAAAAAAAATATGAAATAGAAAAGAGTTATGTGCATAATCCTTCCCAAACAATACAAAAATTAAGATAATTTGTTACATAATCAATTCCTTGAGTATCTACAAAGATGTGATGTGAATCATATATATTTTTTCCAATCTAATGTAGCACCTTCCCAGATCTGATATGAGGCTAAAAATACTGATATATAAGAAGCATTAGCATATGGAACAAAAAATTCAAAGGCTTTAGTGACTCCATGAAAATATAGGGCTAGATTAGGAAACGTTTAAGCAACTCGAAAAAACTGATGCATGTAAAAATCTGAATGATGAATGGACTTGAGAAATGAACCATAAGTGTTTAGAAAAAATACAAAAATGTGTAATATCATTACAAATATTACTATGGTCATGGATAACTAACCAGTGAAAGATATGCAATACTTTAAACCATGAAATATAAGTAGCACAACATAAGATACCAATGAGGAATCAACTAGTGAACTTGGGATTTGTCAGTACCCCAAATTTTCACAAAAAATTAAAATTTTGAGATAACATAAAATGTTTACAGTTGCAGTTTCATAGCTTCTAGCAACTATTATAAGATATGAAAAATAAAAGTAAGCATTTATCTTTAACACATCTAGACTAATGCTGTTTTAAATTTTGATATGTTATGTAAGTAATCTGCATTTGATTATTTAGCTCTACTGATACTTTGAATGTCAAGTAGGTGAGGAGTCATTTTCTAGCTCGGGCTTACTTAGTGATTGCTAATGTATCTGGATTTTTGGATCTTTACAAGCTTGATAGGTGATCTTTGACCCAGTAAAAGTTTATTAAGGTGATAAATTAGATATATTTCTCTTAGCGTAGAATATACTGCTAGAGTAAAAATTCTACTTAGAAGACTCAAGATTCTACAAGGTAAAGTAATGTTTCTTTCACTTGATCCACAATATTATTTTACTTAATCTTTGTTTCGTAGAGGTTATTAATGTCGCCCTACTATTTGTCTCTTAACAATAAGATCTCTAAGATAGATAAAAATTTCCTTCTAACTTTACTCTAACTGATTTCCAGTTCTTAAAAGAGTTCATGATAATATTTCATAACTCTTCCTTAGACATAAGAGCCTATTGCTATTATCATCATAATAATTAAAGCGTTGCTTATCATTATACAAATAGACCTAAGTCTTTCGGAACATAAGCCTATTGTATTCTTTTCAACTCTGTTTCAATTAGGACTCAACATGGTTAAATTATTAGCTTAACATCACTTGTATTTTATGAGATATCCTCTACGTAAAAATCGTCAATATCATGGTTGGAATTCCGATTATCTTCATGAACAACATAATGTGAAAATTTCACATTACCCTACTATTTGCTTATATGTGAATAAGATGCAATAAAATCCTAAAAAGTTTACTATTCTAACTCTAAATTTTAACTCCATCTTGATTCGATTCGTCTTAGAACTTGGTAAATATTATGGAGTTCCATGATCATGTACTTATAGATTTATATCCTATATCTAGTACTATAGATCCCTTTTTGATGTAGGAACTATTCTTGTGTATACGTGTCATTATATCTTTATACACCTTATTAGTTTAATTCTAATTCTTACAACTTAGCCATTCATAGTTCATGATTATAAGACCAAGTTACTTAAAGCATTCTCAAACTTGTTCAAGCTTATACCAACCTCTTAATCTTTTTCTTACAAGTTTGATTAAGAAAGGTTTTAAAATCCTTACAATACTAGGCATCAAATTCATAAATAAAACCCTTGAGAAACAAGTGCATCGAATCCATATGCAAATCGGTTCTTTACCAAAGCTATTTATAAGGTTAAACATTATGTCTTAACGTTGGTACAACACTTGTTCATCGTAGAGGCTTGAATTTGTTTGGAAATGATATGGTTTGGACTTTATGTGATAACACATTATTAATACATGCATAAAGTCTTAACAAATAATTGGGTTCGAATGATTTGCAGTGGAGACTATACAAATAACCCACCATGAACTAAAAATATTGGAGTACACGTGGAACTCTCCTCACCATGCAATACGTGACTTATAGGCCTTACCTTGCAACCCTAAACTTTATTGCTTCAGTGATGGTTTTGGTCTTTGCTTCGTTGGATTCACTACAGCCATGAGGGATCGCAATTTCTTGCCTCCAGCTCCACTATCTGTGCATTTTTTTTGAAGAGCCGTTGTTTAGAGTGAGAGTTATAAGCCATAGCTTGTGAATGAATAGTTTTCTACAACCCAACCTTGTTGTGCATGAGGATAGTGTTGTATAGTTGGTAGTTCAGTGCTAAAATTGTGTTTTGGCCACTGTCACTACTTTCTCCTGCTCCAGTTGTCAAATTGGTTAATAAACCAAACTTAGTTGCCTCCTTCTCAGGTGAATGTGAGGTTTGTTGTGCTCGTGGAGTCGGTTTCACTTCATCTTGACCTCGGTTTCCAACATTACAGGTATACATCGTTTTTAAGAAGTTCAGCAATATATCAATTTACAGTTTTAGTTCTTTATACCAGTTTCTAAATATGTTTAGGTTTTCATCTTGCAGGTGACAGTTCGCAGAACCTTTGGAAGGAACCACTACACAAAAGGACCAGTGTACTATCTACGGGTAAGCCCTGGTTACCAAGTGGTTCTCCCCGCTTGTGCAGACCTTAGGGGGAAGTTTACTAAAATCGCTTCCTTGTTAACCACATGACCCAAGTACTGAATCTTATCCTTGAAGAAATCACATTTACTAAACTTTGCAAAAATTTGATGATCTCGTAATTCTTGCAAAACAATTTTTAAATGTTCTTTATGTTCTTCTTCGGTTTTTGAATAGATTAAAATGTCGCCGATGAACACGACTACAAACTTATCTAGATACTTATGCATAATGTTGTTCATTAAACACATGAAAATAGCTGGAGCATTAGTAAACCCGAATGGCATGACGACAAACTCATAATGACCATATCGAGTTCTAAAAGCTGTCTTAAAGATGTCTTCATCTTTAATCCTAACTTGATGATATCGAGACCTCAAATCTATTTTCGAAAACACCGTGGATCCATGTAGTTGATCAAACAGATCATCTATGTAGGGCAATGGATATTGATTTTTAATAGTCATCTTATTCAACTGATGGTAATCTATGCAAAGTTGCATTGTTTCGTCCTTTTTCTTAACGAAGATGACAAGTGCCCCCCAGGGAGACATACTAGGTCAAATATAATTTTATCAATTAGTTCTTTTAATTCGGAATTTAATTCATTAAGTTCAAGTATGTTCATTCGATAAGGGGCCTTGCCTTTGAGCTAGGTACTGCAGCAGGTACCAAATCAATGGCGAAATCCAATTCTCTTTTCGGAGGTAGTCCCGAAATTTCTTTAGGGAATACATCAACACATTCTCTTAAGACTGGTATATCTTCCAATTTTAATTTATCTATCTTATTTAGATTCTCCTCATTAGTTATTTTTATTGCATAAGCTTTACATCCCTTCCTAATAGATCTCTTAAGCTGTAGAGCAGAAATCTGCCTTATGGTGGTTTTTCTAGAGATTCCTTTTACACATACTGGTTTTCCGTCACTGTTTAAACATGTGAAGGTTTTATCATAACAATTTAAAATTACCCTATGTTTTTCTAACCAGTCCATACCAATCAGTAAATCATACGAACCAAGAGGCAATACATTAAGCTTTATAACAATTTCAAAATGATCCATAACTACTGCACATTCTTTTACAAAACAGGTTACCATCCTTTTAGCACCAGTGGCTAACTGAACCAACCAAGCATTTTCAAATTTTCAACAAGTAACTTACATTTTTCTACCATTTTAGGTGCAATATAATTGAGACTAGCTCCATGATCAATTAAAATAGTTATAGGGGTTTGATTTATCATACCTTCTACTTCCACCATGGAAGTCTGATATTTTGCTTGTCGATTCTCTAAAGCTGCGTTGATTCTAGGACTAGTCCTCGCTAATTCCCCAACGGTCATCTCCTCCTATATGGTATGAATATTGCTAATAGTCTTCTTCCAATTAGGAGAGAATGAAGCATAGTGTGGGCCAATACACTTCTAGCACTTTATAGGTTCTTTGCGCTCAAAGTTCTTGGTATAATTACCATGGTTATTAGCAAATTCTTTACCCTTGGAATTATTCTGATTGTTTGGAGTATTATTCTTATTTCCTTGGAAGTTCTTATTATTAGGATAATTTCTGGCCTTATTGTTCTTAGAATTTCTATTGGGCACAAAATCCTTCTTATTTTGTTCATACTGGTTATTATTTTTCTTGGCTTTCCAGTTGGCCAAGCTTTCCTTCTTCCGATTCTGTTCAAAATAGAAGTTAGCTTTCCTCATAGCTTCTTCCAAAGTCTTTGGATTGTCATATTCAATCATGTCCTTAATATGATAAGGTAGACAGCTAAGGAATCATTGTACCTTTGGTTTCTCATCTACAAGGTATGGCACATACCTAAGTAGACTAAAAAACTTACTGTTTAGATCTTTCATTGTCATTGATCCTAATTTAAGCTCATAAAATTATTTTGCTCTCTCTTCATAATGTTGCTCAGACAAAAATTTATTTTTAAAGTACCTCTTGAAGGTACTCCAATTTACATTCTTCTCTTTAATTCCTTTAACTCTCTTCAAGTCCTGCCACCAAATGTCAGCCTTTCCTGATAGGTTGTAGATAGCCATTCTAGCCTTTAACTCATTAGAATAGTTATATATTTGGAAGTACTTTTTCATCCCAAATAACCAGGATTCCACTTCCTCCCCCTTCTCAGTCTCTCCACTGAATGTTGGTGGTTTTATCTTTTTGAATTCCCCCAAAATTTTTCTCATAAGGTTTGTATTTCCTCTTTTTAGTGTAATGATTATCACCACTACTATCACTAGTAGAATGGAAATTTCGTTGTTCACCAAACACCTCAGAATATGAACTGATTTCATCTTTAGTATGTTTCCTCTTTTTAGATTTACGTTGATGACTTGTATCTTCTGATTCAGCTCTTCTACCCCTACCCTTAGTTTGAAACCTTTCTGTTAGGATTTGATTCAGCTCCTCCTAAGCCCTGAGAATCCTTTCATTTTCTTGTTTTACAGACTCCATTTCAGATTTTAGGTCTTTTACAGTTTGTAACAGTTTTGAGGAATTGGTAGTTAAATTCTTTGGTATAGGATCTCTTGGTAAGTTTCCTGGTTTAGTAACTGGATATTCCTCCTCTGCATATTCTTCCAGCCTTTCCATACCTATTTGTTAAACCTCAAAAAACAATTTCTCTGTTGAATAACATTTAAAACAAAACACATCAGCGTAATAATTCAATTTATTGTTTCATAAAATCTAGTTGGGATTTATCAAGGCCTAGTGTTTTAACCTTGTGCTCTGATACCACATGTCAGCACCCCAAATTTTCACAAAAATTTTAAAATTTTGAGATAACATAAAATGTTTACAGTTGGACTTTGATAACTGCTAGCAACTATTATAAGATATGAAAAATAAAAGTAACCATTTATCTTTAACACATCTAGACTAATGCTGTTTTAAATTTTGATATGTGATGTAAGTAATCCGCATTCGATTATTTATCTCTACTGATAGTTTGAATGTCAAGTAGGTGCGGAGTCATTTTCTAGCTGGGGATTAGTTAGCGATTGCTAACGTATCTAGATTCCTAGATCTTTACAGGCTTGACAGGTAGTCTTTGACCCAGTAAAATTTTATTAAGGCGATAAATCAGATATATTTCTATTAGCATAGAATATACTTCTAGAGAAAAAGTTCTACTTAGAAGACTCAAGATTCTGCAAGGTAAAGTAATGTTTCTTTTACTTGATCCACAATATTATTTTACTTAATCTTTGTTTCGTAGAGGTTATTAATGTCGCCCTACTGTTTGTCTCTTAACAATAAGATCTTTAAGATAGATAAAAATTTCCTTCTAACTTTACTCTAACTAATTTCCAGTTCTTAAAAGAGTTCATGATAATATTTCATAACTCTTCCTTAGACATAAGAGTCTATTGCTATTATCATCATAATAATTAAAGCATTGCTTATCATTATACAAATAGACCTAAGTCTTTCGGAACATAAGCCTAAGTGTATTCTTTTCAACTCTGTTTCAATTAGGATTCAACATGGTTAAATTATTAGCTTAACATCGCTTGTAGTTTATGAGATATCCTCTACATAAAAATCGTCAAGATCGTGGTTGGAATTCCCATTTTCTTCATGAACAACATAATGTGACAATTTCACATTACCCTACTATTTGCTTATATGTGAATAAGATGCAATAAAATCCTAAAGAGTTTACTATTCTAACTCTAAATTTTAACTTCATCTTGATTCAATTCATCTTAAAGCTTGGTAAATATTATGGAGTTCCATGATCATGTACTTATAGATTTATATCCTACATCTAGTACTATAGATCCCTTTTTGAGTGTAGGAACTATCCTTGTGTATAAGTGTTATTATATCTTTATACACCTTATTAGTTTAATTCTAATTCTTACAACTTAACCATTCATAGTTCATGATTATAATACCAAGTTACTTAAAGTGTTCTCAAACCTGTTCAAGCTTATACTAACCTCTTAATCTTTTTCTTACAAGTTTGAATAAGAAATGTTATAAAATCCTTACAATACTAGGCATCGAATTCAAAAATAAAACCCTTGAGAAACAACTGCATCGAATCCATATGCAAATCGATTCTTTACTAAAGCTATTTATAAGGTTAAACATTATGTTTTAATGTTGGTATAACACTTGTTCATCGTCGAGGCTTGACTTTGTTTGGCAATGATATGATTTGGACTTTATGTGATAACACATTATTACTACATGCATAAAGTATTAATATGAGTAACCCATCGTGAACTGAAAATATTGGAGTACACATGGAACTCTCCTTGCCATGCACTACGTGACTTATAAGCCTTACCTTGCAACCCTAAACTTCGTTGCTTTAGCGAGGGTTTCGATCTCTCCTTCATTGGGTTCACTGCGGCCATGAGGGATCTTAGTTGCTTGCCTCCATCTCCACTGTGTGTGCATTTTCTTTGAAGAGTCGTTGTTTAGAGTGAGAGTTATAAGCCGTAGCTTGTGAATGAATAGTTTTTTGCAACCCAACCTTGCTGTGCGTCGGGATAGTGTTGTATAGTTGGTAGTTCAGTGTTGAAATCATGTTTTTCCCACTGTCACTGCTTGTTCCTGCTCCATTTGTCAAAGTGGTTGATAAACCGAACTCAGTTGCCTCCTTCTCAGGTGAATGTGAGGTTTGTTGTGCTCGTGGAGTCAGTCTTCCTTCATCTTGACCTCAGTTTCCAACGTTACAGGTATACATAGTTTTTAAGAATTTGAGCAATATAACAATTTATAGTTTCAGTTCTTTACACCAATTTCTAAATATGTTTAGGTTTTCATCTTACAGGTGACATTTCAGAGAATGTTTGGAAGGAACCACTACACAAAAGGACCGGCGTATTGTCTACGGGTAATCCCTAGTTACCAAATGGTTCTCCCCACTTGTGCAGACCTTAGGGGGAAGTTTATAGTTGGAAGAAGTTACGGAATGGTTTTTACCCAGTCTTGGGTTGTTGTTATTCAGTTTACTAGTTTTTGTTTTTGTTTAAACCCTCTCTTACAGCAGGGTAACTCCGTCTCAAAGACTTGATTTGTAAATGCTTCTTTCTCGTGTTTTTACAAATGTTTGATACTTGGTCTATTGTTTTTCGTTATTTAAAACCCCCATTAGAGGAATTTTGGGGTCTAAAATGGGCCTTATAAGAAAACGTGCCAAAATAAGTTTTTGTGAGTTGGAATTGAAGAACCAATAGAATTTCAATAAAATAAGTCAACCATAATGGTTGAATTGACATATTTGTCATTAAAAAAAACTACTTTTTTGTTCGTATTTTCGACATATCTCATTGTGCTTTTACTCAAATTTCGATCGGGAGAGCTCGTTGGATGCGGAATTTATCAAGCACTAGTAGAATGGAAATTTCGTTGTTCGATCGGGAGAGCTCGTTGGATGCGGAATTTGGGGTAGCGGGGTCTGTCAAAAGTATGCAGTGTGGGTACTCGTTGGATGCGGAATCAAATTCCGCATCCAACGAGCTCTCCCGATCGAAATTTGAGTAAAAACACAGGGAGATATGTCGAAAATACGAACACAAAAAATAGTTTTTTTCTTTCTTCCTCCAAAATTAATCAATATTATTTTATTATTTTAACTATTATTTTATTATTTTAACTATTATTTTATTATTTTCCTTAGGAGGCCCATTTTAGACCCCAAAATTCCTCTAATGATGTTACAATATGGGTGCACCGGCTTTAAGATGGTTTTTGTACTTTGTTTAAGTTTAAGCCTTTTCATCCTATCAAGCAATAGACAGTTTCTTTTAAAAGCATAAGGGTTTTCCTTTGAGCTCGGGCTGAGCAATGACTTAAAGCTATTATGGTGACTTGTAAACTAGGGTATTTACCCTATTCTCCTGAGTAATAACAATTTTACTGTGTATTATTTATTTTGCATAAAAATATTGTTAATGGCTTGAAGACTGTTACTCAGTCATTTTATGTAATTATTTTACCTACAGGCTCAAAAATTTTGAGCTAGGGTTTCCTAAATGAAACCCTTGTTTTTGAATAATTATTTCAATTAATTTTAGTAGGTTCTTTATTTGTAAAACAATATTGTTTTTAAATTAATGTTATTATATGTATATATATTTTTGTTATAAAGACTATAACCAGTCTACAATAGTTCTATTGTTCAATGATAATGTTTCAATTAGTAGATTATAACTTAACTGTTTTTCTTTTATTAAAACAAAGAAAATAATAAAGGGTTTCGACCTTGTAGTTGCTCTTCTTGTATAAACCTGTTAATAAATTCAGATAAGTTTTTACATAGATATGTAATGTTAAAATTAATTATAATCCTATTCTTATTACTCTTACTGAAATGTTAGCAAGATTTCTTATTAGAGTTATTTGTAACATCCATTTAGTAACTAGTCTATTTTTGATAAACAATAAATATTTTCCATAAAAACCTTTCTTGTTTACAGTAACTATTGTATTAGTTTATCTAACATTATAGTAAATAAACTAAGTATTATAGTTTATTTCTTTGTTTATCTGAATGTACTAAGTAGTTTAACTGTATCTTTTCTACTGCATTTGCAATTAGTTATTAAATAAAACACAAAGGAAATAGTGATAACATAATACAGTTTGTTCTCATGCACTTGAGTAAAAGAATACTTCATTTATCTACTAAGGTATCTTTTTAACCTAATAATTCTTCTACCTATAATGTAATACCGTTACATCACTATCAGTATATTTACAATAACAAAGAACAAAAATAACCAGGTTATTGGTCTTTTGATACTAATCTACATACTGCAATGAAATACTTTGCTATTATGAAATGCATCTTACATCTATTCATTTCAGTTTCTACTCATTTCCTTCATTTACTTTAAATACTCTGTCTGTGCTGGAGTACGGTCTGGTCCTTCCAGATGTGGAAAAACATAGGTTAGAATTTTTTTTCATCTATTCAAATTCGTTCCTTCAAAAATCTAAAAAGATTACTAACTCTAATATTTTTTAAACTAATTATTTAACATTTAGATAACAATTATATTCACTTTTAACCATTTAACACAGTTAAAAAGATTATTTTAGAACCTGATTAAGCTGGAAAACAACAGCGTTAGGAGGTTGTTCCTCCCTACTAACTTCTGGAGAGCACCCAAACAATGCTTCTTCAGGACCCTCGAGCCTGTTCCTGGTCACCTTAGCTTAGAACTGGTGGAGCAAGCAAACAATAAACTAGTCCAATGACTCAGTAATGACTCTGCACTCAGCAGTAAGATCCTTCAGTTAAAAGCTGCATGAGATCACTTAGCAGTTAACCCCTCAAAATCCTTCCACAAATTCCCTTGCCATTGAACTTCTATGAAGTACATTCACCTGAATGTTCACTTCTCTAGAATGAGCAGCCCCAACTCTCTTCAATGGGCATTTTTATAAAGATTTCCTAGGTCTTTTGAGTCAGTTGTCATTAATTGAGCAACCTACTCTGATCCCACTTTCTTGGGGGATCATGACCCCAAATGTAGGGAGGTTTCCACGTGTAATAGTTGGAAGAGGATTGAGGATGCTACCACTTGTCTGTTTTCTCTCCACCCAGTCTCCTCCACCAATTTGACCAGTAAACACTCTTTTAACAGTCCTCCTAAGTTGTTGTCTCCACTTTCATTTATTTATAATTACAATATTCAGAATTACATTTAATATCCTTGACTCTGCTAAGTCATCACTTGCAACTTAGCATAAAATTTAACATATAGTCTTTGAATAAAATCAAATAAAATAATATTTTTTTTGTGTGCAAAATTGGGGCATGTGACAGGATTTGTATAGTCTTAGGATTATTCAGAGGTATGGTAGATGGCATGGATGGTGTCATGACATGTATATTAGTGTGCAATCATGCTTCTAAATCAGAATTATGGAGTGAGGAAGAGCTTCTCAAAGACAAGTCAATATATAGTGAAGAATCACAATTATTGAGAGATGAATATAGGATACCAATAAGTGGATTATCAAAGAGAGGATCTGATATTTCTGATTCTTATATATCAGAAAATGAATCTATACTAGAGACATGCAGAATTGATTTAACTTTGGCACTCAAGGCATATATGATATTGCTTGGGGACTGGGCACTATGATAGTGTTTTGAGGAATCAACATGCTTCCCTATCTCATCTGGAACTTTGATGTTGTGCTTCTCAAGAATATGAGACATGATTTCCATATTGTTATTGAAACATTTCTTCTCTGGATGAAATCCCTTGCTGCAATAATAACACTTGGATGTGCTCCCTTTCTTCTTGATTTTCTTGATTGAATCTTCATTAGTTGGTTTCAAACTCTCATCTTCAATTTCTAACTTTGGCTTCTTCTCTTTCACAGTTTGATTCTCTTTTGATATTGCATTCTTACTTCCTTTATCCATGAGAGCATGATCCTTTCCCTTGGAATATTTAAGAGCACCAATATGGATCAATTTATCTTGATCCTTTGTTAGTGAATCAAATTAAGTACATAAAGAAGGGATTTTCCAATTAGAAACAACAAGCCTAGTAGCATGAAAAGTATACACAAAAACTAAGTATTCATGACCCAATTTTGAAAGAATGGAAAGGATTAATTGATCATCTTTCTTCTCAATCCCACAATGTTCGAGCATTAGAACAAGTAACTTGAATTTGGTAAAGAAACCATCAATAGAATCAAAATTTCCACACTGTCACGTCCCCATCCCTCCGACCGGCGAAGAGGATGCAACCATGGTGTTAACCATCCGGGCTACCAGCCCCATGAATATGTCAATTCATAAAATAACATTCTGAAACAGAATGCTGTAATAGAATGCAATTGTTTATCATACACAGCTACAATTATTTATCATGCACAACAGAATTAACATGCATTCATATAAGCCTTCATTCATCATGTTCATCACATTCATTACAGAAAATAGGATTGCAGAAGTAAAATAGACAAGATTACTTATCTTTATAAAGAACTCGTTCTGCAACCAGCTACGTCGCTGCAACGTTCCACCCAACCATAGGCTAGAACGCTCATAAATCTCTCAGTAATGCTGCCACCCCCGAGCCGGTCATGACTCCCCAAGGAATAAGGAATTAACAGGCTTACACATAGCCAAGGGTACACAATTTAGCCAAGCCAACACGATTGAGTTTATCAGGCGAACAACAGATCAGCCAAGCCAACAGAGTTGGGTTTATCAGGCCATCCAAGAGCTGGGAAAGGTTAATGCTAAGCTGGTGAGCTCACTGAAGAGCTATAGACACCAACACCAGAGCCAGCCTGGATTCTAGAACACACACACACACCCAACACAAGGAAGTCAGTCCCTTCTCTGCAATGCAGTCCCTCAGACCCTGATCTTCCCTCCAGTGCTCTTTAGGGGTTGTGGAGAAGATATCCAGCTCAATAGCTCTGTCTGTGTGGTTCTCAACCCAGCAGGTTTATCAAGCACCGCAGGCCCTCATTCACCAACCAAAAATAGTCCAAGGATAAATCCGCTGCAAGCAAGCATCCAAACAACTATTCAAATGTTTACAGGGAAAAACACAGTCAAGCCATCGTGGCAAACAAAAGTTAACAAACTCACATGAACCCACAGCAATCCAACCTTCAATACCATCGCTGTGAAACTTACACAGACCGAAAAATGGTTAAAATTCATGGTCAACATCCACAGCTCAGCGTAGATTCATAGGAAGAATCATCCCGATCTTCTACCAATGCCACATTGTAGGTATTTCAGTCAACAATGCGTGAGGAAAACCGCTCCCATCAATCCATGGGAGAAATCCCAATAATTTACACTGCGATCCACTATGATGGATGAAAGACAATACACAGTCCAATGCGTGGAGGCAGAAATTGGTTCTTTGTGTGGATGGAAAGAACAGAATTACAGACCGGCAATTAGCGCAAGAGAGAGAAGGAGAACCCCCACACAATGGATGGTAAAACATTTTATCCCCCATCTTGCATGAGGAAGACGAACAACCATGATCTGAGGGAGTGGAAAAAATGGTCCCTACGTCATGGAGAGGAGAGAAAGCATGGCATGGTAGTGGTCTTCTTGCCAGCCAATCACTGCCTCAACTAACAAAAAGGAAAATAACCAAGGGAGGTGGTGACACATAATTTTTCCTCGTGACTCAATGTTCCACATCCCCCCCCCCTTACCTTATCCTTTGGAATCATGCCTTTTCTTAATTTAGTTGTTGTGAACATAGCTGGTTGAGTTATTTGATTAAAATGCATGTTTACATGATGCCATAATTAAATATATGCCGCATGTCCCGATATACGATCGGTGATGAATTTAAATCCGAAACATAGCATAGCCAATCAATGGTGGGGCCTTGGCCTTTAGCTCCTCACCATGATTAATACAATATATACATCACATACATCTAATGCAACGGGGTCAAAACCAGGGTGTTACATTTCCCTCCCCCTTCAATAGCACTATCCTCAGTGCTTTACAAAATTTGAACAAAATGCTACACTGGTATTGCCTCAGTGTTCCATGGGATTGAACAAAAATGGATGTGCCAATTGCATGGCATCCTCCATCTCCCACGTAGCCTCTTCAGGTCCGTAATGCTCCCACTGCACCTTTACCTGCCCTATGGCCCGGTTCCAGAGGATTGTGACCTTCCTGTCGAGGATGTGCATTGGCTCAATTTGGAACTCTCCCTTGGGTTCCACTTGAATCACATCCCAATTTATCACATGGTTAGGATCATGTACATATTTCTTAAGCAAAGAAACATGAAAAACATTATGAGCTCTAGTATTAGCAGGCAATGCAAGTCTATATGCAACAGGCCCTATTATCTCAAACACTTCAAACGACCCACAATATCTAGGTGACAACTTGGCACAACTTCCAAGCTTCAAGGAACTTTTCTTTTCCCTCACTCTGAGGTAAACATGATCACCAACACTGAACTCCCTGTTCACCCTATGCTTATCTGCATATCTTTTCTGTCGGTCCTGTGCTGCTTTTAAATTCTGCCTATTCTTTAAAACTTCTTGCTCCATTTCCTTGAGCAATTCTAGTCCAAGCACAACTCTGTTCACCGGGTTGTCCCAAGTCACTGGTGTCCAGCACCGTATTCCATACAAAGCTTCATACGGACTCATCCCCAAGGATGCTTGCTGTCCATTGTTGTAAGCAAAATCTACCAAGTGTAAGTAATCTTCCCACTTGGTTGGTTTGTCCATCACATACATGCGAAGCATATCTTCAAGCACCTGATTCACTCTCTCTGTTTTCCCATTTGTCTGAGGATGGTATGCAGTGCTGAAGTTTAACTTTGTACCCAAATCTGCAAACAATCCCTTCCAAAAATTGGAAGTGAACTTGACATCTTTGTCAGAGACGATTGCCTTAGGAAATCCATGTAATTTGAAAATCTCCTTCATGAATATCTTTGAAATGTCATCAGTCTTGTGTGTAGAATTCACTGGTATAAAATGTGCGGCCTTAGTCAACTTGTCTACCACAACCATGATGGAATCATGTTGTCTCCAAGTCATCGGCAATCCTGTAATAAAATCCATGGAAATAACTTCCCATTTCCATTCCAGAACTGGTAAAGGCTGCAACAAACCCACTGGATTTTGATGTTCAACCTTTACCTGTTGACATTTCATACACCTCAAAATGTATTCAGCCATATCCCTTTTCATTCATGGCCAAAAGTACTGCTTTCTAGCTGTAGCAATTGTCTTCTGATATCCTGGGTGACCAGAATACAGAGCTTGATGGATTTCATCCATAACAACTCTCCTCAAATATGCTACATCGGGAATATAAATTCTACCTTTATAAGTGAGAAGTCCATCTTCTTCCAATTTATATCCCTCATACCTCTTCTCAAGACTTTGCCACTGCAATTTGTCTTTTACCTGCTCATACAATTCGTCTCCAGCAGCATGACCAACAATCTGCTGCCTCAAATCTGATTGGAAAATACTAAGAGATGCGACATGCATTTCCTATACCTTCCTGCTGAGTGCATCAGCTACCTTGTTTTCTTTCCCTTTTATTTGCTTGATTTCAAAATTAAACTCACATAAAAATTCCAGCCATCTTGCTTGCCTAGCATTCAGAGTAGGCTGTTCAAATAGATACTTCAGTCCACAGTGATCTATTCTAAGCTCAAATCTCTTTCCCATCAAGTAATGTCTCCACATCTTGAGAGCATGTACTATGGCTGCGAGCTCTAGATCATGAGTGGCATAGTTATTCTCGTGCTCCTTCAGCTTTCTTGACTCACAGCATATCACATGGTTGTCCTGCATAAGGACTCCTCCAAGCCCTTGTCCACATGCATCGGTACACACCACAAAATATTTCTGTGGATCTGCAACCTTCAATACTGGTGTACTTGTGAGAAGATTCTTCAACTACTGGAAGCTTTCTTCATAGCTCGATGTCCATTCGAACTTCATCCCCTTCTTTTGCAAAGAAGTGATGGCATGTGCAACTTTGGAGAATCCCTCAATGAATCTTCAGTAGTATCCTACAAGTCCCATAAAAGATCTTACATCTGTCACATTTCTTGGAGTAAGCCAATTCATAATGGCTTCAATCTTCTCAGGGTCCACAGATATACCCTCCTTTGAGATAATGGGACCCAAATATTGAATTCTATCTCTATAGAAGTCACACTTGCTCAGTTTTGCATACAATTGATGCTCCCTGAGCAATTGCAATGTTAATCTCAAATGCTCTTCATGTTCTTCCTCATTCTTATAATAAAGAAGAATGTCATGAAGGAAAACAAGAACAAACTTGTCCAAAAACATGCTGAAGACACTATTCATAAGGCACATAAATGTAGCTGGTGCATTTGTGAGACCAAATGGTACCACTAAAAACTCATAATGCCCATACGTTGTCCTGAAGGATGTCTTCTGAATGTCTTCATCCTTGATCCTTACCTGATCGTAACCAGACCTCAAGTCAATCTTGGAAAATACCTTCTCTCCTCTCATTTGATCAAAGAGGTCATCAATCCTAAGAAAAGGATATTTATTCTTCACCGTAACCTTGTTCAATTGTCTGTAATCAATACACAACCTGAGTGTACCATCTTTCTTCTTTACAAACAGAACTGGTGCTCCCCAAGGAGATACACTCGGTTGGATATACCTCTTTTCCAACAACTCTTGCAGTTGCATCTTCAACTCTAGCATCTCCGGTGTACTCATTCTGTAGGGTTCCTTGGACACTGGTGTTGATCCTGGCACAAGTTCAATAGTGAAATCAATGTCCCTTTTTGGAGGAAGCCCTGGAATCTCATTAGGAAACACATCCCTGAATTCCTGTAACACCTGATAGTCCTCCAACCTAGGAGTTTCATCTCCTGATGTCTCCAAAATATGAGTTGCATACAACTAGCAACCCTTCCTATAGAACTTCTTTAACTGCATTGCTGAAACCTGCCGTACTGAAATCACCTTTGGAATGCCTTTCACAAATACTAGGTTCCCTTCTTCATTCATGCATTCGAAAGTCTTGTTGTAACAGTCAAGCTTCACCCTGTGAGATTCTAACCAATCCATCCCATTGAGAACATAATAGGAACCAAGTGGTAGAACATTCAGATATACACAAGTGACCAACCCATCCATGACCAATGGACATTTCTCTACTCCTTCACTGACCTTTCTCTTAGTTCCAGTGGCTAGTTGAACTAACCAAGACTTCCTATGCTTTACCTTCTTAAAAGCACAAATCTCCACTACTCTAGCGATAATGTAACTATGCGTAGAACGAGTGTGAATCAAAATAGAAATAGATTGCTCAACAATATTACCTGCTACTTCAACCATAGTTGAATGGTGATCTGCCTGGCGATCCTTCAACGCTGCATAAATATTAGGGAATGCCCTTGCTACCTGACCCACTGTTTCTGCGTCTTGAACATTGTAAGCTGGTCTCACACTCTCATTCTTGAGTGGATAATTTCTACACAAGTGAGGTCCTTCACATTTCCAACATTTGAGTGGATCTTTATTCGGATGTGGCTCTTTAGGCTTTCCACCTGTCACTTCAACTGGATCACTCGCAGCTTGAGATGGCTGCTTCTGCTGATTCCTAAATCTAGAAGGTTTGAAACCTTTCTTTCTTTGGTCCAACCTTTCATTCTTCTTGTCCTTCCATGCCTTATGGTAATCAGGTTTTCCTTTACTTTGCTCATAGCAATACTTAGCTTTTCTTATTGCTTCTTCAAGAGTGTTAGGTTCATAAAACTCAATTCTATCTTTGTAAGACTGAGGTAATCCACTCAGAAAACACTGGAATTTCACTTTTTCATCTCTGATGTACCGGACATACCTCAACAACTCCAAAAAATTATTTGCATATTCATCCATGGTTTTCTGTCCCAATCTCAGCTCATGGAACTCCTTGATCTTGTCATCATAGTACCTGTTAGAGAGGTATTTCTTCCTGAAATACTTCTTGAACTGTTTCCACTTCAGTTTCCTTTCATTGATCCTTTTTACCTGCTTGAAGTGTTCCCACCAAATGGATGCCCTTCCATTCATATTGAATATGGCAACTCATGCCTTCATGTTTCCTGAATAATCCTGCACCTGAAATTACTTCTTTATCCCAAGAAGCCAAGCCTCAGCTTCTTGTCTCGTCTTTATATCACCATCAAATGTATGAGTTTTAGCTTTCCTAAACTCATCTCGAGAGCGATCCCTAAGGTGCCTTCTTCTTTTCCTTTTATGAGGAGATGAACTTGTATCTCCACTAGATTCTTCGGATTCAGATGATCCACTAGAATTCCTTCTCCTTCTCCTAGTGCTACTCTTACTGCCTTTTGGTCTTGATGTGCCTCGTCCAGAATCTATCTTTTTCTGCAAGTCTGTCAAACTTTCCAATATGGCAGCATTCAACTGATGCTGCTATTCCTGGGATTTTATTAAGCTTCTCATGGTGGCTGCAACATCTGACGGTGTCTCTTGGAATATCCTTCCATTGGACTCAATGTCATCATTTCCATTACAGACATTTTCTCCCATGGCATCTTCTGCTCGCTTGTAAGAATCCTGAGCATCATACCCATCATGCGTTCTCATGACTGAACCACCTCTGGCTTTACCACACTGTTCTTTCTGGAGTAGTACTCTTGGAAGTTATCTATAGTTCTGCAATGTGTTAGTAGCAAACCATTAGATGCATAGTATTAATATAAATCAAACTACTTACCTTTTTCTTGGAAAAAATTATAAAATTACAAGTTTCCCAAAACATAGAATTTTCTTCATCAAAAAAAGTTTGTCTGAGGGGGTCGATGGGGGTCAAGGGGGCTTCCCTCTATAGAATCGGCTCTCATTTCAACTATTAGTCCGACGTTTCGGTGGTAAAAAAAACTAACTTCTCCGCTGTTCATCGGCGGTCGGATCCACTAAGCCTTCGGAAGGCTAGTCCCTTAGATAGCCGCAACAACAGAACACAATCTTTGATCTTCTCCCGCTCGGCAACCCAACCTAATCGGTATCGGTGGTATTTTCTCATCGGAAGGTTAGTGCTTTTGGCTTCCACAACGGTGGCACACAAAAAACTTTCTTCTTCCGATTAGTGAACTGATTCCGACCGACATCGGCAGTCTTTTCTCATCGGAAGGTTAGTGCTTTTGGCTTCCACAACGGCAGCGCACAAACCACTTTCTGCTTCCGATGGCCGATGTTTTTGATACTTAGAAATTTTTTTTTTCAACTTTATTTATAGCGTCGGCTTTCGGAGGCCTTATCTGTCGGACGCTTAGTTGTTTAGCCATCCACAACAGTGGACTCTCGATCAACTATTTTCTTCCAACGGATGCTGAACACTTAGAATTTTTTCTTCGATTTCCTTTCCAAGCATTCCCGTCGGGTGTGCTTCATACTACGCGTTCTGCTGCATCGGAAGACCTTCCAAATAAGTGATCTGCTACATCGGAAGTCCGTTCCACTTAGTGTTCCAATGATCCGACAGTTCCAACGCTTAGACAAATTTTTGAATTTCTAGTCATTCACTAATTTCTGCTGGGTAGAAAGAAATACTGCTTCTGTCCTTGCATCTTCGTGGTCCATTCAGGCCCATGCTGCAACATGATCTATGATACCACGCTGTCACATCCCCATCCCTTCGATCGGCGAGAAGGATGCGACCATGATGTTAACCATCCGGGCTACCAGCCCCATGAACATGTGAATTCATAAAATAACATGCTGAAATAGAATGCTGTAATAGAATGCAATTGTTTATCATACACAGCTACAATTATTTATCATGCACAACGGAATTAGCATGCATTCTTACAAGCCTTGATTCATCATTTTCATCACATTCATTACAGAAAATAGGATTGCAGAAGTAAAATAGACAAGATTACTTATCTTTATAAAGAACTTGTTCCACAACCAGCTATGTCATTGCAACGTTCCACCCAACCATAGGCTAGCACGCTCATAAATATCTCAGCAATGCTGCCACCCCCAATCCGGGCATGAATCCCCAAGGAATAAGGAACTAACAGGCGTACACATAGCCAAGGGTAACAACACCACAAGGGTACACAGTTCAGCCAAGCCAACACGATTGGGTTTATCAGGCGAACAACAGATCAGCCAAGCCAACAGAGTTGGGTTTATCAAGCCATCCAAGAGCTAGGAAAGGCTAATGCTAAGCTGGTGAGCTCACTGAAGAGCTGCAGACACCAACACCAGAACCAGCCTAGATTCTAGAACACCCACACACACCCAACACAAGGAAGTCAGTCCCTTATCTGCAACGTAGTCCCTCAGACCCTGATCTTCCCTCCAATGCTCTTCAAGGGTTGTGGAGAAGAAATCCAGCTCAATAGCTCTGTCTGTGTGGTTCTCAACCCACCAGGTTTATCAAGCACCGCAGGCCCTCATTCACCAACCCAAAATAGTCCAAGGACAAATCCGCTGCATACAAGCAGCCAAACAACTATTCAAACGTTACAGGGAAAAACACATTAAATCCATCGTGGCAAACAATAGTTAACACACTCACATGAACCCACAGCAATCCAACCTTCAATACCATTACTGTGAAACTTACACAGACTGAAAAATGGTCAAAAGTCACGGCCAACATCCACAGCTCAGCGCGGATTCAAAGGAAGAATCACCCCGATCTTCTACCAATGTCGCATTGTAGGTATTTCAGTCAACAATGCGTGAGGAAAACTGCTCCCATCAATCCGTGGGAGAAATCCCAATAATTTCCGTTGTGATCCACTATGATGGATTAAAGACAATACATAGTCCAATGCGTGGAGGCCGAAATTGGTTCTTTGTGTGGATGGAAAGAACATAATTACAGACCGGCAATTAGCGCAAGAGAGAGAAGGCAAACCCCCACACAATGGATGGTAAAACATTTTATCCCCCGTCTTGCATGAGGAAGACGAACAACCATGATCCGAGGGAGTAGAAAAAATGGTCCCTACATCTTGAAGAGGAGAGCAAGCATGGCATGGTAGTGGTCTTATTTCCAGCCAATCGCTTCCTCAACTAACAAAAAGGAAAATAACCAAGGGAGGTGGTGACACATAGTTTTTCCTTGTGACTCAATGTTCCACATCCCCCACCCCCTTACCTTATCCTTTGGAATCATGCCCTTTCTTAATTTAGTTGCTATGAACATAGCTGGTTGAGTTATTTAATTAAAATGTGTGTTTACATGATGCCATAATTAAATATATGCCGCATGTCTCGATATACCATCGGTGACCAATTTAAATCCAAAACATAGCATAGCCAATCAATGGTGGGGCCTTGGCCTTTAGCTCCGCACCATGATTATTACAATATATACATCACATACATCTAATGCAATGGGGTCAAAATCGGGGTGTTACAGGTCCATACTTGGTTTGGAGTGGTCAAACCATCTAGATGAAAGAGTATATCATGACAAATACAGAGGAAAATAAATCTATAGGCTTCATCCAACATATTATGCCACTTATATTTTTCAACCACATAATTTAGTTCATTCTCCAAAGCTAGAGTAACTTTGTATAGTCCCTTACTGCGCAACAGAATGCCAATTTTAGATTTCCATTCATGATAGTTAAAGGGATCCATGATCATAGTTGAAAAATAATCTATTAATCTTGCACATTGATCTAGGAACAAATAATCAATCTCATTAAGAATTAATCAACAAATAACTCAGAAATGGTGTTAATCAGAACCAGAATGGTTTCCTCTCTGTATATTCAATAAACAATGAATAGTTACAATAACAATGTCAAGCAATGGCTTGAATCAATGACAAATTCGAATACCTAAGGAGGTCATTCGAATAGAATGAGTGAGTCTAGCTTAACTGACTGTAAGCCATTGGTTCACACTCAGTTAACCACTTGACCAAAACCCTAATTGACTCACCAAACCCTAACTGAAGTCGAAGTGCAATAAATGAATGAATCTCAACTGAAAGAGATCAAACACTTGTCATAGCAAGCCAACCATCAAGTGCTAGTGCTTCAATGACTTCAATGAACCTCGATGAGGTTAACTGAAGCAGAACTAATCATCAGAAGTTGGTGGAGGCACCCCTGTTGACTCCAGATCATTAAATAATAATAAATAATCATTAAATAATATATTTAATGAGAGGAGGTTCCTTAACTGACTGTTTGAACTAATTGCAACCACAAGTTAGCAATTAGGTGTATTAATATCACTTAGATCACCCCTGGAGTGCTCCAGTTAGCCTCCTTGACTGTAGGAGAAGGCTAAGTTAGCCTCCTTGATTGTAGGTAGGCATGGGTGTGACTAAATGATGTTGATTAATGCTCCACTGATGTCAATTAATGTCAATTATACTTAGGATAGTGGTTGAACTAGGCCAATTTGACCAAAAAGAGTGTGTATGTTGGTAAATGTCTCCAACACCCCCCCTTAAGATATACTCAAGAGGAGTTAGAAAACAAAAAAGAATAAAAATTCTAGGGCCCCGGAAACTAAGGCCACAGGTCACCATGTACAATGCTTAAACTGAAACAATGCTCAAAACAAACTAAGTGAGGAAAAGAGGGAAAACCCAGTGGGAAACCCCCCCCCCCTCAAGATGAACACTGAAAGTAGTCTGAATCACCCTGATGAACTCACCCCCAACAGTGAACGGAGGTAAGTGAACTTATTTTCTAAAAATCTCTTAGTGAAGATGTCTGCAATCTGCTCATCAGTCGGGTAGTATTGCAGAATGATGGTCCTGTCATGCACTAGCTCCTTAATGTAGTGCATGTGAATCTCTACATGCTTGGTCCTCTTCCTGGTAACTGGATCCATGTATTTCTTAATAGCACTCTGGTTGTCACAAAAGAGGATAGTGGACAAATTACTACCAATATCAAACTTTGAAAGAATGCCTTGCAACCAAACTGCTTGGATGCAAGCATTCACCGCTCCTCGATACTCGACCTCTACTGAAGATAGTGCTATTGCAGCCTGCCTTTTGCTTGACACAAAAATGGGGCCACCACCAAACATGAATACATATCTGCAAGTTGACTTTCTATCAATAGAATCACCCGCTCAATCGAAATTTGTGTATCCAAACAGCTCTAGCTCGGAGTCTGCAACATAGTGAATGTCGTAGGTCCTGGTTCCCTGAATATACTGGAGGATCCTATTGGCTTCCTTCCAATAAACTTCATGAGTCTTCTGCATGTATCTTGATACATCATTCATGGCATAACAAATATCAGGCCTAGAATGTGTCAAGTACAACAAGCTACCAATCAAGTGTCGATAGATAGTGCAGTCCATGGGAGGTGTGTGTTTTCCTTCTTCAAGGTTGATCCCTAAAAGGAAAGGGAATGGTGCAGGCCTACATTCATCCATGTTAAACTTGACTAACAGGTCTGAAGTGTATTTGGACTGAGTGACCATAATTCCATCATAATTTTGCTTGATTTCAAGCCCCAAAAATTGTTTTAGAAGCCCCAAATCACTCATTTCAAAGGCATTATGGAGAGCAATTTTGATGGATGAAATGGAGGCAACTGTGCTACCTGTGATCAGTAAGTCATCAACATATAAAACAATGATAATTAGATGACCATAATGCTACTGTAAATACACATTTTTATATGATCTACATCTCTGAAAGTTTTGCGAGAGACGAAAGGTATCCATCTTGGAATACCACTCTCTTGGGGCCTATTTTAACCCGTATAGTGACTTCTTTAGCTTGAAAACCAAAGATGGATCAGTGATGTAGCCCTTATGATTCTTCATGTATATATCCTCATGAATATATCCATGCAGAAAGGATGACTTAACATCCATGTGATGCACCTCCCAGTGCTTGGATGCTTAAATTTCCAAAACAAGGCGGATGGAGTCCATTTTTGCAACCGGTGCAAAGGTCTCATGGTAGTCCACTCCTTGGACCTGAGAGAAACCTTTTGCTACCAGACTTGCCTTATATTTTCAGGTGCTTCCATCAGCACCAATCTTTTTCTGAAACACCCACTTGCATTGAACCAATTTCCTTCCCGAAGGAAGAAAAACTAGCTTCCAAGTAGTGTTTTTCTGAACATAATTCATCTCTTCATCCATGGAAACTTGCCATATCGTATCATTAGGAGCATGGTAGTAGTATTTTGAATCTAAACTACTCATCAAGTAGCAAGTTTTGGACATAAAATTATCAGAACAAGAGTGCACAATACCTGCTTTTTGGAAATCAGACCGAGTTCTCCTTGGATCATTCGGATTTCCAATGTTGTCTCCTGCAGAGGAGAGTGTCTGTTGGGCCCATGTAGGAAGATGATTTTTCAATTTAGGTTTCGATTCACCATCTGATGATTTATGCACACTGATATCAGAAATCAAAGGATCCAAATCAGGTTCATCACCCCCAATTTCATCATCCAAATATTCAGTAGAATAGGAAGGAAATTCAACAGTTTTCTCCTTCACTAGTTCCATCTCCTGAAGAGGCTCATCGAACTTGACACTTCTCTCAATGATGATTTTTTTGGTATTGATATCCAGCAGCTTGAATCCTTTAGATTCATTGGGATATCCAATAAACAGACATTCTATGTTTTGCGGTTGCAAAGCCCTTCTTTTATCAAGCAAAATCTGGGCCCATGCAGTGGACCCAAACATCCGTAGGTTCGACACATCCGGTTTGTGTCCGAAGTATGATTCAAAAGGAGTCTTTCATTTCATGGATGAGTGTGGCAACCTGTTCTGAATGTATTCTGCAACATGCATGGCCTCAGCCTACAAATTTGCAGCAAGCTTCTTTGACTCCAACATACAGGTGGTCATCTCCTTGAGAGATTGGTTCTTCCTTTCTGCTACTCCATTCTACTGGGGAGTGTAGGGAATTGAATGCTAGACCTGAATACCACTTTGGGATCATATGTACAACAAATCATTACTGACACACTCCCCTCCATTATCAGATCTCAATATCTTGATCTTAAGCCTAGAGGCATTTTCGATCAAGGCCTTCAATTCAAAAAGTTTTTCACATACTTCTGATTTCTTTTTGAGAAAGAAAACCCATGTATACCTTGAAAAATCATCAATAAAAGTAAGGAGGTATCTTTATCCATTCATGGATGTGATAGGCATTGGACCGTTGATATCAGAATGTATCAAACCAATATGCTTGTAGCTCGGTTTTCCTTCCCCCGATCGAACTTATGCTCAGGGTGTTTTCTAATCACACAACCCTTGCAAATTCCCGTGGTTGCCTTGATGACTGAGAGGCCTTCAAGCATGGATTTTTTCTGTAATTGCTACAAATATTTCAAATTAAGATGGCCAAACCTCTCAGGCCATAGCGTACTAACCTCATTTACATGAGTTAGCAGAGCAGTGGGCTTTGTATCCGCAACAAAGTGAGAGAACTCATAGAATTTTGCATGATGATTTGCAAGGCCTTTTGCAATGAGTTTCCTAGATGCAATTTCATTATCTCAACATAATTTGGGCTGAAAGAGACTCTCTTAGGCATTCCTATATGTGTCATCTGATAGACACTAAGGATATTTGCTGCTAGAGATGGTACATACAAAACATTAGAGAAAAAACCATTTTCAAGATCTATAGTACCTTGTCCTTCAGAAATGATGGTGGAGTCATCTCCCATGTGGATGGGGATGGATTTGTCGGTCTCCAAGGATGAAAATGAGTCTTTTTCAGCCATCATGTGATTCGAAGCTCCAGATTCAATCAGCAGTGCTTTGGACTTCGAAGTGCTTGCCATGAGGGCATGACCTTTCTCATGCTGTGGTTCCTGATCTTGGTGATCTCTCCTTCGAAAGCTCTCCAAAAGATTGATGTGATTCCTCTCAAGGAGAGAGGTTTCTTCATCAATATTTTTCTTCATGCAGGCATGTCCAGGGTGAAAACCATTCTCGCAGTAAGAACACTTGAATTTTTCTTTCCCATTGTTCCCTTTTCCTTCGTTCTTCCTTGAGCCGGAAGATTCATCATGCTGCTAGTTTTCAACTCTAGGCTTGGGAGCATCAAATTTAGTTTTCTAATGTTTCTACTGCTTTCCTTTACCCTTTAGATCTTTGGGCCCCGAGACATGGACGACTTGATCACAGGAAGATCGGATGATCCCCATCTAGACAAGCTTGTCATGTTCATTTGTTAGGGACTCAATGAAGGCATTGAGTGTAGGCATCTTCCATCCAGGGGTTTTGAGCTTCCCCACATGGAATGTAGAAACAAAAACTGAATAATCAGCCCCGATTTTGGAGAGTATGGAAAGGATGAGCTGATCATCCTCCTTCTCCACGTTGCATTGCTTCAAGAGTAAAACAATATGCTTGAACTTTGTAAAGAAATTATTCAGAGTCTCAAAATTGGAAGGTTGGAGAGACATGAGTTCATTTTCGAGCTGGTAAACCCTCAAGTCATCATGCTTTCCGTATAGAGATTCCAATTTGTCCCATATTTCTTTCAGTGTCTTCAAATCCATAAGATGGAAGAGAATATCTTGGGAAATAGAGAGGCACAAGAAACTGAAGGCTTCATCCTTCTTGTTCAAGAATCTTGATTTTTCTATGGTGGATCCAGGCTCAACTTCAGTGTCCATGGTGACTCTAAAAATTCCTTTGGAGTGCAGATGAGTCTCCATATCGCTTTTCCATGTGTGGAAATTTTATGGAGTCAAGAGATCTACTGAGGAGGCCATCTAGATGTGCTGGAGTGAATGCTTCACCTGTAGAAACCTGAAAATCAAAACAGAAAGGGAAAAATAAGATCGGACAGCCTGCACATTCTAGGCATTCATCACACCCAACATAATCAATCAAGCAAGCTTGATCAACAAGTTCTTTACTTTGGGTATTGAGTGGTAAGCCTTGGATTCTGGTGCAGTGCTGGATTTTTGAGCTATTGCTCACTTTTCATTGAGAAATATATCAAAAAGCTTGTTTTTGAGAGATAGATCTTTGACCCGCCGTATTTTCTGATACCATATTAATATTTCACATTGATCTAGGAACAAATAATCAATCTCATCAAGAATTAATCAACAAATAACTCAGAAATGGTGTTAATCGGAACCAGAATGGTTTCTTCTCTGTATATTCAATAAACAATGAATAGTTACAATAACAATGTCAAGCAATAGCTTGAATCAATGAGGAATTAAAATACCTAAGGAGATCATTCGAATTCAATGAGTGAGTCTAGCTTAACTGACTATAAGCCATTGGTTCACACTCAGTTAACCACTTGACCAAAACCCTAATTGACTCACCAAACCCTAACTGAAGTCGGAGTGCAATAAATGACTAAATCTCAACTGAAAGAGATCAAACACATGTCATAACAATCCAACCATCAAGTTATAGTGTTTCAGTGACTTCAATGAACCCTGATGAGGTTAATTGAAGCTAAACTGATCATCAGAAGTTGGTAGAGGTGCCCCTGTTGACTCCAGATCATTAAATAATAATAAATAATCATTAAATAATATATTTGATGAGAGGAGGAACCTTAATTGACTGGTTGAAGTGATTGTAACCACCAATTAGCAATTAGGTGCATTAATATCACTCAGATCACCCCCGGAGTGCTCCAATTAGCCTCCTTGACTGTAGGAGAAGGATAAGTTAGCCTCCTTGATTGTAGGTAGGCATGGGTGTGACTGGACGATGTCAATGAATGTCAATTATACTTAGGGTAGTGGTTTAAATAGGCCAATTTGACCAAAAAGAGTGTGTATGGTGGTAATGTCTCCAACAGAATCCATACTGAGATGTTGATGTGCTTAATAAGAAACTCTCTACAACCTAGACAAATAAAACTAGGAGAAAATCTTGTAAGCTTAAATCAAGCTCTTCTTCAGAGAGGGATAGGATACTGGATGTGCTCCTCAACTCTGTAGAACTTGAGAAACCTTGCACTCGGATACCATGTAGAAATAGCAGATCTAATGCTATGAGAAAATATGCTAAGAAGAAGCACAAGAATTAGATCTTGCTACTAAGATAATTCTCACATGCATACGCAAGAAAAATAGAGAGAAGAATAGAGACTGAATCGCATGAATGAATAGATGAATGATGGAGTGCATCCTTCCATTTAATAATAATGAATAAAAGTGTACATAAATAGTACATCCCTCATAGGTAAAATTAAGTTGTATTGGAAACAAATCATCAAGCTCAGAAAGATAGAATTACTAAATATGATAAACTCCCAGAGGTGGATAAAGCACTTCCCAAATCAGTCAAGGACCTCACTAATTAGATAAAGCATGAGTGAGTTTTCAAGTATGATGGAAAAACATGCTAATCCCGGAATATGGAGAGAAAATCTTGGAGGATGGGTTGGAAACAAAAGATAGCAATTTCATAGTTGACTAGCTTTACCTTATCCACTAAAAAGATGGAATTAAAAAAAAAAAAAAGACAAAATCCGTCGGAAAAGCGTAGTTACTAATTCTTGTAGTCAATAAAGTAGATAGGATCAACCTAGAATCAGGATTAAAGCGCTCCTAGGGTATATATGGCAAGTGTAAACTATGAGGTGCAAGTGGATGCCAACTATCTTGGCTAGTGGGTAGGAAATTAATCAAAATTGATCAAATATTTTATCCTAAGTTATGAAGTGGGTATATTATATTCCCAAACAATTTAAATAAGCTTTAAATGAAGTTAGTTAAATGGTTCTAGTACACCCTTTAAATGAGATTAATTAAAAGGTTCTAGTTAATCATTTAACTAAACTCATTTAAATATTAATCAAGATGCATTTAATCATAACAATATAGAAAACCATGAAATGAATCTTGGATGTACACTTGTTACACCCTCGTTAATTAAACTCCTATTATGGAGAATCAAGGTATGACCATAATTTGATAGTCACTTATTCAATACATAGGTGCTTAACAAGAGGATCATATCACTTCAATTCACTTGCAAAAATTGAACTTGGATAGGGAGGGTCACAATCATTCATCGTGACCACCCAAATTACATCTAATAAACAATCAACAAATTGAATGATACTTATCAATATATAACTAGACAACAAATTGAATGACACATATCAATATATAACCAAAGACATAACATAAACCATTTACTATATTATGACTTATTTCTTTTAACCTATTGGATATGTTTTTTTATGAATTTATTTCTATTTTATTTATTGGTTATAATTTTATCTATAAGTTCTGAGATCAATTTTAGAAAATAAATTATCTAAGAAAAACGTGAATATTTCATACATAAAAAACTTTTAACGATATTCAACTATTTTTAATAGATCAAAAATGGAAAAAAAATAGATTTTAATGATATTCAATTATTTTTTTATATACCCAAAATGGAATGGATAGGTAATTAGTGAATCTCATCGCATTTAGTAATATTAGATAAATATGTTAAAAAATATTTATTTTTATTTTCAAATTGTAAATATTTCTTTATTATTAATTTTTAATTTTAAAAACCTATATTTTATAAAAAAAAATTATTACTTCTAAAATAAATCTTTCTCCGTATTTTATAAACAAATTTTAATGAAAAGTCAACAACCATTGTGCATATAACTATTGTGTACATGATCAATTTTATTAGTTGAAGTGCTATTATAAGTAAAACATCTATTTTTTAAAAATAAATATAAATTTGATTGTTCCAAATTTTCAATCCTGTATTCATATGTTTTGTAGTTAGTCAAACTAAAAATAGAGAGATGATTAGCTACTCTTTTTAAAAGTTTTTTTTAAAGACTATGTTGTAATTCTAACTTATATACACACATCTTAATCAAGAATCTCATGATAGATTTTATAAGTTTAATTGTCATCATGAATGAAATATGTATTTTCTACAAACAAACCAATATTTTATATTATCATAATACTCAAATGTTTTGGACTTAATAAAATTAATGGTTCTCATTACATAGGGATATGTTAATGAATGTTTAATTTTTATGTTTAAATAATTTGTTTTTATATTTACTCCAAATTTTTACCTCACCAAAGCTTTAATTTAAGAAGGTTATGAAGTTAATTGTGTTTTGAGATTATGTTAATTGTAAGCAATTGGTTTAATGATTTCAATTGAAGAGTAAGTTCCATCTTCATACATGTTCATTTCTTCTTTGTTTAAATACCTTAAGACATTCTATTTTTATTTATTTGTTTCTTATTTTGTTTTTTTAATCTATTACATACTTTACATTAAAAAAGATTATATATTGATTTTGTTTCCATTTTAATTATTTGTTAAATATCTTTGTTATTCTTTGCTAGTTTGTCTCTCTATATTATGGAATAGTTTCAACTTTAAAACTGCTCCTTATATTTATCAATTTCAATTTACAATTTTAATATGATATCATTGATTATCACTATTTAATTTTGCTTTTTAGAAATTATAATATTACAAGTTATCTTTCTTATGACATTTTATTATTTAATTATTATAAATATTTAATTATATTATTATTTAATTTATATATAGTTAATCATTATAAATATTTAATTGTATTATTATTTAATTTTATATAATTTATTTAACCATATAATATTATATTACTAATATAAATTTTGAATCTCATCTTTCATTATATTAACTTAAATTGCAGTATTTTGTCTTCAACTCTTTATTTGACAAAATAATCATTTAGCCACACATCTTATAAAAACACCCTTCATTTGATAAAAAGATTCATATAACCACACAACTTGTAAAGAGTTCCTGTGACCTTATTTTGTTTTTTCCATTTCTTAAGCTGCTTTTGGACAGCAGAATGTTCCACTATATTAACCACGTCATATAACGTCGAATGTCAAGGATTGCTCCAAACTTGTCATGACTATATGGCTTACCTGTTTATATCTATTCGTTATCATTTTTTCCATCAATCTTCATCTCGGCCAACACCGTGAATTTTATTCAGAATAAAACTTTCCAAAACGAATTTAGATGAAAAAATTCGAAGTTTTGGCAAAAGGTTTAGCCAAGGAGCAAGTTGAATTTTATAATAGGTCAAACTTTTAAGAAGGTAAGAAGATAAGTAGTTATAAAAAAAATTTAAAATTGTTATCTATTTTTAAATTAAAAAAATAGATATATATATAATTTAAAAATATATATATATATATANTATGATTTATTTAATACCAAATCACAATACAAATTATTATTGTGATTTATTCAATACTAAGTCACAATACAAATTATTATATTAGTATATTATTCTAAATCACCAAAAACAATCTTTGAACTTTCTAACGTTCAACCAAAGAGTTATGGATTGAGCAGACCATAATTTTGTGCTTCACTGAACCAAGTTTGTTTTTGAGTCGAGAGGGGGTCTACAGCCCAGTATGGAGAGATCTTGTAACGTTAACGTTAATGTTACTCATCTAAATGTCGACCATAAAAAATAATTTTTTTAATTATCTTCCAAAATAAATGTCAGCCACAAAAACAACCTAATATGGGGTAGATGTTGTAATGTTCCTACCTAGCAAAACAATAAAAAATAAAAAAATTAATTATCTGTAAAAAAAAAATGCGGGCCAGAAAAACAACACAATATCGGTGAGATGTTGTAATGTCCCTACTTAACAAAATAATAAAAATAAAAAATTGAATTATACACAAAAAAATGTTGGTGTTGGTCGTGCACATGGTTTTAAAACCATGTGTAAGGCCTCCTAAACAACCCATGGTTTTATTGTACATGGTTTACGAGGGCCTTGCAAATGGTTTTAAAACCATGTGCAAGTCCTCGTAAACAACCCATGGTTTTAGTGTGCATGGTTTAGGAGATAGTTACAAATGGTTTTAAGACCATGTGGAAGGCCTCCCAAACAACCCATGCTTTTAGGAGGTTCTTGCACATGGTTTTAAAACCATGTATAGGGGAGATGTTGTAATGTTCTTTCCTAACAAAATAAAAAATATTATGTCTGCCATAAATAGATTAAATATTAATAATAAAAATATTATATGTGGACCTTAAATAAAAAGATGTGTCTTTTGGTTTGAATTAGACCGAACGAGATAGTTGAGTGCAATACTTAAGAAGAGGTTTGCACCTCCAAAGATTTGATCACTTTTGGCCCTTGATAGACCCTAGGATTTGGACTTTGATCCCTCTCGGCCCTTGATAGAGCCTAGGATTTGGATCTATGGTATTAACTCAATTCTAAGTTGGCTACACAGAAAAGTAAAAGAGAGGACAACGTAATATGCCTTTAACCATGTTACTAAACAGTGGAATTTTGTGATGGCTAGGGAATGGACTCAATAGGATTTTAAATCTGATCGAATCAAACTAGTGTGGACATTAAAATCTGTGCACCCATCGACACATGTTTTAGAGTTGCACAGAGCCGAGATTTTTGCCTATGACTAATACCACAGTCAGATCCCACAGCTTGTGCCAATACATGGAAAAGTGTGAGGAAGTGAATGGACGTGGATATACAATAAATAATGAGATATGTGGGGTACCATTTACATAGGTCATGTGGCGTACCAACCACATAGGTCATGCCCTAGTTCTTTTTTTCGAAAGATCCACCCTTCATAACTGACCTTGGAGTGCTCAAAATGGATTGTTGCATGGTATCCATGTTTTATTTGTATGATAATGCTTTTTCACACAAACAACATTATCCAATGTTGCTATTTGGTTTACCAATGTATTTTCTTGATTGTGTTGGTTTTTTCTATTTAAATTAAATTGGGTTTTTTTATGTGTATGACAATCTTTTTTCACACAAACAACATGATCTAATTTTGCTATTTTGTTTATCAATGTATTTTCTTCCTTGTTGTTGGTTTTTCCTATTTTAATTAAATTGGGTTTCTTGATCAAATTAAATACGTGGACAACTAGTTTTTGAAATCAATCTTGGATGTCTTCGTTATTAGTCAAGCTCTTTTATGCATAACTAATAACTAAAAAAAATCTTTAAAAATAATCACTTTTTAGACATTGAGAAAAACTTCTAACTCTAATCCTAGCACCAAGACATACCATTCTGCTTGGTGGTTCGATTTTATTCCATAACTCCATGCAAATGAGTTCAATGTTATTCCCTTAGGAAATATCCATACCCTTTCCAACCTTGTAAATCACTTTCGTATCACTGAACTCAAACTGAAGTGTTCACTCATTGAACTATGATGATATATCGATGCAAAAACTGTAGCAGGTTTTCTCTCACATAAACAATTTACAAAATTGAAGAGTCTTTAATGTGTTGGGTCCTAAGATACTCATGATTCATCATTTTTGTTGTTTCACAAACAAAAGAATACTGATGTAAAAGGAAAAATGTTAAATGACAACTAAACTAATGTGTTTATGGGAGGTTTCATATTATGGATGTTTACGGGAAGTTTCTCATAACAGGCATAACTGACAATGGTTTACTCATGTAATTAATTTCATGAAGTATATAGTGCATGGTTGGGATATTGATCCAAATAATTATTCGCTCACACAATGAATTCACTAAAATACTTGGTAAATCACATAAGCCATAAGGCAATTATATATTAATGATAAGATAAGAGATGATATGTTACAAATAGTGGCCCTGCCTTAAATATGGCTTGGACATTTAATGTTGAGGAGACGCCTCATTTCATAACCTAGCTTAGTTAACCTAATTATTAATTATTTAATTATTATCTTATTTTATTTTTATTACATTTCTACTCTCTTAGAAAGGCTTTGTCCTCAAATCCTTATAATGTTGTCACATCGTTCTTTGTGATGTCGTGGCTGATGAAACATGTCAATATGAACTGAAAAGTATAGAGAAAAACTTTCGATATGTGGATGGGTCAGTCCATCCTAAATTGATATGTTGTTGCCTGTTGGGATTCCCTACTGATTTGTTGTCAGGAGCTTTGATCATATTAGTATCATTATCTTTCGACATTTCCCACTTTTTAGAATTTCATTTTTTATGGTTGGGATGTCGATAGGGAATTTTCACAATGTCATTTTCTTTTACGAGTGTCATCTTTTGAGCATTGATGTGAGTTGGAAGTTGTATTTTCGTTCCTTGAGTTTTTAAGGCTTCATTATGTATCTTTTCCAACTTGTTTTCCAACTGCACGTAATCATTTTGAAATTTTATAATCACTTCTACTTGCGCTTTTTTGTCATCTTCAGACTTCTTAAGTTCTTCCTTAAGATCTTTGGTATGACTTCTGATGCAACTATTTTCTTCCTGCTTGTCTAGAAGTTTCCCTTCAATGTCTTCCGTATATTGTTTTGTCTTCCGACTATTTTTCAACTTCTTAATTTTCATGACTAGTGTTTCGGTATGATTCCTTAATCTAAAAATTTCTTTAGAATTGTTGGATAGTGTCTTATTACTTTTTGCGATCTCTGACTTATGAGTTTTTTTAGAGTCGTCATTTTGTTGTTGAAGAACTTTTATCTATTGTCGATACTGGTCGATCACTAATTCTTGAATTTTTAATTTATGTTGTATCTGCATTAGTTCTTCATCCTTGTTGCTAACGATTTTGTTCAACCATCTTATTTCTGCTTCGTAATCGTTTATTTCTTTCTTTATATCTTGATTTTTCAATCTTTGATTAAAATCATTTTCGTCTTTTAATTTCTCAATTTTGGTAGACAATTTTTCTATATGATTTTTTTGGTCAGAAATTTTTTGTTCCTTGAGCTCTTTTTGCATCTCATGTATTTTAATTATTACTTATGAGTTCATATTTGTGTCTCGTAATTCTTCATTGTCTCTTCGATAACGCTTTAACTTGCCTTCTAATTTCTCTATTTGTAGTCACAATCCAGATTCCTTGATCTTGTTGGTGATAAATGGCATGTCTTTGATTTCTTCTATGATATATAGCCTTTGACTTTTTTGACGATAAAGGGTTTTCTTCATTAGGTTAATAACCTTTTTTTCAACAATAATTATTATAAAATAATAATTATTATAATTTTGTTTTTATAATAATAATAATTAATTAATTATTTAATAATTATATTAATGTTTTTATAAACTATATATATAGTTTAATATATAGTTTTTTTTTAAATAATAATTAATTATTGTATTAATTATTATATAATAAAAATATTTATTTTATTATTTGTTTTAATAATAATAAAATAAGGTTTTGAAATATTGTAATTAAATAATTGAAAAATGCCAATAGTTTTGTAAAATGCTCGTAGATTGGGTGGTTGGGAGGAAAGAGTGTTACCTTCCCCACCTAAGTTCAAATCTCACTTGCTTTTTAGTAGCAATTATTATGCACTTTTTTTTTTCTCTTAAGTTTTATAAAATGTGGGTAGATTGGGTGGTTGGGAGGAATGAGTGTTATATTCCCCACCTAAGTTCAAATCTCACTTGCTCTTTACTAGTAATTATTATGCACTTTTATATTCAAACTCAAACCCACTTTAAGAAACCAAGTGTGGTTTCACTTTTACCCTCTCTTTTTTTTTTTCTTTTACTTTTATCTTTTCTTTTTTTTTTAATTTTTTTTTCTTTTTTTTTTGGAAAATGTCCAATATTTTAGGGAAACCCTAAAATAAGGCTACAAGCCAAAAATCATACAAGGTCTGAGAATTAAGGCCAAAGGTATAGATTAGCCAAACGAGGCTCTGATACCAAATGAGCCGAATAATTATTCGCTCACACAATGAATTCACCAAAAGACTTGGCAAATCACATAAGCAATAAGGAAAGTCTATATTAATGATAAGATAAGAAATGATATGTTACAAATAGTGGCCTTGCCTTAAATATGGCTTGGACATTTAATGTTGAGGAGATGACTCATTTCATAAACTAACTTAGTTAACCTAATTATTAATTATTTAATTATTATCTTATTTTATGTTTGTTATAGATATGCAATGTAGAGAGTTGTCTGTGAAGTTGAGACCGTATTGTAATCTCTCCTTCTGCATTAATGAGCTTCAATACTTTGCCTACGTAGATGTTTCCCCTTTGGGGTTTTACGACATGAATGCTGGGGTTATGATTGTTGTTATTCATTGTGTGATTAATTTAATGTGTCTCTTAAATATAACAAGTGGTATCAGAGATAGTAAAAAGAGATAAGCTATTTTGGACACTAAAAGTACCCACGTTGGAAGCTGTAGAGGATCCTTGGATTGTTGGATGGAAGAGCCTGTGCGCAGCTTGAAGAGGCCGGATGAATGGCAGAGTGTTGCAGTCTAGATGGGAGAGCCCATCGCATTCCACCAAGAAGATTACAAAAGTATCCAAGATATCTCTGCCCACCATGGATGGAAGTGATTGCATTCTTGTGTGTCTATGCTGAAAAAACCAACATGGTTGTCATTTGGAAGCTGGAGGATCTGCTTGAATGAAGTCATTGTGAATGGAGTGATTGTTGCTGTGTTTTCTGCAGAGTAAGAGACCACGTGCCTTGGAATAATCTTTGTTGTGATGAAGAAACCAGCATTGAGGACCATTTCTTTGTGTCTGCATAGAGAGACCCATCGTAGAGGTTGTTGCAATGGAGAGGAGATCCTTGGCATTTTTTCGAGTGTTGGATAGCACGTGGAGGAGTGTTGATGCTGGATGGTGAAGACTTTATTGGATAGCACGTAGAGGGAGTGGTAAGTAAATAAAAAAGACATTGCTATTTTTTTTAATTATATATATATATATATATATATATTCACACACACACACACATATTTATATATAATTTTTGTTTTGTTAAAAAATTAAAAATAAAATAAATTTTTTTTCAAAAGTCAAGCAAGGAGAATTGTGTTTTTTATTTGGGCTAAAAAATAATTTAACAGATTGAAAAGTTTAAATTATTTTCTCAAAAAATGTCTAGCACGAATTTTGAGATTGAAAAGTTTAATGGTAAAACCAATTTTTAACTATGGAAGTTAAAAATGCGGGATTTATTAGTTGAGCAAGAATTACATAGAGCTTTAGATGGGAAAAGAAAAAAAACTCTCACCATGACAAATGATGAATGGGAGGATCTAGATGCCAAAGCGCTAATCACAATCCATTTATGTGTTGCAGATGATTTGTTGTTTAACATTATTGGAGAAACATCAGCAACAAGATTGTGGAACAAACTAGAAAGTCTATATATTACCAATCAGTGACAAACATAATTTAAATGAAGCGACAGTTGCATGGTATGAGAATGAAAGAAGGTACGAAGATTGCAGATCATTTAAATGTTTTTAACAGTATTATATTCTAGTTGACTAGTATGGATGTTAAAATTGATGATGCAGTGAATCTTTTATGTACTTTACCTGAGTTTTGGGGTCAAGTAGTTTCTTCCATTACCCTTAGTACAACTGATACTTTAGAATTTGACAATGTGGTTGAAGCATTATTGTCTGAGGAATTAAGGAAGAAAACTAATCTTGAAACCTCTTCGCCGAAATCTTTGGTTGTTAGAGGTCGATCCAAGGAGAAAGGAGAAAAGTCAAGAGATACTTCCAGGTCTAAGTCAAAGGCAGAAAGAGTAAATTAAAATTTTGGTACTGTAATAAAACTGGTCATGTCAAGAAGGATTGTTGGAAGATACAAGAATCCATGAAGGATGACTCCAAGTCAGAGGAAAATTGAATTAAGTCTTCTGATGCAGGTATGATTGATGAGGTCTTATCTATTTGTAATACTTATGAATGTAACAAGGAATGTCTATTATATTATGGTGATTGGCACCATATCTTTCCTCGTAAAGATTGGTTTTCTTCCAATCAAACAGTTAATGATGGAATAGTTATTTTAGGAGATAATCATTCATGTAAAACCGTTCGGGTTGGAAGTGTTAAAATTAAGATGTTTGATGGAGTAATAAGAACACTTACAGATGTTAGACATGTACCTAGGTTAAAGAAAAATTTAATTTCTTTGGGAGTATTGGATTTTTGTGGTCACACATTTACAGGTTTTGATGGAACTCTAAAAGTTTCCAAGGGTGCTTTAGTGGTCATGAAGGCACAAAGGACATGAAACCTTTAGAAACTCATTGGAAGAATGCAAGTTAATGGTACTGCATTAGTATTTGAAGAAGAGTCAGAACCCACTCAGCTATGGAATCAATGTCTTAATCATATGAGTGAAAAAGAGATTCAGGCCCTTAATGAATCGTAAATTGCTTCCACACTTGAAAACTATGAATTTTATGCTTTGTAAACATTATATATATGGAAGCCAGTGTTTACAAAAGTTTAAAGCAGGTACTCATGTTAGTAAAGGTGTTCTTGAATACGTTCATTCTGATTTGTGGGGTCCATCTCCTACCATTTCCTATGGGGGAGAAAAATATTATGTATTATTTGTAGATGACTTTTCTAGAAAGGTTTGGTTCCATGTCCTAAAAAGAAAATCTGATGTGTTTAATATGTTTAAACAATTTAGAGTTATGGTTGAAAAAAGAACTGGTAGGACAATCAAGTGTTTAAGGATGGATAATGGAGGTGAATTTACTTCTTTGGAGTTTGGAAAATATTGTAAAGATGAAGGGATCGTCAGAGACAAAACAAATGTATACACTCCTCAAAAAAATGGCTTGTAGAATGCATGAACAAGACTCTTCTAGAAAGAGCAAGGAGCATGCTCAGTAATGCTAATTTGGGGCAAGATTTGTGGGCAAAAGCTATTTTTACTGCTTGTTATCTAATAAATTGGTCACCTTCAATGGTAATAGATTGTAAAATTATGGAAGAGGTATGGGCTGGTCACTCCTGTGATTATTCGAATTTGAAAATATTTGGTTGTGAAGCTTATGCACTTACTCCTAAAAATCAGCGTTCTAGGTTAGACCCTAGATAAAAGAAGTGCATCTTTGTTTGTTATCATGATGTAATGAAAGGATATAGATTGTGGGATCCTAATTCCAAAAAAATTGTCATCAACAGAGACGTAATTTTTTATCAATCTTCTCTAATTAAATATGAAAGTGTAAGAGTTGATGTGGAATAGGAACATGTAATATCAAAACAACTAATTCAGATGGAGAACCAATCTTCTAACATTAGAGGAAATTTGGGGTCTACAATGGGCCTTATAAGAAAATGCACCAACAATAAATTTTGTGAGTTCGAATTCAAGAACCAATAGAATTTCAATAAAATGAGTCAACCATAATGGTTGAATTGACATATTTGTCATAAAAGAAAACTACTTTTTTTGTTCGTATTTTCGACATATCTCCCTGTGTTTTTACTCAAAGTTCAAGCGAGAGAGCTCATTGGAGGCAGAATTTAAATCTGCGTCCAACGAGCACTCACATTTCATACTTTTGATGGACTACGCTACCCCAAAAATAAGAAATACTTGAAAAAACATGATGATGATGTCATCATCATGTTTTTCAGGTATTTCTTGTTTTTGTGGTAGCGGGGTCTGTCAAAAGTATATAGTGTGAGTAGTCATTGGATGCGGAATTAAATTTCGCATCCAATGAGCTCTCTTGCTCATAATTTGAGTAAAAACACAGGGAGATATGTCGAAAATACGAACACAAAAGTAGTTTTTTTCATTCTTCCTCCAAAATTAATAACTATTATTTTATTATTTTCCTTAGGAGACCCATTTTAGACCTCAAATTTCCTCTAATGTGACTCAAAGAAACAAGAAGAATTTTCTGGTGAGAGAGAAGTCATAGAAGATGAAGAAATTCAAGAAGTTGTGGAAACCACACAATCTACACCAAGAAGATCATTAAGGGAGAGGAATCCTCCTAAGAGGTATATTGATTTTGTTTCATTTGTTTTATTTACTGATGATGGAGAACATTCTTGTTTTCAGGAGGCCATTGATTGTATTGATAATGCTAAGTTGAAGGTGGTAATGAAAAAAGAAATGGATTCTCTGGAAAAAAATAAAACATGGGAATTGGTTAAACTCCCCAAAGATAGAAAAATGGTTGGGTGTAAATGGGTCTTCAAATTGAAGAAATGAGTTGATGGTAAGGTTGAAAGATACAAGTCCAGATTAGTCACAAAAGGGTACTCTCAGATGGAAGGTATAGACTATCATGAGATTTTTTCACCATTTGTTAAGGGTGAGTGCACAAGGTTGAGGGACCTTTTAGATGCAATGGTAGAGTGAAGTCAATCACTCTTGATCCATAAAATAGAAATCATCCCAAGCAATCCCGATCCTGCCAAGCCTAGTGCCAAGGCTGCCAACATGGATGCCAATTAGGATAGTACACAAAAATGCACTCCCATTTTGCTTCAATAAAATGCACTCCTGTTTTTCTTCAATAAAACACGCTCCCTTTTTTCTTCAATAAAATGTGCAAAATGAGGGGAGGGGGGGGGTTCCTTAGTGGTAAGGGGAGACATAGGGATGTGTGAGAGAGAGATAGAGAGAGAAAGACGAAGATAGAGTGGAGGCGGTGGGATTCCTTAGTGGGATGGGGTGACTTGTGGATGTGTGTGTGTGTGAGAGAGAGAGAGAGAGAGAGAAAGGTGTTTGAGGATTTTAGGAGTGTGGGGGGTTATAATAATGTGGGGGTGTCTAGGTGTTGTAGAGGG
>LPNX011212594.1:590702-617643 GCA_001517045.1 Pseudotsuga menziesii
AACTGGCTCCATCTGGGGATGATATTCTCCCCGCAAGGTATCAAAGAACTCGTAGACCAAGTGCCTGTTTTTTATTTTTCACAATAACTTCCAGAAAACTCATCTTTTGTTTTTTCGTAGATATATTATTATTTTTTTTAGAAAGGAAAAGCATGCCTCTTGAATCTTAGGGCCTTCACCATGGGCTTCAAATACATTCGGCTTACCTTTTGTGTTGACTTTGTAAAAGAAAAATAAGTATTTATAGGCTATAATACAAATTTTACCCTCCTCCTTAGGATAGGTAATGTTTCAGATACCTTCCATTGACAGGGTTACTATCCAGAGGAACCCCGTTCAGATATTCAAGCAAAAATGCATTTTGTCCTCTGTAGCCAGCAACAACATAAGGACCTATCCAGATATGATCGAATTCCCCATGTTTATCTTCTTTGGGAGCATCCCACTTCAAGACTAAATCATCAATCTGAAATTGTTCTTCTTTGATTCTTTTGTCAAAAGTATTTTTCATTTTTTCTTAATGTGACTGCACCTTGTCATAAGCCTTATTCCTTCACTCATCCAGTTCAATAATCTGATTTATCTTTCTTTGCATATGATTTGGTTCTTCTTGCTGATCTTGGAAATATCTCATAACTGGAACACCTAATGATGCTGGAAAAACAACTTCAGTCCCATCCACCAGTTGGAACGGGGACATGCCAATCGCCCTTTTGGTACTAATCCTGTCATCCCATAGAGCATACTTGAGCTTGGTGTGCCAGGACCTTTTATTATCTTCCAACAACTTCCTGATGATCCTTACTAAGCTTTTGTTCAAAGATTCAGCTAACCCATTTCCCTGCGGATAGTAAGAAGTTGAATGATTGAGGCTTATATGATACTTGTGACAGAAATCAATCATTTTCTTGGATTTGAACGTAGCTACATTGTCTGTTACTATTCTTCTGGGGCATCCAAATCGAGCCAATATATTTTCCTCAATAAAATCCATGATTACATTTTCAGTGGCTCTTCTAGTGGGAATTGCTTCAATCCATTTTGTAAAATAATCTGTAGCCGTCAAAATCCATTTGTGTTGCCCTAAATAATTGGGGTTTATTTCACCAATAAAATCCAAACCCCACTGTTGGAAAGGAGCTTCTACCATTATTGGATTTAGAGGAAGAGGAAGTAATTTTCTCTTTCCATCAAAAATTTGGCATTGATGACACTTGCTGGTTTCTTTATACACATCTGAAAAGAATGTAGGCCAATAATAGCCTGCTCTTAGAATTTTGTTTGCAGTTAATTTCCAAGAATGATGTCCTCCACAATCCCCCTTATGAAATTCTTTGACTGTATGCTGAGCTTCATTTTCTAAAAGAAAGTTTAGCAACACTCCTCCAGGGTCCTTCCAATAAAGATATTGATTTAAAATACAAAATTTGGCAGCTTTCAATTTTACGGACCGGGCCCTTGACTTACTTAATCCTTCTGGCGCTTGTAAGTTTCGAAGGACATATACGATATCGGAATACCATGGAGATGCCACAAAATCAACCATCACTTCCACTTCTGTATCCAGCTGATTAGCTTGGTGAGATATGAAATTAATTTGTAAAACCTCACAATTTGAATTAGCCATCATTTTAGCTAATCCTTGTCCTTTAATAAACTTGGTGGGTTTTATCTCTATATCGTACTCTAGCAATGTAGCAATCCATTTTTCTCTTCTTCCTTCTGGATCTGGTTGTGTCAAAATCCCTTTCACTGCAGCAGATGGGACATGTGCAATTATATGCGAATGTAGAATATACACTCTGAAATCCTTCAATGCTTTGACTAAAGCATATGCCTGTTTCTCCATGATGTCATATTTCAATTCTCCATCCCTCAACATTTTGCTAAAAAATGCTATGGGCTGTTCCAAATTTTCATCATTTTTCTGCAATAAAACTGCTGCTATAGTATATTCTAAAGCATATGAAAATACTAAGAAGTCTTTAGTAAAATCTGGGCTCACCAACACAGGAGCCTCTGATATTGCTTTTTTTATTTCCCAAAAAGACTTTCTAGCTTCAGCATTCCATTTCACCTCATGACCCTTCTTCAACATATTTGTGATGTTCATTAGGATCTCAGCAAAACTTGACACAATCCTTCTCAAAAAATTTACCTGCCCCAAGAATGATTGTATTTCGTTTTTACTCCTGGGTTCACCTACTTTCAAAATTGCACTCACCCTTTTAGGATCAATTTGTATTCCATCTTTTGATATTATATGGCCCAACAACTTTCCTTCCTCTAATGCAAAATTGGATTTCTTTGGATTCAATGATATACCAATTTTCCTACACTTCATGAAAACTTTCTCTAAATGATGCAGATGTTCCCTGTCAGATTTTGAATAGATTGTGATATCATCCATGTAGATCACTACAAAATTCCCAACTTCCCCTGCAAAAGAAATGTCCATAGCTCACTGGAAAGTATCCCCTGCATTCATCAAGCCGAAAGGCATCTTTGCATACATAAAAGTGCCCCAAGGTGTAGTAAAGGCAGTTTTCTCTTGGTCTTCAGGTAATACTTTGATCTGATTATAGCCAGAAAAACCGTCCAACATTGAAATTCTTTCAGCCCCAACGACTTTCTGCAATATGTGGTCCATCTTTGGTAAAGGATAATTATCCTTCATAGAAACTTTGTTTAGATTTCAGAAATTGATACACAATCTTATTTCTCCATTATTTTTTCTAATAGGAACCAGGTTTGCAACCCACTTTGAAAATCTTAGTGTTACAATGATCTTGGCATCAAATAGCTTCTTGATTTCTTTCTCAATAATAGGAAGCAACTTAGGGTTTATCCTTCTGAGCTTCTTCTTGAAAGGTTTCTCTCCAGGCTTTATAGGAATAGTACGCTGTATGATAGATGTGTCATACTCCTTAAGGTCTTCATAACTCCAAGAAAATACATCAGTGTATTTTTTCATTAATTTCACATATTCTTCCTTCTCTTTTTCAGGTAATTTCTTGGATAATTTTATAATCTTAGGCTTTTCTTTAGTGCCAATATTCCTATCTTCAACAACATTCTCCACAGGCTTTACCTTGGGATTCTTAGCCACATCATTCTAATCAAAAAGTTTTTCCAAAGGAATTAGCCCTCTTGGTATGAAATTGTTTTTTAACTGAATAATATCCTTACCTCCTAAGGTTCCTTTTAACCTTTCAGCCCCATTTCCTTCTTTCTCAAACTCTTCATCATCTTGAATAATCTCGTCATTGTCATTTTCAGTGTCAATATGAGTATTCACAAATTCTCCTGAGATTTCTAGGAACCTTCTAATCTACATGTCATCTTCGAACACCTGCCAATATTTGGAATTATCCAAAATAGACGCTCTGTTCACAATTTCCACTTGGTATTCCCTCTGACCAGCAACAGGGGTTTCAAACTTTCCTGCGGCTACAACTAAAGAATCAGCTACCAAATTTTCATGTCTGGGAACTACCTGAATTGTATGCTCTGTAAAAAAGTTACCAAACATATCCCATACTTCATTTCTATAAGCCCTCATCCAAGGATGCCTGGTTTGATAGCTCTCATTTACTTGATTTATCACCAACTCTGAATCTCCTAAGACCCTTATTTTTTGAGCTCCCAAATCTTTCAAAGCATGCAATCCCAGTAATAAAGCTTCATATTCTGCCACATTATTTGTGCATTCAAATGTTAATTTATATGATAAAGCTTTGAAATCCCGGATAGGATAAATTATATACACACCGGCTCCAACACCTATTTTTGCAGCAGATCCATCAAAGTACATAATCCACTGGCCTTCCCTTTTTTGCTTAGCCTCCAAAGCATCTTCTTCCATCACTTCCTTTTCCTTATTTTCCTTAGATTTTTTCTCCAATGCTTCTTCTAAATCATGTGGGACAGCATCATTAAAGAAAATAGAAGACCCCAAATCAGTATCAACAGCATATATATGGTGAATCTCAGGTTTATCTTAACTGCTTACTACATAAGGAGTTCTTTTTTCACTATATAATATTCTGCTTCCATCTCGAACAGGAATTGTAGCATATGACATATCCATCTGTAAACTACCTTTCAACTTGGAGGTCCAAGATCTTGACAACAATACCCCGAACTTAGGTGGAATATCTACTACTACCACATCCATGACTAAAGTTTTAGATGGCAATTTATTTAGGGTTACCACCATATATTTAATCAAACCGAGGCATTTTACTCTTTTAGAATCAAACAAGTACAAATCTTTATAAGGTCTTGTTACTTCCAATCCCAAACTCTCTACCACTCCTTTCGGAATTAGGTTATGTGATGCTCCTGACTCTAGCATAGCATTGTGGACCACCTTATCATGCACATTTAAACTCAAATAGAAAGGAGGGACTTCTTCACTTTCTAAATTTTCAACCTTCGACCCAAACGAAATAGCAGGATTATCATCATTCAACTCTAAAATGTCAGATTTCCATTCCCCTTGACTTTTGACCATTTTTGTGATAGTATTTTTGTATTCGGTGTTTCTCAATAACTCATTAAATGGAACATATATTTTTAGCTTTGAAAGTTCATTTTGTAAATTAAAGCCAGAACCAATCCTTTCCACATCGACTGGAGCCACCTGCTTCATTATTTTATCCCTTTGTATATCATTTTCAACCTATTTATTTACTAAAGACTCTTTTTGTAGTTCTTTTCCCTTTTCTACATTCAAAGAACTAGTGGAAGGCTGATTTGGGTTTTCCTTCCCTTTATTTATGAAGACTTCCCTGTTTCTCAATCTGATTTTCCTCTGCACATCATCCATAGTGTGTAAATAACCTCTTTGATACTGCTCTGTCTCCATCTCAAATTCTTCATTTCCTTCTTCTTGTTCGAACATGTCATGTTCTTCCTCAGTAAGATATATCTCTGAATCCTGCTCTCCAAAAAGATGAATCTCTTTTTTAGTGGGTTCTTCTTCATCAGCGACATAATTTTCAGGGAATGGAGGACGGATTTGTTGTTCATCTTGATTTCTTGGATTTCTCAGGTCTCTCTGTCGGTTTTGGGGAGGAACAAGAGGATTCGGTCTTCTGAAATTAGGATTCCTAATTTGAGGTTCAACTTGTTCTCTATTGAATCCCCTATTATCCATAGTTAATCTGTCCATCAACTTTTCCATAGTTTTCAACATCATTTCAAATTTGACATCATTAGTAGAAGAAGAAGTAGAAGGCAAATTTTCTTCCTTTTTCCTTCTATCAATATCTCTATGTTTCATCTTCCCACTAGCCATCATATTGGATTCTACTTCTAAAGCATATGTAAACATGGCAGCAAGAGTCATTGATTTTCTCTCCCTTAATGAAAATGCAAAATCATTATCAAAAGCTCCAGTATAGTGTAATTTGTCTGCGGCTGCGGAAAGTTTTATATCTTTCGGAATGGAATTATAAATTCTCATGAACCTGCTAGAAAATTCATGGACAGATTCGAAACCTCCTTTTTTGAGACTGTTATACTGAGATAAAAGCTGCAAAGGGTTCTGTTTATCATCCCACCTATTTAGAAATGCATTTTGGAAATCCTGAAAATTCATTATGGACCCATCTGGCAAATCTTTAAACCATTTCTTTGCCTCACCTAACAAACTTTGAGCAAATAACCGCATTTTAACATCTGGATAATCAACTTCTTCTAAGTCAATAAAATCTTCAAACTTGGAAACATGCTGTTTTGCGGTTATGTCACCTTCTCCATCAAATAAAGAAATTATTTGAGAATAATTCTGAGGAAGATCATGCAATAAAGTAGGCAAACGAAAGGGAGCAAATATGGCTTCCATTGGTCTAGGTGGATTCACAGGAACTGAAGAGCTTTGAGTATTTTGAGAGGTAAATGTTTCAACTTTCGTGGTTTGTTGTAAATCTCTCCAAAGGGAATCCAACAAATAAGATTCTAACCTATGAGGATTAAACTCAGTATTCTTCAGGTCAGACTCAGATTTAGTTCTCAACAGACTCTTTCCAGCATTAACTTCCCATTCTTGATCAATATGAGAATCTTGAGATGATGATGCACCAAACAAAGGAAAACCTAATTTTTCTTTATTTTTTCTTTTAAATAACTTTTATGGGTCTTTAAAAATTTTCAAGACTTCGGTATCAGAGTTACCTCTCGTGTGTCTTCTCAAAGCCAGAATGACTCCTTAAGTTCTTAAAAATTATTACAATGGAGTCACCAGGGAAAATATACAACCTTTTCTACTGATAAAATTCCTGTTTGCCCACAGAAATCTTTCTTCAACTCTGTCGTTCTCCCAGGGCAGATATGCACTTTCGTTTCGCGGAAACGGCGCCAGTTTCTTAGCACTCAGGATGTACCCAAGGTTGTGAAAGGTAAATCCCAAGGTAACAGCAAGACCACTTTAGAAAGAAACTGGTTTTTCTTCTAGAGAGGGATCTCTCAATACATATTTTACAAGACTAGATATAAACCAACACTCAAAGATTTTTATAGATGGTTGAAACAACACATAACCATTGGGAAATGGAGTCACACACATATAAAGATATCAAAAAGACATATACATGAGATTTATCAAAGACAAGATAACCATTTCATCACAATCATTCATTTAGTTTAGGTGAGATAGGAGAGACAATGAACATCCCATTAATACAGAGCATCAAAGATGAGTTCTATATCAACTTTAGCAGAAGAATGTATAAAACATCTGAAACAATAATCAGAGCATAAACATTATGAATTCTAACTATCCAACACTGTGTTTCAGATATGAAGAAGAACAGAATGAAGTGTTACACTGGAAAACACAATCACATAAGAAAATAAATATGGACTGTAATATCAATGACACGGGAATCTCTGATAATTCTTATGCATTTGCTTTGTTATTCAAAATATGTGTCTTCAAAGAAACATTCAACAACCAAGATGGGTTCCAACCCCCATTAAATAAAATAGATGCAAATATATACATAAAATGATTCATCTTCCAAGAAGATTAATAACTGAATGACCAGCTTAATTAAAGTCTTCAATCCTAGGAATAAACTACAGCTTCAATCCTAACAGATCACTAAGTTAAAATCAACTTGATAACATGTCTTCATCCAAGTATCTCCTTAACGCTTAACACCTGTCTTCATGAGTGAAGGATGTATTTTGTCTTTCCAAATCTTTCTATAGCCCTCCATTGCTCTGTTCTCGGAGTATCATATTCCATCATCTCTCAAATTGACACCTCCAGCTCCATGTAAGCTTCATATGACACCTTGGGCAATCCACCCTTGATAATTAGGAACTTTTGTAAGATTTTGAAATCCTCTGTCAGTTTATCCACAATGACTTTCCCTGTTAGGCCTTTTTCCAAATCATAAAATTTGGAATGGTCCATGCGGCTTTGAACTAACAAGCTATGATAGTGTTCTTGAGAAAACATCTGTCCCTCTTCGTCCCAAAATGAAGGGAGGCCGTCTTCAAATAGCTCTTTGAAAGCTTGCTTGAAATTATTAACCCGTGAAACCATTTCATCAGCTTTGTCCTGAACTTCCTTCATCAAATGATGCTTATGGATAAACTTTTTGGCCCATAATACCATTGCTATTCTGTCCTTTACTCCTATATCATGTAACTTTTTGTAAGTTAATGAATTCAATAAATTTAATGCGTTCTGAGCTGTGGCAAGGGGTTTCCTCTCCATAGTTTCATTTACTAATTTCAGTCTTTTATTGGCCAGATTGATCGACATACTTTGATCATCAATGAAGTTTAAATAGTGCCTGAATTTAGTAATTTCTACAGATAAGGTGTCCCAAATTATGTGCTTTGCGCCCTTGAGAGGACCCTTTCCAATGTTTCTTTCCTTTAGCTCATTAAATTTCTTCTGTAGCTGATTTCTGTCTTGCAATATTTTATTTTTATTCTCACTTACTTTGGCTAACTCGGACTTGATCTTTTCATTTTCTACCTTTAACTCTTTTATTTCTTCATACTTTAAGCTTACTTGGGACATAGGTACTAACAAATCATTTGGAGAAAAATCATTTAATGGTTTCTCAATATTTACAATAGACAGGTCCTCGTCAGTGGGAGTCTGACTCATCAATTCCTCCATGATCTCCTTTTCATCATTTTGGTCCTTTTTCAGCAAGGATATTTGAGACATCAGCTCACTCCGTTCAGTCTCCCACTTGTCTTTTTCCTCTTGTAATTTAACAGCTCTTCCTTTATGTTCCATCATCTCCTGGTGGATATTGTCTTTCTCTTCTTGCAATGCCAATAATTCAGATGATTGAACATGCTCAGTTCTTGGGATCTTCAACTTTTTTTTCAAAACTTGGAGGGCGTTGTCCTTTTCTTCCAGCATTCTTTTGATTGCTTGGGTGTTATCTCTTTCATTCCCTGAAATGATAATATCTTCTTGTAGCTTCTTAATATGAATGGCATTGGCCTTATTTTCAATTTTTTCATGTTTTAACTGAACCTCTAGCTTATCTACCAAAATTTCTAGTTTATTGATTCTCACCATATCTTGTAACAGATCTGAATAAATAATGTCACTTGTTTGCTTGTGTAGCTGCATTTTGTCGGGTACGCTAATCTTGTCCAACCTTACTTCCATCTTTGACATCTTTTTATCATTTATCATGGAAAAATTGAAGGTATTTCTTTCTACATCCCTGGCAGAAATCAAGGAGGTTTTTGGATTGTTTAAACTCCTTACCCGCAGGAGTAAATTCCTTGTCTCTTCCAGACACTGCTTTCGTTTTTCCACATAACTGGCCATGAGTTCTTCCTTGGATTTGAAAATTGGACTTGATTCTGAATTATCCGCACTTTTAAAAGAAAAATTGATTTACTTGTACATATTTTGTTGGGACTAAAGCAACTCTCTTGAAATCATCAGAAACCTCTTCACTTAAGACTCCACGAACTTGAAACAATTTGGCTTTTTTGTGTGACCCATCTTCATCCACTTCCATTTTTTCGACCTCAAAAAGACTTCTTTTAATTACAATATTAGGACTCTCTGTAACTTGGGATACTGCAACTGGTAAAGTACTTGCATCTTCATCAGACCTTGGAGTCTCTATAAACTGTAATAGATTGGATGTTTCATTCAAACCTTCAATAAACTGGTGGTCAAATGGCTTGTTTTTGTTTGCTTGCTTCCTCAGGGAAATTGTATGGTGGGGATCATAATTTTCCCTTGGCTATTTTTGAAATTCCATGCTCCCCAACAGTTTTTCAATAAATACCAGGGCACCTTTATTTTTGAAAATAAAAGAGCCAACCTTGAGAGGGAATTTGATATTTGAATATTTATTAAAGGCTCCAAAATGTTCTTCCTCTGAGTGCAACCTTTGCCTCATGAACTCTAATGCAAAAATTCTCAGAGTGAGGAAAGCGGGTAACCTATAATGTTCCCTAGTAAATCCATATATCCTCAAAAAAGTGGAATCTTTATATAGGAACCAGTCTCCGACTCGATCCTCAGGTGAGGACTGCATCAGGCATTTCATCTCTTCTAATACCCGGGGTAGTACTTCATCAAATAACATCTTGTAAATTTCTGACATGATTGAATTGGAAAATTCAAACATGTTGATTTGCTTGGGCAAGTCCGAAGAGAAGATGGTACTCAAAAACTATAATTCAGTGACGTTTGAACATAGCAACATGTTCAACAAGTAAGTTTGAAATTTAAAGAACCTGACCTTTGTGAATTCACTTAATTGAAGATGTATCGTTTCTACCAAGTACTCATCTAGACTGAATACAGGAACCGACTGAGACTTAGAACCTAATGAACTTATTTTTAACAAAAAACCAAGGATGACTTCATTTACATGACAATCATCGTCAAGACCCAAGATTTGACAGACAAAGGATACCACTAATTGAACTTCATCTTTGAAAATATGAACATGGTAAGGCAGGAAAATACCATCGAATGACTGACCCTCTTTCAAAATGCTGGATAGGAATTTGCAATGAACTTCAGTTCCACAACTTTTGTACAATTCAGCAAGAATGGACTCATTTATAGGTTCACGACTGTCAGGGTAACTATCGAGAAAGCCTAGGTTTTCACGGATGACTTTGGCATTAATTTTACAGAGTATTCGAGACGTAGACTGACTCACAATGACTCCTTGAGAAGGGGAATAATTAACCGTGCACCATTCTGCGAACTCGGGGAAATGCAGAGTTTGTTCGACAACAAAATAATATAAAAAGGATTTACAGACATTTAAGACATCATTGCCCTATGAATTATATTGCCACAACCTCTCTTTACTGACTGATACACTTCCTATAGACAGGAAAGGGTCACACACTCCTCTATCCCTATCAACCATATAGTCTTCCCTGTCATCTAAAATATGACCAGACCCTTGCAATTCCTTTCCTTGGTCCATAATTCAGTTGATAATGGTAATTAGATGGACGAATTATGGACGTTTGAGCCTTACCTGTTACTGTGGCTGTGTGTGTTCAAAATTGACAGTTGAAGGTTGACGAGCACGCAGGTCTTTTTCAATCGTCCGACGCCAATAAAATAATCATCGAACATGTCAACTTTGCTTTTATAGGACCCCACTCTGGAGGCTCCCTTTGGCAGTTTCCACCAAACCGCTTTTGCATTCGGAATGCACCACGATCGACCACGTGTATAGTGGTTTCTATTTCGCTACCGCCCTTTACCTCCAACTACCACGCAAGTTCCCGCTTCGGATCCATCAGTGACCGTCAATCTATTTCATCTTTATTTTTCAGCCATCGGATCAAGCGACACGTACCTAATTCCACCGAGCGTCCTCGTCTTATCAATAGTGCAAGTTCCCATTCCAGATTCATCCACGATCATCGATGTAATTTTCCTTTATTTCCCCATCGTCAAATTAAGTGATATGTACTCAATTCCGCTGGGTTCCTTTGTTTTAACAAACTTGCAGGTTCACAAGGTGGAGATCATAAAGAACGTAGATGTCATCAAGCTGGACTGACAACCGTTGATCTCTATGCTACATCGAACACCCGCATGTTCTTATTCTTCTTGCATCTTTTAGAGAGCAGACACAATACAGGACATTGATCTTCATATTTTCATTTTGCACCATTAGATCCTTTGATAACTCATCGTTTTTCGCCTCTTTCCATACTTTCATACCATAAAATTTTAACCAAAGTATTACAAAAAACCATTACCTCTTATTCACTATGATCTTTTTGAGCCTCTGCTAAGTAGGGTTGTTAACACCTGTTATCAAGTGATCCTGGTGAACTGGACAAGGATAACTTGTTCAGACTTCAAAAGACCTTCAGTCTTACTTCTGGGAGGCTTTTTTGTACCATATCACATGTTCATACCCCATGGGGGAATTGTAATAAATGTTCTAGCATTTGTCTGTAAAAGACTCAGTCTCTTAGACTTTATTTGTCAATCCGATCAGCCTGGGGTGTTTTTTCCCTTGGTTATTATTGGTTGTTGAATAAACGACTGATAATTTCTTAGTTTTTCACTCCATACCTCCAAGGTTGGGGTGCTCGGCTTGGAATTTAGGCCTATTGAGGTTATTAGAGTCTATTTGTCAATGTATAAACATGCTAGGCATCATGGTCGAGTCATATGAACATGTCTAAGTCCCCCTAGGTTTTTTCAACTTTTTAAATTTTTTCAGTGTTTTTTACTAAAATTTATTTTTTCCAAAACTTAGACTATTTTTTAATAGTTTAATTGGAAAATTTGATTTTGTAATAAAAGTGGACCAAATAATCAGTTTCGGTCATGTAGGTGCTCATTTTCAAGCTAAGAGCACCATGTAAACCCATGGACCCACTATTTCCTAGTTTTGAGTGATTTTTCATCACTCAAGTCAGAAAGCCCCAAAAAATCATTTATTTATTATTTTAATTAATAAATTGGTGAATAATGGAGCAAATTCAAAATCATAGATCAATGGATTCTCAGCCGATTTGATTGAAATCAGTCAGATCTGAACCAGATTGACTAGATCTGACAAATCCTTGACTGAAGGAGGTGATCAAATCAGATCCAGAGTTGATATTCAGCAGCCTTTAGGGGGAATTGCGCCCTCTCTCTCTCCTCCACACATGTGGGCTCTTCTGGGAGCTCTGTGGACTGATGTGTTGGTTTATGGGTTGATGTGTCAGCTCAATCAAGCCCATGATGCACAATTAGCCTCATTTCAGCTTCAGATCTGCATTGATTGACTCTCCATCAGTTGATTTGATCTGTCTCATTGGGATTTGCGCCCCCCTAGGCTAGATCTCCTAGTTTTTGTATAAATCAAAGCACAAGCAGCCTCTTCCAAGTGAGTTAGAACTGGTACTGAGTTTTTGTTGCTCTTATATTGTATTGTTTATTATTCTGGAATAAAGAATCTTTGGAGGCAATATCTATGCTATAATGCTCTTCATGTGTGGATGGTGATTGTCAAATGATTATGAGGTATAATCTGTGTTATTTATCATTGCTTTTGCTGGTTAATTGTTGGCCTTAAAGGAGAGAGCTCCATCCTATTAGGGTAAGAGTTTATTATAGTTTGATTTATGCTCTTACTACTACTTGTTTCAGATCTATGGGAGTTGTATGTATTTCAAGTTTAATTGCATGCTTTCCAATTATCTCTTCCAACAACACCTATGTTTTAACCATCTGTTTGTGCAAGGATTTCTAAGTTGCAGGTGATATCGCTTGTAGAAGAGGTTGAGCTGGTTTGGATATTCCTCATATTCAATATCTTCTGAATTACATAGTCCCTTGGTGCTCCACCAAAGGATACTCCAAAGCCCAACATTCCCAGGCTTCCAACACTCTTTCTCTCTCTTCCTCTTTCAAAATCTTAATTTCTCTTCAAATTGGTTACTTTTATAGAATCTTATTGCTTAGATTTGTCTCACAAAGAAAGTTACATATAGATCTAGTTATTAATATCCTTTCTTGAGTTTAGATATCAATTCTGTTTTGAATATAAAGTCATATTTTAAGAGATGTAGCTGAAATTGTCCTCTTTTTTGCAAGCATTTTAAAGAAAATTTGTAGCTTGCGTTTAAGGTAGTTTCCTTTGCTATACCTTAAAGTTTAATATTCTGCAATAAAAGTGCACATCTCATTGGCTTCCCAAACAGAAATCCAAGATCCCAAGGAAAGCTTTCTTTCCTTGGTTCCTTTTTTTTGCAAAACTAGATTACCCCAACTTAACAAATTTTTACTTTATTTTTTTTCAGTAACTAGTGTGGTGACCCAAAACACTTTTAAAGTGTGTTTGGGCACATTTGATTTTAATTGCTTGCTTTTTTTTGGCAGGTCTAACAAAAAAGAGAAGGAAACTCTGCCCAATTTCCAACTCTTGGACGAACCACAGCTTCCAGGAAGCTTCCCCCACCGCTGTGTTTTAATTCTAGCTTGCTACAAGCTTGTTGTAAGCCTTTGGATCCCAGATAACAAGGAACAATGTGCATCAATTTCAATTTGCTGATATTTCAAATCACTTCTAATAAAAATAAAATGTCCTTTCGAATAGGATCTTTCGAGCTTATTCACCATCCCCCCTGGGGGGATTTGCATCCATGTCTTTTTTGCTTTTTGTTCTTTTTTTTTTGCAATATAGCATAGTTGTAATTTGCAGGGTAGTATACTTTGATTTATTATCAATTCCATTTTCATATATAAGGTTTCAAAGTAATTTAATACTTACCCCATGACTTCCCGATTGACTCGAAAGGGGAAAGAGATGCGTGGTAGGACTAATTAGAGAACCGACATTGTGTATCTTTGTTTTATTTTTCATCAACTGTTTCATCAGCTATAATAAAATTAACCCCTCCTTGATTCCCTGATTGAGATCCACTTGGATCGAAAGAGGTTCCTGGAGGGTTTCTTTTTTAACAAGAACACCCATCTCAAAATTTACTAAAATTGACAAGACTCCGGTGTGTATGCTTTGCACTTGGCTGCGGTTCGTCCGATCAGTAAAGCTGCATCAAAATCACTTGAGTGACTAGAATAATGATGATTCACTCTCCCAAATTAAAAAACCATCAGGTGAAAATCCAACACCTAGATCAAACCATTATGGTGGAAAAATACCCAAAGGAAGCAGGAACTCTTGAAAAGTGACCTTGGGAACCGATCTCTATTACACCTGTGGGTGCTTTATGAACAATATTTTTAGAGACTTCATTCAGCCCACATATTCCTTGCGGGTAGTCGTGACAGTTTAGTTTTGGACATACTCTAAGTACTCTCAGGTATATCTGGAGTCCCTTTCCCTTTTCACCTAATTTTAATCAACTCATATTTCACATTAACTTAAAACATACCAAGAGGCAATCGAAAAACATTCACTCCAAGCACATGCAAGTACATTGATTATATTTTGACTCCATTTTAAGGCACTGGTTATTTTCTTGCTATATGTATATATATTGTGTCTCAGCATTGTGCTTTCGTGCGCTCTTTTGTATCTTGTCATCTATGGTTGTTTATGGTTAAATTTCAAACTCCTAAGTAACTCATTCAGTTTAACATCACCATACTAAATAATTTTTCCTTATTAACTTAATAGGTTCTACCCCCTTTGGCTTCATTAGGAGTTGAGCCTAAAAGGAGGAGCCAAGGACACACCGAGTGGCTTGAAGATTTCTGCCATATGACCCATGTGTGTGAAAGGTGGAAACAGTTCCCCAATATCAACAACAACAATATAATCCTTGGACACCTGTACGAATCACGAGCTGAAATGGAGCCACCATTAGTGAGAGTCTTGTCTTATGTGTGGAAAAGAAGTCATCACTACTGAGGAGGCTGAACCATAGCAAAGGGAGCTATTGTGTGACTGATTTTACTAGTTTGAGAGCGTACCATTTGTTGTATGCTTCATATATAGAGTCAAAATAAGAGGCAACTTCTTGAAGAAGTATAATCCTAGATTATACATGAAACCCAAAGAAGGGAGAAGGCAGAGGAATGAAACGATACTCCAAGGGTTTTGAACCTACGATCTTCAAATTCAAATTAATCAATCTTAAGAGCTAGTAGTGCCCCCAATAAATGAGCAGGTGGAATTAATTATTGTTAGGTTCCGAGGCTTATATCAATAATGTACACTATAAACGCTAATTACCTGGCTGAGAATACAAAGCTTTAAGATCTCACCATTCTAATATTAACAAAGAAGAAGTCGGGAACCGGTTCATTTTATTTTGGTTATTTTATTTGTTATATATTTTTTGTTTATAGAACTAGACCTCCAGGTAGCTGAGATTCCGTGAATGTTTCCTATTTCTTTAACGTCGCGGGGTTCAAAAGCTCCCTACATGCATAGTCTTATAAAATTAAAACATTGCCATTTTCTCAATATTGGTTATGTGAATCTGAATTTTTTTAAATGGTCAGCACAATGATGCGGACAAGTGTCGAGATTTTTTGATAAGACGACGGGCTGCTAGGTTCGTAGTTAAACAGTGCCAGTCTCAGGGCACCTTTAACGTTCGACGTCAACGGAAGCAAACAGTCTTGGTTTTCAATGTTATTTTTATATTTTACAACATACATTTTAGATGATTCAATCTAGTTAATGGCAGCACACAAGATAGAAAGTTGTAGCAAGGTGTACATTATATGAAGCAATATAAGTGCTACCCAAAATGCCTCCAACCCGTAGGAATTTTGGTAGAAAAATTCTTTATGAAATTGTGATTTGGAGTGGTCAAATCACAATTCTTAATTAGGATGTAGAAGTTGCAAAATCATAGAAATAATTATTTCTTAATTAAGAGTGTAGAAGTTGCAAAATTATAGAAATACTTATTTCCAGCAACAAGTTTGACCAATTTTTATCCAAAATTTTCAAAAAAAAAGGTGAAATGTTTTAGTTTTGTCATTCTGGTGCATGTGGCTTGGTTGGCAGTAGTACTGTTGGAGACACTAGATAATGAAATAACAATGACTACTCATTATGTAAAAATAAAAATACGTCAACAAAAAGAGTGTTTACCTTTTACTCTTTGCTACAATCGCTTAAGAGAAGCTACAACAATATCTAAGTACCTACATACTTACATCTCAGTACCTATATGTAATGCATGTCTTGGTTGCGTGCCTATGGAAAAAATTAGTGTATGAAGATCTAGGTTGAATAAATAAGATGAATATCTATGGACTCCCGTGATTTTTGCAAGGAGGAAATATAAAGAAGGGATCCAACTCAAACTACAAATAAATGATAAGTACATTTGTATTTGAATTATTCCTTAAATTTATGAGTGTTTTGAAGAGATTTAAGAATATTGTTCATAAGAGTTGTATGGATATCTATGATATTGTAGACTAGAATTCTATATTCCTAGAATCAAGAAGTGTGTTATGTGCAAAAAGTTATGCATTTATATATCTGGGATTGTTGAGAAGGGTTCTCTTAATGTGCATGTGATGTCATAAATGTAAGCAACCTGTAATGTTGCACTACATTCCATGGTCCCTTGATGGAGCTTGTCTAGGATGGAAACCTCTTCGATAACATGATGGGACAAGTGAAATCTCTTGACAGTATTCTCTAGTGGAGATGGAAGACATCCAAATAGTTACCATGTGTATTTGGGAGATGGACAGGTGTTATGGTGAAGCATTGGTTAAGATTATAAATTCCCTCGAATAGTTACATAACTATGTGAACTATGTTATTATACATAAGAATTCATCATTGCATTGAAATTTCAATATGGATTGAATGAATTTTGTGATTATGCTATGTTGGTAACTATTTGACTAAATTTGAATTGTAGGAAAGATCATGTGCTACAACCTACAAGAGAAGGGTGATGAGACTTGGTCCAAAGAATAAGTGATTATTGTTTAGCAATAACAACAAATCTAGTGCATTCAGTCAGATATGGACCCATGACCCATAGGTCCATAAGATCTCATATGGATATTGACAAGAGGGGGTAGGATGCTCAGAAGAAGTAGGCTTATAGGAGAATGGCTTGTCGCTTAGGTTCTAGATCAGGTAGCAGGTTGGCTTCCGTGACAGAGGGAGTTGGGTGTATAGATACGAATGGAGTAGGATACTCATGTGTAGATGGAGAAGAGTGCTCCAACACTAAGGTGTTACATATAGAACATGTTGTTGATGATGAAGGTGCAACATCAAGTACACATTCCCCCAATATTATCCATGAAACTTGGTTATGGGTAAATCGTTTGGTGGAAAGTGAGTATCTTTTTCCATACACCCTGTGACGGGGTGGAGAAGGTTCCAACATCATAGCAAGTTCTAGTGCCTCGATCCAGGATGTGATATTCTGTTGGATTAGTGGTACTCAGACATGTGGTAATAGCATAGCTATAAAGTATTCCTTATGTTGTATGTCAAACATACGGAATCTTTCCCCAGCCATTAAAGTATTAAATATTTGATCAAAACCCCACAGTGAATCAGTAAGTAGTTTCTTTATCTTCTTTAACTCTATAATACATTGTGACTCTGACTTAGGTTTCTTGAATTCATTTTCCAGTCCTGCTTTAATCATATCTAGAGACTTTTGCACAGTTTCAGCAAGTGCAACCAAAAATTTCATCTACAAATATAGGGAACGACCTTTGAAATTCTTGATCATCTGGGCTCGCTTGATGAATTCATCTTACACATTTTGGACAATCCATATGACTTCACAAAGAAACCAATGTTTTTATGGGTCCTCTAACCTAGTCCCATGAAAAATAGGTCACTTAATATTATCCCTAACCGTTTTAGGTCTCTAGAGTACCGACGAACAAGAAATTTGAGGTGTTCTATTAGGAACCGTGATATGTGAACCATATTCTGACTATTACTTTAATTTACTAAAAAATACTATGATGAATTCTTAGGGCATGCCTCTGTTTCAGGAGACGTATGTGCGGTTGTGGGTATGTCACAACCTCAAGTATGGTGTATTTATGGATATTCTTTTTCTTGAAACAAGCCAATATTCTTCTTTTAAAACAAGATTATTCATCGAGAAGTCGTACTGATTTGTAGTTTGTCCTCAGGGTCACACTGTAACTCTCTCTCCTATCTACAATCCTCCTTCCCTTGTTCGAATAGAACTTATTCGCATTCCTCAAGTGACCACTCTCTTTTTCGGTCTTACTTACTAGTCCAAGGAACATATCATCTTATCCTGTACATTATTTCCCATCCCTTCCACTGCTATACCCCCATTCTCACACATACAATTTTTATACTCATCACAGTCTGTCCTTAGAATACCCTTTTCACAAACTAACATATTAATCCACGATTTTAAATAATTCAAGTACCTACCTCTTTGTTAGTTTTTCAACATTTAAGCTAGCATTATGATCTTAGGATCTTTTCACTAAGAGAATAACAAGCATAGCAATAAAACATAAGCACATCACAAGAGACAAGAGACACAAAGAGTTTTACTTGGGGAAACCATAAAGGAGAAAACCCCGCAACTTCCTTAGAGATAAAATCAGCACCAAAACAGTAAGAGATCTCCCAACAGCAGTGGCCTTCTAGTCCCAGTATATTTCCTCCTCCACAAGTGCGCCTCACTTAAGAGAGTGAATGGTGTGTGTGATAAATAGAGAGTCTCACTCTCTATTTATATTCTTCCGTTCACTTGAAGTACATTTTCACATGTAGGCTCGACCTAATATTACTTACCCGAGCCTACACCTAATTAGTGTATAATAAATTGAGTGCCCCAAAACTGTGGGGACTTACCTAATGACTTGACATGACTTGTTTACATTATAGATCCTCCTGATCGGAACATCGGGGCATAAAAACATGACCCAAATACATAATAGAAACATCCTGGAATAAACATCGGGTTACAATACATAAGATACATAGAAGAATACATCCCGAAGTTACATATACATCAACACTCCCTCTTAACTAGGAATGTATTCTTTTGACACAATTTTCAGCACTGGTTTTCTTCTCTGTATCAGCTGGATCATCTCGTCTTCAAGTCATGTTCGTCTTCAAGTCATCTCCGGATCTGGATCATCTCTCGATCTGGATCATCATCGAACATCATCACTGGATCTCGATCATCCATCGATCTGGACCAACATCACTGGACTGGATCTGGATCATCACTCAATTTGGATCTGGATATGGATCATCTCTCGATCTAGATCATCATTGCTGGATCATCATTACTAGATCTAGATCATCACTCAATCTGGATCAACACTGGTGCTATCTCAAGATTCTTCTCGTCATAGGAAGTTCTACAGAGCCAGCCCTTTTTCATGCTGGTTGTAGGCCTACCCTCATGTAGGTCTTCGCCCAGCACTTACATCTGACCTACTCGTCAGAAAGGCATGCCCAGCACTTATATCTGACCTACTCGTCAGAAAGGCACATCAAGCACTTACATCTGACCTACTCGTCAGAAAGGCATGCCTAGCACTTATATCTGACCTACTCGTCAGAAAGGCACATCCAGCACTTACATCTGACCTACTCTTCAGAAAGGCACATCCATCCAGACAGGAACACATCCTATCACAGTGATGGAAGACTCCCATCCAGACAAGAACACATCCTATCACAGTGATGGAATATTTCTCCACTTTCATCCAGACAAGAACACATCCTATCACAGTGATGAAAGACTCCCATCCAGACAAGAACACATCCTATCACAGTGATGGAAGATTTCTCCACTTTCATCTAGACAAGAACACATCCTATCACAGTGATGAAAGACTCCCATCCAGACAAGAACACATCCTATCACAGTGATGGAAGATTTCTGCACTTACATCCATCCAGACAAGAACACATCCTATCACAGTGATGGAAAGGCTTGCACTCACATCTGATCCTATGAGAACACATCTGAGTAGTCATATCAGAATGGCCCCCAGTCCTCGACTGAGCTACCTAGTAACTGACCAGGAACCTCCACTCTCCTAGAGAATGGCAGTTGCCCTTACATCCGACCTGCTCATTGGAATGGCCAACACTTACATCTGACATGGAAGGAACTAAATCCTTTAGCCATGAACAGAATGGTTCAGCCCTTACATCTGATCAAGTGGGAACACATCCCTCTATCACATCAGAATGGCTACACAGTCCTGCACTGAGTGATCCTGGTAACTGACCAGGTGCCTCCATTCCTAGAATGGCAATTTCCCTTACATCCATCCTACTTGACAAAATGGCACAGCCCTTATATCTGACCTACTCGTCAGAATGGCTATGGATCTCATCACTCATATTAGTCATGGAAGGAACCAATCCTCTCACCATGATGAAATAACTCAGCTCTTACATCTTACCATGGAAGGAACCAATCCTCTCACCATGTCAGAATGGCTCTGGGTCTCATCACTTTCCCTGGGAGGAAGCCTTGATCTGGAGAACACCAAGTCTCTCTCTGAAGTACTCAAACTTCAGCCTAGCCAATGGTTTCGTCAATACATTAGCTATATGTTCCTCTGTCGGAACATACTGGAGCTTCACTACTCCTCTCTGCACCATATCCCTGATATAGTGATACTTGATCTCAATATGCTTAGACTTGTCATGAAACACTGGATTCTCTGACAACTTCACGCAACTCTGGTTGTCACAATGTATACAAGTAGCATCCAACTGGAGATCAAATAAATCGGATAGTAGCTTCTGCAGCCATACTGCCTCACAACCAGCTGAACAGGCTGCGACATACTCTGCTTCAGCTGTACTCAGTGCCACACAGGATTGCTTCCTGCTAAACCAAGAGATCACACCTGATTCCATACCAAAGCAACATCCTGAAGTACTCTTTCTTTCGGTGGCACTGCCTGCCCAATTTGAATCAACATAACCCTCCAGGTTAATCTTCTGATTCACATCATACTTGAGCCCATAATCAATCGTACCCTTCAAGTACCTCAGAATATGCTTTGCAGCTGTCAAGTGAACAATTCTCAGATCTGTCAAGTATTGGCTCAAGGTGTTCAGAGCAAAGCAAATGTCTGGTCTTGTGTTCGTCAGGTACATCAATGACCCAATCATCTGATGATACATCGTAGCATCAACCGACTCTGACGAAGCATCACTCAATAACTTCAGGTTCGATGCCATAGGTGTGGTCATTGCCTTGCAGTCCATCATCCCAAACCTCTTCAGGATCTCTACTGCATACTTCCCTTGTCCAAGGAAGATTCCATCTGCACTCTGCCACACCTCCATACCTAGAAAGTAATGCATCATTCCTAAGTCCTTCATCTCGAACTCAGCAGCAAGCTTTCTCTTCATATCAGCAATCAACCCATCTGTACCTATCACAAATAGATCATCTACATACAATAGGAGAATCACTGGATTGCCATCTTCAACCTTGTAGTAAAGGTTGGAATCCGCTTTACTCTTGGTAAAGCCCAAACTGGATAGAAAGCTGTCAATTCTGTCGTACCAGGTTCTGGGTGCCTGTTTCAAACCATACAGGGATTTCTTCAATCTGCATACATAAGACTTTCGATCATGTGTCTCAAAACTGAGTGTTTGTTCTACATACACTTCCTCTTCCACTACACCATTCAAGAAAGCAGTCTTGACATCCATCTGGTGTATCTTCCATTTCATCACTGCAGCCAGAGCAAGTACTGATCTGATGGAAGTGTATCTGGCTACAGGTGCAAATGTTTCTTCATAGTCCACTCCCTCTTTCTGAGAGAACCCTCGAGCTACAAATCTTGCCTTGTACTTTTCAATGCTCCCGTCTACATCATGCTTGATCTTGTAGATCCATTTGGAAGTGACAACTGACTTCCCTTTTGGTCTAGGGACAACATCCCAAACATCATTCTTCATGATCGATTGATATTCTTCGATCATAGCATCCTTCCATTCTTTCTATTCTGTCGCTTCTTCATAACTGGAAGGTTCTTTATCAATGAAATCACATAATAAAGCTACATACCCGGAATTTGATCTTGTTCTCTTTCTTTCTCTGTGATTCTCTTCTAGAGCTCCGTATCTTTTCGCACCTTGGATAAGTTCACGTACCCAAGCAGGTTTCCTCTTATGAGGATTCTTCTCCAGTGGTGGATCTACAAGTCTTTGTGGTTCCTCGAACTATCGATCTTCTTCTTGACCTTCTTCATTCATGATTGCATCACAGATCCTGGGTGCTTCTGCTTCTACTTCTTCAGGTTCTTCAGTAGGTCTCTTTCTGGATTTGTTGTAAGCTGTGTCTTCATAAAATGTTACATCCCTACTGACGTCAATCTTCTTGTATCCTGGAAATTAGATTTTGTAAGCCTTCGAGCTTTCAGAGTATCCCACAAATATTCCCTTTTTTCCTGAAGGATCTAGTTTTGTTCTCTTCTCTTTTGGAATGTGGATATACACAGGACAGCCGAATATTCTAAGATGGCTGACTTCTGGTTTCTTGCCGGAGAAGACTTCTTCAGGAGTCTTGTTTTCGAGTACTCTATGTGGAGTACGGTTCTGTACATACACTGCTGTTCTAGCAGCTTCAGCCTAAATATGCATAGGTAGATCTTGATCATGAAGCATAGCTCTTGCAACTTCCATGATAGTTCTGTTCTTCCGTTCTGCAACCCCATTTTGTTGTGGATTATAAGGAGTTGACAACTCCCTCTTAATCCTTGATTCTCTACATAGTTCTTTGAGTTCATTCGAAGTGAATTCTCCACCATTATCTGATCGAATGGTCTTGATCTTCTTTTCAGTATGGTTCTCGATCAAGGCTTTGAATTCCTTGAACTTGCTGAACACTTCATCTTTGTTTTTCATAAAGTAAATCCATGTCTTTCTAGAAAAATCATCAATAAAAGAAACATAGTATGCATACCCGCTTAGTGAGTTTGATGACATTGGACCGCATACATCGGAATGGATGATTTCTAGAATGCCTTTGGCTTTGCTTTCGCTGCTAGGAAATGTCTTCTTTGTATTCTTCCCTTTCGCACATCCTTTGCAAACTCCATCATGTTTTGCTTGGAATTCTGGAAGACCTTCAACAGCTTTACTTGCAATAGGTAGTGCTCTTTAATGCACATGTGCAATCCTTCTATGCCAAAGTTCATTTGGCTCTATTGAGTCATGGATCAAGGCTTGTTCTGGATGGCCCTTCAATTTGTACAAGCCTCCTTCTTGTTCTCCAATCACTACCGCATCATCAATTGTCTTTCCTTTTGGCCACATGATGACTTGACCATCTATGAATGCAACCCGCATTCCTTTTGCATCCAAGGCTGAAATGGATAGAAGATTCTTCTTAAGTCCTGGAACAAACAATACTTCTTTCATTGTTAGAGACTTACCAGAGTCTAGCTTGTATGAAGAGTCTCCACTACCTTTTATTGGATATTGGTAGTCATATCCTAGTTTCACCTTGTGAGGTGATTCATGTTCTGATAGTCTTACAAAAGATTCCTTGAATCCCATCATATGTTTGGAAGCTCCACTGTCTATAAGCCAATCATCACTTCCATGAGTAATGTTACCTGTGAGGACTGATATCAAAACATATTCATCCTCGCTTGAAGAATCTTCACTTTCATATCTGGATCTCTTCTTGGATGGTTCATCATCCTCTACAGCATGAGCATGATGTCTTCTTTTGTTCCCCTTCTTCTTATGGGGGTGTCCTTTGTTCTTAGGACAGTCTTTTGCAAAGTTCCCTATCTCATCACATGTATAACATCTTAATCTAGATAGATCTCTTTTAGGATGAGAGCTCTTACCTTTGGAGTAATGATGTTTTCTTCTTTCCTTCTTGGAGTGAGCTGTGAGGGCTTGATCTTCATTTCCCATCTTCTCTTCTCAGGCTGCTATTCGAGCTTCTTCTTCAGAACATTCTTCCCATAGTCTGCTGAATTTGATAAACTTCTTCCTAGCACAGATTCCTTGGATAAAATAATCCCATGACCTAGGGAGGCCATTCAAGGTAGTCATCACAATTTTGGCATTTTCCACTTCTTCATCAACAACTTCTAGTTTCTCTTTGATTTGAGAAACCCTTGTGAAGTAGGACTGGATAGTTTCTACATTCTGGATCTTCACATTCTTCAATTGGTTTCTCAAGGTCATCTTTCGATTGATTTTCTTTCCTTCAAACAATTTGGTTAGGGCATCAAACATAGCTTTAGGTGTCTTGAGAGAGGACACCTGTGGGATAAGATGATCCTTAATAGAATCAGCAATGATCCTCTTTGCCATAACCATCTTCTTCTTATGCAAGGCCTTAGCCTCATCTCCCTCTGGAACTAGAACCTCCTCATGAATGTAGGAGTCTAATTCATTCGCTTCCAGGACCAGGGAGATCCTATACTTCCAAGCTCAGAAGTTATCAGCCCCCTCAAGCTTTTCATCAAGCTTGGTATGATGAGACATATTTAAATAAGAACCTCAAATGGAAATACAAAAGATTTTATATCTTACCAGGTTCAAGATGTCGGATCTGAAACTTGAGCTGAAATCCTGCAGAGCTGGTTCAGGTGCAACTAGGGTTTTGATTTTTCAGAGTTCTGTCCACCCAAATGCCTTCAAATTTGTTCCTAACTTCGATTTTGGGGAGGATATCAATCCAAGCCTGGGCTCACTGAAAAATTCCTCTTCTGTAGAAAGCCCTAATTTCTGACCCCAGTGACAGGTCCAAAACTGAAAAACCTCAGAATTGGATTGTGTTTCGACAGAAAGATGCACCCTAGGGAGGAGAGTAATTCCACCTTACTTTTGCTGAAAATCTCTGGAGAAAAGTCCACAAACTAGGAAGCCCTATTTCCTGCAGCTGCACAGTGTCTTCTTCTCAGGTTAGCTCTGATACCATGTTAGTTTTTCAACATTTAAGCTAGCATTATGATCTTAGGATCTTTTCACTAAGAGAATAACAAGCACAGCAATAAAACATAAGCACATCACAAGAGACAAGAGACACAAATAGTTTTCCTCAGGGAAACCATAAAGGAGAAAACCCTGCAACTTCCTTAGAGATGAAATCAGCACCAAAACAGTAAGAGATCTCCCAACAGCAGTGGCATTCTAGTCCCAGTATATTTCCTCCTCCACAAGTGCGCCTCACTTAAGAGAGTGAATGATGTGTGTGATAAATAGAGAGTCTCACTCTCTATTTATATTATTCCATTCACTTGAAGTGCATTTCACACGTAGGCTCGACCTAATATTACTTACCCGAGCCTACACCTTAATTAGTGTATAATAACTCGAGTGCCCCAAAACTGTGGGGACTTACCTAATGACTTGACATGACTTGTTTACATTATAGATCCTCCCGATCGGAACATTGGGGCATAACAACATGACCCAAATACATAATAGAAACATCCCGGAATAAACATCTGGTTACAATACATAAGATACATAGAAGAATACATCCCGAAGTTACATATACATCAACACTCTTGGCTTTTGAAAGAATTCCCTTTCTACTTCACTATATGATTTGATAGTATCCACCGTGACTTTAGTAGTATATCCCTTAACGATGCTATCAACCTAGAAATCCATAGCCCTTTTAATTGTATTGTCGAGACGCTTTAGTTGCTAGATCAACTCTGCTGTCCAAATCTTAGCTTCACCTCTTTGGAAATTCTTCCTTTTTAGGGTTAATCTTTCCAACCACTCATAGAGGACAATAGGAAATGTTTTGAAGAAAATTTTATGAATATCATATCAAACATACCTTCCTATCTATTCTCCTAGAGTCAGTTACAGATCTGTATTTTCTTCCTGAACAAATTCTCTTGCTTTTGATATATCTAGTCTTGAATCTCAATATTTGTTAGAGTCTAATACATGTCCCTTTCATAATGATCCTAATCCTGACAAATAAACTATTTGTTGCCACAAACTCACATTAAACTAGGTTCATGCTTACTAATACCAAAAAAGCCCAAGATACCCTCCTGAAAGGGATTTAAACCTTCCGACAACACCTGCAAAGCAGTTGAAGTCTCACCCGAAGCACCTATGAGAGATACAAGAACTATGTTTCTGCAGCAGTGAAGGGGATTACATTCACACATGCCTCGATAGAGAATACATCAATAGACCATACATCAACATATCATGGGTGGGAACAAAGGCAAATATTCATATTCACATCTTAAATCATGAACATTATCATGTATTTGACCAAGAATGCATCTTATCATTCATTTAATTCACATTAATCATTAATTCAAGTAGTAAGAAATAGCATAATGCATCACACAAAATAACACCAACATTTTAACGTGGGAATCCAAACTGGGAGAAAACCACAAAATGGTTTGTTTATTCATAATATTCGCAGATCAAACTCTTAGTTTCCATGAACTAAACTTACAACCATCTTCTCAATCATCCTTTTCATCCTTTAGCACACAACTTGCATATCAACTCATACATTGTGACTTAGCTCATACTTCGACCTTAAAACAATATTACATCGCCTTGCACATTCATCGCCTTATATATATATAACAACCCAACCCATTACATACTTATAGTCTCTAATGGATCAATTTACATCCCTCTCTAACTACTCGACTCATTATACTAATGGACCAAAATCCTAACTAACTAACCAACCTTTTAGTTGGACTTCTTCAAAAACAGTACTCTTCCTTGATCTCTACCTCAATTGTCAAAGTTGATTTTCCTTCTTGCAAAATAGGCACCAAAATGCCTGAAAACAAACCCCAAGCAAACAAAATATTTTAAATATTTTAATATACAACAATTTTATGTGAGGTTAAAATGTCATTTTTCTTGTAGTTTAGGGATGCGTTTGCATTCAACCATGGAATAATTCAACATGTCCCTTTTGGAGGCCTCCAAATATATGAACAATATATATATATATATATATATATATATATATATATATA
>LPNX011212594.1:617767-772939 GCA_001517045.1 Pseudotsuga menziesii
ATGTGTCAAATTAAAAACCCCCCTTTACCAGTTAATATGAGGCAATATATTTTAGAGGTTTTTAGGAGTATTTAAACCCCCAATATGAATGGACAAGATATAATTATGATGTTCTAGTGAACCCCTCGTGGTTTCAAGCTGATGTAAAAATGAAACAGGTGACATTGAGCATAGTTTCATTCCCTTTCAAGCTCGTTAAAAAATGAAATGGGATAACAAAAGCATAGTTGTTTTCTGTTTCAAGCTTGTGTAAAAATGAAATAGGTCACCACGCGCATAGTTCCTAATATGTGTCAAGCTCGTTAGAAAATGAAACAAGTGTCTACAAACATAATCATTTTATGTTTCAAGCTTGTGTAAAAATGAAGTAGATAATTCTATTATTGAGTCGAGTTTCCCATGCTATGTTTTAGGACTTGAAACTTCATTTCATCTTCCTTTGCAACTAGATCCTCTTTCTTCCTCTGTCTCTCATGAAATTTTCCTAGTATTAACCCAAAGTTTAGTTGGGTGAAGAAAGAGAGTAGGCAGACAAAATGAATCTTGGGGGGCATGCATCGAACCTCTTTATATTATTTTTGAATTAAGCCATTAGAAAGGTATACTGGGGGAAAGTATCGACCTCTGAACATCATGCTAGGAAAATACTCGTCAATGGCACTCATGTGGATCATACCTTCTTTCCGGTTTCGAGCTCTCTAAAACCACGAAACAACATCCCCAGCATAGTTAATTCTTTGTTACAAGCTTGTTAAAAAATGAAGTAGATATTTTGAGAATTATTCAAACCTTTCTTTAAGCTCATTAAAAAAATAAGAGGTGTTGAGTTTACTTTTCTCTTTTTTCCGCTCTGGTTAAAAAAATTGAAAAGTGGTTTGAGCTTACTTTTTCCTTTTTTTTGTGCACTAGTTTAAGCATGAAATTTTTTTTGAGTTCTTTTAAGAGTCATGTTCAACATAATTTATTTTTAGATTTGATCTTACTAAAACCATGAAAAAAAATCCTGAGCATAGTTCATTATATGTTGCAATATCGTTGAAAAATGAAGTATACATTTTGAGAATTCTTCCAATCTTTCTTCGATCTCGTTAAAAACAGTAAGAGGTGTCAAGCTTACTTTTCACTTTTTCACGCGCTGGTTAAAAAACATGAAAAGTGGTTTGAACATAATTTTTCCTTTTTTGTGCTATGTTTCAAACATGAAAAAATATCCGAGCGCTTTCTATGTTGTTCTCTTGCTCGCTAAACCTTTAGTAAAATAGCATCGAGTTTTCTTTCATAAATCCATGGAAAAACAGTGATATTGATTTCCTTCACACTTGATAAACTCTTTAAGATTTATGATTTTTTATCCAAGGAGCACTTGTCTAGTGATAATTCACCTTTTTTCGATCCAGCAGACTAATTATGAAAAAACAACACCTTGGTCAGCGACTGACTAAGAATGTTCTCCTACGTATTATTTTATAGTTTTTCGAATCTTGTGGACAAAACTTAAAACAAATTTCACCCTCAAGTCTTCTTTATTTTTTTCAAACTCTCAAAATATAAAAAAGCACTAATTTTACCTTCTTTGGACTCATAAAATTAAACATTGAAGGACCCTTTTGGGACCAAACCCCTCCATTCTTAGGTTTGAAAAACGTATGATATTTCACTTGTCTAGAGGATGGTCTATATAAAGCATACGTGATCGTCCTGAAGCTTGTTAACAAACAAAGAGGCACTTGTTAATCATCATGGGGAATAAGGGAAGAGAAGTTTGTCTAAATATGCATTTATGGAATCTTATTATCACCCTTGAACATGTCACCTCTTTGTATTGCATTAAAATAGTTGGGTAATCAACTTCTCTTTGGGTAGTGTCAAGTCTATGAGTCTCTTTAATCCTTTGGTTCATCTAAAGAATGCTTCATTTCGTGTCATGCTATGTATTGAACTCCACCTCATTGATTCAATGCTCTCAGGTTATGTGTCATGTCATAAAATGTTCAAGGGAAATCCTCCATTTGAGTGAAAATTTGTAGTTATCAATCCCTATGTCCCTTCATCCATCCCAGAACTAGTCTTTTAGCACCAGTTATCCATATACTTTGTTTCAGTCCATACTCATTTGATTACCATCCAAAATCGTCCTTCTATATATGTTTTGTTTCGATGATGTAGGACACATCATGGTCCTCTTTCGATGGTGTTGGGGCGCGCACCCTAACGGTCCTTAAGGTGGGTAACTTCGTGGGGTTGTAGGAGTTTGTAAGAAGAGTTACGATTAAAAATAGTATTAGGGGTGTCGGGGTTGAGTCAAAAGTCTTCTTTTGTATTAAACCCATGGTTTAAGTCCAGGTTTTAGGGTTCAAGGTGCCCATGGTTTAAGTCCATGGTTTTGTAATAGTGTGCTGTATAAATAGGCACTCTTGTAAAGAAGTTAGGTTAGGATTTTTGATGTAAGATGAATTGATGTGAAGCTAAGGATATTTTGTAAGAAAGGTTAAGTCCCAGCTGTGTGCATGGATGGCCTCTGTAGCTGTGTGTGCAGAGGGTTTTTGGGTGATTCAGAAGATCTGCAGCTATGTGCGCAGAGGCCTGCAGTTGTGTGCGCGGCTTAGAGGACTTGAAGGGATCTGTAGCTGAATGCGCAGATCAGAACTGTGGTTTTTGTAAAGAGTTGAATAAAACGTAGTTCTGTGGACATAGCCCCTACACTGGGGGTGAACCACGTTATATCTGGTGTTGTGGTTCTGTTGTGTTGTTTCTGTTATGTTTGTTATGCATTGATAAGTAAATAACTGATAAGTAAGATCACTGCTAATAATAACTTCACTGTGAATTCCCAGTAAGGGTTAAGCAAGTAACTGTTTTTTTATCTAGTTGCAAAGTTATATACATTTGTCGAAGATCTGTATTGTATGATCATAACTTGTTAAATGCCAAAGGTATAGTAATATCCCTCTTCTGCTTGCAGAAACCTGGTTTTGCGGCACCCCATAGCTGTTTCGGGTGAGACTGTAACCTGTTTGCAGGTTGTTGCCGAAAGGGCCAACACTGTGGGTCTTTTGTTGGTGCGAGGTTATTGGTGTAAAACCAGGGTCTACCCTATAGCCCAACAAATTGGTTCCATTTTCGGTTGAACTCAGTATCTACTTAAGAGGGGTTTATGTCGTACCTCGAGGGCTATGTTCTGGAGACCCTCCGTGCAAGAAATCAGTGACTGGATTCAAGCGACCTATCTGAACTTTGCTAAGCACATGAACAAAGATCCGCATCGTAGTGCAGACCAATTTTTACAAAGGTATGTTTTTGTTGATGTTTATGAGATTTTTTTTGGTACTATCCACATAGAGTTGCACCAGTGGTTATCCAGGTTAACATAGAGAAGGACGAACTTCCAAGAAGAACAGTTTCCTACTTGGACCTCTGCAAGAATTCATTTATTGAAAAGGGTGAACAACGAGATATCCCGCGTTGTTGATTAAAGGACCAAGGGGTAAGTTTTTGAATTCATTTAGTTTGAGAATTAAAATGCTATTGGCTGAAAAAGGTATATTGCTCTTTGAATCACACTGTTAGATTTAGTATTACTAACCTATGTTTGCAAGTGAAAATACCTTCGACGAGCAAAGTGGTTTGCTACGAAGTGGCAAAAGGTACAAGATAAATTTTGAGTCCTATACCCTAGGTCTGGATACCGAGTCTACCCCCGTAAGTTCAGCAGCCGCAGTGCTCGGAGGAACCCATTCTGTTGGCAACCCCCCGGTAACCCCGCAGCATAGACCTGTTGTCCCTGAGAATTCGTCGCAGTCTACAAGTAACCCTAGCCCGAGTATTCCTGTCACAGGTCAGTCTACCCCAGTCAGTCCCCCCCCACCTACCTCCAGTCCCCCTCCAAGCCCCCCTAGATCCACTATGGCCCACATGACTGATGATATTAAGCTCCCTATTTTCAAAGGAACTGGATCAGAGGATCCAGAACAGTTCTAGTTTTTATGTGAAGTAGTGTGGAATGATAAGAACATTACCGATCAAGATGTAAGAGGGGCGCAGCTCATTACTTCTTTCAAAGACCGGGCTTTGACCTGGTTCATGAAATTCTCCAGTAATCAGAGTCATGCCTTAGATGATATTAAAGCAGCAATAATCAAAGAGTTTAAGAAACCTAAATCAGAGTCGCAGTGTATCACTGAATTGAAAGAGATTCAGTAGAGGCGAAGAGAATCAGTGTGGGACTTTGATCAGAGGTTCAAAGTTATGCTAAACCAAGTCAGTTTCACCATTGGACCTGCATAGCACAAGGAATGGTTCATTGCAGCGTTGCTCCCGCATATCAGGACTCCACTCATGAACAGAAGGTTGCTGACCAGCAAGAGGCTCTGGAAATTGCGATGAAGCTTGAAACCGCCCCTGTCGAAGATAATTCTGGTATCACTCAAATCCAAGCGCAGTTGGCAGCGATGGCTCTGGAGCTTCACGATATGAAGAAAGGAAAAACCGGTCATGAAGAGGTTTGGTGTACACAATGTCGGACAGAAGGTCATGCCAAGGAACAGTGTCCTATGGTATGAAATTACCTGAATACTGGTGCACCAAATCCGTTTAGCCCGCAAGTTCTATATTGTGAGCTCTGCAGAACAACTGGCCAGCATCGACCTGAGTATTGCTATCTGCTACAAAGGTATGGGAAAGTCCCTCAGAACCCCTATTGTAAATTCTCTAAGTCAGTCGGACATAATGAAGATGAATGTCACAGTTTTGACCTCATGAGAGAGCACACCTATGGCGGCTATCGGCTACAAAATGAGGGATAGAGCAATGATGGCTATGGTTACCGCGGTGGTGCATCAGGTAGAGGTGCTTTCGGAGGTCGTGGTCGTGGTGGTATGGCTAGCAGAGGCCTTGGTCAAGTGGTGTGTTATAACTGTAACCAAGCCAGACATCTCGCTCGCGACTGTCGGAACCAAACTACGACATGTCGGTATTGCAGAGCAGTTGATCATGTTATTGAACAATGCCCGCAGCTGATAGCCAAGATTCAGGAAAGGAATAGTTCCCAAACTCAGAATATTCAGCTTATTGCTGTGGAGAAACGACCTATCCCATCCATTAATGTTGTTACCAGGAGTGGTGCCACAACGGAAGTGCAGAACAAGGAAAAACAGCCTGATGAGGCTTGGGTTCGTAAGGCCCCTGAGAAAGTCCCAGCATTTAATATAGAAGGAGAGAAAGAGACATTCATGCAAGCCAAGAGAGATTTTGCTGATCCTCGCACATTAGTAGCACCTGCGCAACAACATTAGCAGCAGCTGCAAGAAGCTTCGATGGACAAAGTAAGTACATTGTTCTCCTTTTTACAGTGCTGTATGAAACTCTTAAGAAATCATAATGCTTTACAAGAGCTGCAGAAAGTTATTGCTTCTTGCGAACCTCCACGAAGTTCTAGTAAGACAAAAACTGTTAATAGAGTCAGAAGAACTGGTAGGGAAATGAGGTTGAATGCTTAGATAGGAGAGTATGAGATGACTGATGTAATCTTGGACTTAGGGTCAAAAGTAAATGTCCTAACCAAGTAGACCTGGGAACAAATGGGAAAACCTACCCTCGATTGGTCCCCTATATAGCTGAGATTAGCCAATCAGTAGAAGATTGTGCCCCTAGGAAGATTCCCTAGTGTCCCAGTAGATATTGATGGGGTCAATACTTTAGCAAACTTCAAAGTTATTGAGATCATTGATGACAACAATCCCTAACCAGCCTTGTTAGGAATTGAATGGGCAAGGGAAATATTTGAGAGTCATAATACCACTGGACCCCTCTCAAGGAGAAAGGTACACAAAACCACTCAGAGACGAAGATCAGGATGTCCTGGACCATATTTATAATATCATAGCTAAGGAAGAAGGTTATGTTGATCCTACTGCCAAAGGTATCATGGATTGGCAGTGTGATAGCTCTTGCATGACAGATTCAGATGATGGGTTAGAAAACTAGCAGAACAGACTTTATGAGCTGCATGGACATAGATGTGCCAGAATTACCAAATCTCTCAGATGGCTTGGTGCACAGGAAAGAGTCCTACCTATTTTTGATTGCTTGTCAGACCCAGAATAGTTTATTGTACACTTCTCATAACAGATACCAGATTCACGAAAAATGGAGACTCTGGATTCAGCATTCAGAGCCATAGCAGCCAGATGGTGGAATAGCCATAAGAAGGACATTCCTAGTTGGGAAGTTTGCAAGAAATCCCTTCGCCTGATATTTTTGGATCAGCCCCAGGAGGTGCGAAGCAGGTTTGATGGAAAAACTAGTCCTCGGGCACATTTGGCATAGTGCTACGAAGCATGGCAGCATGTACCTCAGGAATAATGGATACATAGGTCTGTGCATACTCTGGAACCGATAGCAAAGAACTGGTACGCGGAGGCTGAGCTTCGCCAGGATACTGTAAGTTGGGATTGTCTTGTTGATAATTTTGTGCATACCTTTTCTACTAATGAAGTTTCTCCAGCTTTAGATGCAGCTATTAGATTGATCCATACTAAGGTATTTGATGACCAAAAAATAGTAGAATACCGGCCCGATTGGAAAGCACAAGAATCCCATGCAGTAGAATGTTATAACCTCGCAATTGACGAGGATGATGATCCACGCAATATTGATATTCTTGAGTCAAAAGGACACTGGGAAGTACATGGACTAGTCGTTGAAGCACCTGAAGTGAATCAGCCTCTGAAGACGCGGACAGTCAGCATTGGATCCGAAGATCAGCCTAAGTATGCTACCATTGGAGATTATTGGGATGAATAAATGGTAAGAAAAGTGACCCAACTTCTCCATGAATATCAGGACATCTTTTCGACGAAGTTCTCGGAGATGAAGGGCATCTTTGGTGATATCGGCGTGATTAAGATCCCTTTGAATCCTGATGCGAAGCCTGTGAAATAGTGCCCTTATAGGTTGAACCCTAAGTATAAGGAAAAAGTTAGATTGGAGCTGGATAAGATGCTTTCTGCAGGAATTATTGAGCCTGTTGAAGAATCTGAGTGGGTCAGTCCTATGGTGGTGTAAGAGAAGAAGACTAAGGGCGAAATCAAAATCTGTGTTGATCTGAGGAAGCTGAATGATGCTTGTCTACATGACCCTTTCCCTACCCCCTTTACAGATGAAGTTTTAGACAATGTCGGAGAGCAAGAGGTGTACTCTTTTACTGATGGATTTTCGGGTTACCATCAGATCAGGATTGCTCCAGAGGATCGACATAAGACAACCTTTGCTACAGAAATGGGATCCTTTCAATATACAGTTATGCCCTTTCAATTGAAGAATGGCCCTGCTATGTTTTCTAGAGTAGTCATCTCTTCCTTTAAGGAATTTATACATAAATTATTAGAAGTTTATTTTGATGATTGGACTATCTTTGGGCTACTAAAAGACCACATCACTAGTTTAAGACTCATGCTGGATAAGTGTAGACAGCACCAGATTTCCTTGAACTTGAAAAAGTGCATCTTTTGTGCACCATTTGGAATTCTGCTAGGTCACATTGTATGTAAGCAAGGATTGATAATGGATCCTGGGAAGATAGCTATTATTGTGAACCTGCCACCTCCGAAGTCTATTAAAAAACTTCGAACTACGCTTGGTCACACTAGATATTACAGGAAATTCATCAAAGGGTATGCTCAGATTACAGCTCCGATGGAAAAGCAGTTGAAGAAAGATATTAAGTTCGAATGGACACCCGAGTGTCAAGCCAACTTGGATATTTTGAAGGAAAAGATGGTCACTGCTCCTATATTAGTATTCCCTGACTGGAATAAGGAGTCTCATGTGCATGTCATTGCATCCTCAATTGCTCTGGGTATAGTATTGGCTTAGTCAGGTGAAGGTAATATCGATCACCCGATTTCTTTTGCAAGTAGAAAATTGTCCACAACAGAGAAAAATTATACTACAACAGAACGCAAAGGTCTTGCTATGGTGTATGCATTGCAGAAGTTTCGACATTATCTGTTAGGATCTCATTTTAAGACGTTCACTAACCACTCTGCTTTGAAATATTTGCTTAACAAGCCTGTGCTAGGTGGCCAAATATGCAGATTGTTGATCCTGTTTCAGGAATATGACTTTGAGATCATAGTTAATCCTGGAAGACTTAATCTAGGACCTGACCACTTGTCGAGGCTCGAGTCAAGCGAAGAACCCACCAGTTTGGGCGAAGGTCTTCCTGATGCCTAGGTGTTTGCCATCCAGATGGTTGATGAATATTTTCAGGATATTGTTCAGTATTTTTCTACAAGTTTTCCACCCGTCGACATGAAAACAAAGCAAAAAAAGCAGCTGGTGGTGAGAGCATCCGACTTTACCTTAATAGCAGGACAGTTGTATAAGATGGGACCAGACGAAATACTGTGCATGTGTGTCTTGGAGCATGAAAATCCACTGATTTTGGCTGAGGCACACTCTGGAGTAGCAGGAGGTCACTATGCAGGTAAAGCTACGGCACAGAATATTTTCACAGCCGGGTTGTGGTGGCCCACAGTTCATAAGGATGCAAGAGAATATTTCCACAGCTGCGACATCTGTCAAAGGACAGGAAAACCATCCAGGAGGGATGAGATGCCTCTAGCCCCGTAAGTAACTTTACAAGCATTTGACAAGTGGGCTATTGATTTTGTTGGCCCTATCAACCCCTCTGCGAAGAAGTTAGGAGCAAGATACATTATCACAGCAACTGATTACCTTACTCGTTGGGGCCGAAGCCCAACCAGTCAAGAACTGTAGCACTGCTACATCTACGAAGTTCATCTTTGATAACATCTTGTCCAGATTTGGGTGTCCTAGAGTTCTTATGAGTGATCAAGGATCACATTTTCTAAATAAGAATATTGAAGTATTGACTGAAGAATTTCAAGTGTATCATCATAAGAGTACTGCCTATCATCCGCAAGCAAATGGAATTGTCGAAGCTTTTAACAAGATCCTTGAACATGCTCTGACGAAGGTTTGCAATGTTAACAGGAATGATTGGGATCTTAGAATTCCAGCAGTACTATGGGCTTATAGAACCACCTGCAAGAAATTGACAGGCCATACACCTATTAGGCTGGTCTATGGACAAGAAGCAGTCATGCCTATGGAGTACATTGTTCCTAGCCTCAGAATATCTGCTTTCACAGAGATGGATGACCCCACTATAATGAAAGAAATGCTAGCAAAGATATTAGAACTTGAAGAGGACAGATTTATTGCAGGGTTCCAGCAGCAAGTGCAGAAAGCTCGAGAAAAAGAATGGCATGATAGGCACATCAAGAAAAAGTAGTTTCAGCAGGGTGATCTTGTGCTCTTATATGACAGGAAATTCATGAAATTCCCAGGTAAGTTCAAGACACACTGGAAGGGACCATACATAGTGCAGAAAGTTACTGATGGTGGTGCAGTCCAATTAGCTAAGTTGAATGGTGAAATTTTACCTTCTATGGTAAATGGCAGCCATTTAAAGAAGTACAGGGATAGGCCGGGACCTCCTGATCAAAAATAACAGCAAGAGGGAAATTCTAAGTACCAAGAACAGTTGAAACTAGGTGCAAGACTATGAGGACTATGTTCTCAAAGTTACGAAGTATGAAAGACTGTCAAAATGCAAAGGTTAAAGTTTGGGTGCCGCATGGGTAAGGATGGGTCGGAGGTCAATTTTGTGGTGAAGGTACTCATTAAGGTGAAGCTGAAGTTAGTATTTATGTCGAAGATCAAAGTTGCGTTGCAGCCTAAACTGTGACAGATGGGACAAACTAGACTTGGCGGTGCCGGCACGAGAACTGCCCAACTAACTGTAATGATGAGATTTTGGGAAAATCTCGCGCTGGGTGCACAGGATTTCCACCACTCCATCAGATTCGGTGTCATTAATGCACCATGATGACAGATTCTGTTGCGGGATTCTATAAGAAGCTACACCGGCCTATGACTTTTGTATTGTGTATTGCTTTGAATTTCTTCAGTTAAGACCATGTCGAATGATCATGAAGTCCAGGAGTTGTTACGAGAGTTCCGGGACAGAGGTCTATAGAACATTCTGAGAAATCCACCTATGCAGGAATGTTGATGATGACGAAGAAAGGTAGAATTTCTCTCTAAGAAGGAGGAAGAAAGACAGAAGCCCGCTCTATGTAGAGCGAAGAAAAGCACCGGTCCTCACGGAAAAACTCAAAAACATCCCAAGATGTATTCCCCTGGTTTGGTAGGGCCGAGGCGGCTGTTTGTCTTATGCATCTTGACACGCAATTCTGGGGACCCTCAGTTGTGGATGGTCAAGTGTTCGGCAAACAGATCAAAGGATGGGGTCGCTGATAGATCCAGAAGGCCTTAATCAGCATAAATATTACGAAGGAGAAGATTAAGTAGCCAAAAAGAGCATGCATGGCTTCAGCAAGCAGCCCACCATGTTTCCACCAACAAGATTCTACCACCAGAAAAGCAGATGAGTGCCTCGGGACAGGACACTGGTAAGTCTTAGGGGCCTGTTGGGGCACGCACCCTAACGGTCCTTAAGGTGGGTAACTCCATGGGGTTGTAGGAGTTTGTAAGCAGAGTTATGATTCAAAATAGTCTTAGGGGTTTTATGGTTGAGTCAAAAGTCTTCTGTTGTAATAAACCCATGGTTTAAGTCCAAGGTTTAGGGTTCGGGGTGCCCATGGTTTAAGTCCATGGTTTTGTAATAGTGCGTTGTATAAATAGGCACTCTTGTAAAGAAGTTAGGTTAGTATTTTTTATGTAAGATGAATTGATGCGAAGCTAAGGCTATTTTGTAAGAAAGGTTAAGTCCCAGCTATGTGCATGGATGACCTCTGTAGCTGTGTGCGCAGAGGGTTTTTGGGTGATTCAGAAGATCTGCAGCTGTGTGCGAGGCTTAGAGGACTTGAAGGGATCTGCAGCTGAGTGCGCAAATCAGAACTGTGGTTTTTGTAAAGAGTTGAATAAAACGTAGTTCTGTGGACGTAGCCCCTACACTGGGGGTGAACCACGTTATATCTAGTGTTGTGGTCTATTGTGTTGTTTTCGTTATGTTTGTTATGCATTGATAAGTAAATAACAGATAACATTAGAGGAAATTTGGGGTCTAAAATGGGCCTTATCAGAAAACGTGCCAAAATAAGTTTTTGTGAGTTGGAATTCAAGAACCAATAGAATTTCAATAAAATAAGTCAACCATAATGGTTGAATTGACATATTTGTCATTAAAAAAAACTACTTTTTTTGTATGTATTTTCGACATATCTCATTGTGTTTTTACTCAAATTTTGATCAGGAGAGCTCGTTGGATGCAGAATTTGATTCCGCATCCAACAAGCTCTCCCAATCGAAATTTGAGGAAAAACACAGGGAGATATGTCGAAAATACGAACACAAAAGGTAGTTTTTTTCTTTCTTCCTCCAAAATTAATTAATATTATTTTATTATTTTAACTATTATTTTATTATTTTCCTTAGGAGGCCCATTTTAGACCCCAAAATTCCTCTAATGGTAATATCATTGGTAATAATAACTTTGCTGTGAATTCCTAGTAAGGGTTAAGCACGTAACTGTTTGTTTATCTAGTTGCGAAGTTATATACATTTGTTAAAGCTCTATATTGTATGATCATAACTTGTTAAAGGACGAAGGTACAGTAATATCCCTCTTCTGCTTGCAGAAACCTCGTTCTACGGCACCCCATAGATGTTTTGGGTGAGATTGCAACCTGTTCGCAGGTTGTTGCCGAAAGGGCCAACACTGTGGGTCTTTTGTTGGTGCGAGGTTATTGGTGTAAAACCTGGGTCTGCCCTATAGCCCAACAGATGGATCTATCCCCATCAACACCATCACATCATATGGCGACTGGATCTAGACACCATTTAGTACCTTGAATCCCACATGCCTCAATGGTAGGTTTTCTCACCTTTGTTAGTAGGTTTACATAATTGAACTCTTATCGAATGATTCCAAAATTTCTTGACTTCATCTCATTCATTCGCATTCATCAAAAGTTACTGTGGTACCTTGGAAACATTGGAATCACTAGAGATTTCCCTCACATTTGTTAACGATTTACATAGTGGTTCCTACCATGCTCAAATTCAACTCCTTTACTCACATGGTTAGGATCGTATCTGTAATATTACCCAGCAGATAAACATTTTCATGTAATATTTTAATTTACTATTTTATTTTTTAATATTGGTTGGTCCTAGAAACCATGAACAGGTCCTTGAAGGACATATGTAATTGAAACATTTGCTTATAATGAAACAATGAATGATGGGTACAACCATGTTAAATGAGGAAACTTTGTGTGCGAGAGTGGGGAAGAGCTGAAGAGTTAACCTTAGGAAAAGTACACCAAGCATCGAAATGCCATAATGGCATCAGACAGGCCCTAGAGAAATCATGGGACGTAGTGGTTGACGAAGATTCCTTGGGGAAATGGGTCGTAGCTGCAAAAAACCTAAAAAAAAACTATAAATCAAGGATCCGCGAGGAGGAAGCACCACTCAGTATGTATGGAAAGGACTCTTGCGACCCGGGGGCTTCACTTGTTGACCAATATCCTATCACGTTAGTTCATATTGTGGGTTTTAAAATTATCAAAAATCGAACCAATATATTGCAGGTATTGGGGGTATGAGGGGTTTAAGGTGGGGGTGGGTAGGGTGGTTTATAAGGATTGAGGTATAAAAAGGGGTAGGGAGGAGGTTTTAAGTATTGGGAGGGGGTTTCAACAAAAATATTTTGGGTCAATATCTCTTGAAATTAAGGGTATTCTTTAATATCCCATGATCACATGTGCTATGTGAGAGGTTCACTAAGTGAAGTCCTCGTGTCTTGCGAGTGAATACTCTGTGTTAGGGAGTGGATTCGCACTAAGAAACTGGACCTGAGGTTGGCCATCTCCACTCTCAGCACACATAGTTTAGATCGGGGTGATTGAGCACAATGAACATCTGTTCCTAATGTATAGTTGGGTGGGATGTGGTTGTTCCTTCTTCATTCGGCTCGTTGTACAATCAAGTTCTTTTAAATGTTTTAATCTTTCATACTATTGAGCTCTGGGTATATCTATTTATGTGCATAATTGTGGTTTGATGATTTATTGTTTCCTGCATTAAGATATGGAGCTTGGAAAATGTATTGATAGTTTTGGTTGCCTATGTGAGATCTGGAGCAGGGAAAAGGTATTGGATAGTTCATTGTTGCAGAATGTTGAGCTTAGTGTATATGTAAAGCATGTATTTATTTCCTGTGTTTTAAGATCTATAATATGTTTGATGCACGTGTTTGAAGAACTGGAGCACGTATTTGTTGAAGAAATGTTTTGTTGGTTCATTATTGCTTGTGTTAAGGCCTGGAGCCTAGAAACTGTATTTTTTGGTTCATTGCTTCCTGCATTAAGACCCAAAGATTCAAAAGTGTGTTTGTTGAAATACGCATGCTTTTCTTGAAAGATTGTGACTTACATTTGTTATATGTTTTTCTCCTACTGGTATAATACATGTTAGGACTGAAATTGTACCTAAGTTTTGTGTTTTTTTTCTCAAATTTTAGTCCTTATTTACTTTTCAATTTTGAACTGGTTTTAAGTTTAATGATTTTAAATTCCTTTAGGTTATAGTTTTGGTTTTAATCTGTTTTATCTTTTTCTAAGATTTTATTGAAGGGGCTTTTTAAGTATTATATATTTGTCAAAAGTCTTCAAATGTTGAGTTAATTTTATTCTGATATTCGTATCCGAGGTCTAACCTTTATTTTGGAGTTGTTTTGCTTAATTTTTCTTCATGATGAGATATTCCCACAACCCAAAATCCAAGCTACATTCACTAGAACGCTGCAGGAATTGAAAATCATAGAGAAGCGTGGTTGATGCCAGAAAGTGATCTATTTTCATGTGTTGATGTAAGGAGACTTCATACATCTATTCAGAAAATTATGGACTTCTAGACATATGATTTGGATCCTAAAGAAGCCCTAAAAATAAAAATACATGCGTAGTTATGCTCTGCTTTTTCCCTATTTTTTTCATTATTATAGGGAGTGGATTACGAGATAATGGAGATGAATTTCAAAAATCCCAATGACATTTTTGTTCAACACGGTTTCATTCATAAAAACCTTTCTCATTTTTTCAACAAATGGCATAGTTTGAGAGATTCGAATTCATCTTTGTGGCCTATTTTTTACGGTTTGAATTATTTAACAGTTTCCTATTTTAGTCACAAATTTTCAGCACATATTCCGATCAATTGAAGGAGAATTTTTAAAAACCAAGAGATTTTTTTGTTCATCATGGAATCATTTAGAAACACCTCTCTTGGTTTTCAAATAGGTGTCTTGGATCAATAGATATGGAGGATTCTTTGAGACCCATTATTCAGAAATTCGCCAAATTTCCCAGGAATCCGATTTTGTTATTTTTAGTCAATTAGTTTTTAATCTTTTGAAAGTTGGTTAATGTAACTGCTGAGTAGTTTCGAATTTCACCTAAATAAGTGAATATGGAACTACTTCATATATGATCTTTGTAATTATAAAAAGGGTACAAGCATACAATCCAAGGGTTCGAATTTTGCTCAAGGAAAGGATTTAGAGCTAATGTATCTCAAGCTAAGACTGATTACTCTTATGTAACTTTGAAGACTGATACTGAATATACATACTTATAAGCCATTATTATCTTTATTTCTGGTTTTATCTCTGATCTGTTTGATCACATAACATATAATTTCATTTCTTGTTTAATGTGTTTATTCATGCAAGTGCTTATGTGTTATGGGTGAAGTATTTGTTATGTTTATATTATTTCTGGTTTATATCTTATGTGTTTACAACTCATTCTTTCAAATCATTTCATAATTTAGTATTTGTATTAGGTTGTTGATTATATTCTTTCTGGTTGGAAAACTTTCAAACCAAAACCATTAAAATCCAATTTCATTTTATTTATTTTTGAGATTGTGTTAGCTTGTTCTTGTGGTAGTCTGGGAACAATTTCTAGCACAAACATCTTTGGCGCCATTGTTGGGGACGTAACTAAAGTATATCTTCCCTGGGATATCATTATTCATCTGATTTTGAGAGGTGAACAATGAAAAAATATTTTAGACTAAATTTTCACTAGACAATGTTTCACAATGGCTACTGGAAAGATTGAAACAAGAGGGAAACCTACTTCACCTCTACATTTGGGTGTCATAGATCCAGAACAGATTTTGGAAGAATTTAGGAAAATTTGGAAATCATGGGGGACTCCATGGAAGAAAGATCTGTTGGCCACTTCACCCATTCAAGATGTCAATGAGCATGGAAGCCATTGTGGCTGCGAGGTATGCTTTTGTGATTTCTCAAATATTGTTGGTTTTCCACATCCAGTGCTTTCTATAACTAAGTGGGGTGACTATCTTCCCATATTTAGAGGAAACAAGTATGACCATCCTTGTGAGCACTTACTAAATTGTCATAAATGCATGCTTGAACATGAGTTTGTTCACGAGGATGTATTAATCAAGATGTTCAGATTTTCTTTAGAAGAACATGCTCGTGAATGGTGTCAATCCCTTCCCGCTACTAGCATTCATTCTTTGAAGGTGTTTCATATTGTTTTTCATCATCATTATCAAAGATTTTATCTATCAGATCTTCTATTTGAAAATTGTTGTGAGGAATATGAATTGCATGATGAGATTGAAGATATAGATAGAGAAGAATTGTCCTCACAATATTCATCATTTCTCTAATGATCTTCAAGATGATAGGTTTTCCCATAAATATGAATTAGAAATGGATACTGAAGAAGTTGAAGGTTATTCTATTATCATTAATTCTGATTATTTGTAGAGATCATCTATATCTTATATCTTATCTTATGTTTGTAGAGATCATCTATTTCCAAGGAGGAACAACAAGAGGACTTTCTTTCTCTTTATGTACCCTTTACTTCAAATCTAGATAAAAAAGATGATAATGATGAGGAAGACAATGCTAATGGTTTTTCAAATCAGCCTTTTTATGATGAATATGATGAATAAATTGAAGTTTTAGATCGGAAGTTTTATTATCAACATAAACCGATTGTAGGTGAATTATATTCCAATCTTTTTATTGAACAAGAAAAAGTTCTGAACTTCTTTGACTCTAAAATTGATAGGAGCCAAACTATAGATACTTTGAATATAATATTAGATGTGTCTAATAGCCATGGCCGTGATAACTTTGCTTCTCAAAACCATTATGAAAATATGCAAATGTTTTATGGATATAAATAAATACTACAATCGTTTTTTTAGTCCTCATTAGTTAAGTAGCACTCTTCAAAAATTAGTCAGCTTGAGTTTGTGGAAGATATAAAACAGGATAACCTCAATAGAGTCGAAGATTTTATATTTTGATTTCCTATTGCATTATCTCATGGAGTATTGAGAATTGAGGACACTCATTTGCATTCCATTCTTCATGAACAACATGAAGGAATAATTTTGCATGAGTTTCATGATCTCGTGGCTTCTTGGATGGAGTTGTATTTTTCAAAGGTTTCTAATGCTCCATCTTTTGGCATACTTCCTATTTCCAGTTGTAAGTATCAGCTACCTATAGACTCTTTATTGCATATATCACATCTTTTGTGGGTATCCTCAAACAATAGCATGCATGGAATTATGATTCTCAGTCAAATGGTTTCTTGGCTTCACTGGAAGTATGATTACACTTGATTGGGTTGTTTCCTCCGATTAGAAGTAGGAATAAATAGTAGAATAAGATCACCATACAAGCATGTAGATTTTTTTCAGTATGCTGGCTTGTAGCAGTATTTTTTCATTTCAGAGGTATGTGTTCAAAGTTTGAGAAAGTTGCAAAGATTTGGTGAATGACTCCAATTTCCCAATGGAATTTTTGCAGAATAACAAGGAAGTTTCAGTAGAAGGCACTGGTCTACAAGTTCTTGAAACCTCACAAGGAGGATTTCATCCCTGAGCAGGAGCTAGATGTTAGGACTAAAATTGTACCTAAGTTTTGTGTGTCTTTTCTCAAATTTTAGTCCTTATTTACTTTTCAATTTTGAATTGGTTTTAAGTTTAATGATTTTAAATGCCTTTAGGTTATAGTTTTGGTTTTAATTTGTTTTATCTTTTTCTAAGTTTTTATTGAAGGGGCTTATTAAGTATTATATATTTATCAAAAGTCTTCAATATTGAGTTAATTTTATTTTGATATTCATATCCAATGTCTAACCTTTATTTTGGAGTTGGTTTTCTTAATTTTTCTTCATGATGAGATATTCCCACAACCCAAAATCTAAGCTGCATTCACTAGAACGCTACAGGAATTGAAATCATAGAGAAGCGTGGTTGATTGATGCCAAAAAGTGATCCATTTGCATGTGTTGATGCAAAGAGACTTCAGAAACATGTTCGACAAATTATGGACTTCTAGACATCTGATTTATATCCTGAAGAAGCCCTAAAAATCAAAAGACATGTGTAGTTATGCTTTGTTTTTCCCTGTTTTTGTCATTATCATTGGGAGTGTATTACGAGGCAATGGAGACGAATTTCATAAATCCCAAAGAGGTTTTTGTTCATCACGGGTTCATTCATAAAAACCTAAATCATTTTTTCAACAACTACCATCATTTGAGATATTCGAATTCATATTTGTGGCCTATTTTTCAAGGTTTGAATTATTTAATAGTTTCATGTTTTAGTCACAAATTTCCAGCACGTATTCCGATCAATTGAAGGGTAATTTTTTAAAACCAAGAGATGTTTTTTTCATCAAAGACTCATTTAGAAATACCTCTCTCAGGTTTCACATGGGTGTTCCAGATCAAGATATATGGAGGCTTCTTTGAGACCCATTTTTCAGAAATTCACTAAATTTCCTAGGAATCTGATTTTGCTATTTTTAGTCAATTAGTTTTTAATCTTTTGAAAGTTGGTTAATGTAACTGCCGAGTAGTTTCGAATTTGACCTAAAAAAATGAAGATGGAACTAATTCATATTATACCTTTGTAATTATAAAAAGGGGACAAGCATACAATGCAAGGGTTCGAATTTTGCTCAAGGAAAGGCTTTAGAGCTGATGTATCTCAACATAAGACTAATTACTCTTATGTAAGTTTGAAGAATGATACTGAATATACATACTTATAAGCCATTATTATCTTTATTGATGGTTTTATCTCTGATCTGTTTGATCACTTAACATATAATTTCATTTCTTGTTTATTGCGTTTATTCATGCAAGTGCTTATGTGTTATGGGTGAAATCTTTGTTATGTTTATATTGTTTCTGGTTTATATCTTATGTGTTTATAGCTCAGTATTTCAAATCATTTCATAATTTAGTATTTGTATTAGCTTGTTGATGATATTCTTTCTTGTTGGAAAATTTTCAAACCAAAACCTTTAAAATCCAATTTCATTTTATTTATTTTTGAGATTGTGTTAGCTTGTTCTTGTGGTAGTATGGGAACAATTTCTGGCACAAACTATTCCCGTACTCTGTTCTAAGGGACTAGGACTAGCAGTGGGTCATATGGTCTTAGTAATAGTGTACTATTGCTTATGTAATGAGTTACTTGGATGCTTTATTGCCTACTGTCAATGCTTAGTGTAAGGGACCCCTGTCGAAAGTCCAAGTGTTGTGTGGGTTTAATCCCCTTCCATTCCAGTGAATCCCATGTGTAATATGGTTAGTCCTTAGATGAATGGTAAAGCTGTGAAGAAAATTTTGACCATTGCAGTTTTCATAGAAAACTATCTACTAAGCCCCACTAAGATCTCCTAAGCCTAAACTTGTTTTAAGTAATGGACATAGCCTAAGCCATGAGGACATCGAAGGTTGTTAACCCTTTTTTTACGAAGAAAGAAAATATAAAATAGATGAATAAACTTGGGATAGAAGGCATGTGGAAGTTTATCAAAACTTGTGAAGAATGTAAGTGTTTTTGCAATCCTCAATCTGCATTGCAGGAAGAAGAAAGTAGAAGTTAAACTGTGAAGAACTTAAGGGTTTCTACAACCCACAATCTGAATTGTGTAAAAGGGAAAGATGAAGTTAAAATGAGAATAACTTAATGTTTTTCACAATCCTCTATTAGCATTGCGGAAAGAAGAAATCAGAAGTAAAACTTGTGAAGATGGTAAGTGTGTTTTCCGCAATCCGCAACCCGCATTGCGGAACTGGAAAGTGGAATGTAAGTTGCAAAGAACTTGAAGGTTTCTGCAACCCACAATTTGCATCACAGATGCAGAAAGAGAAAGTCAAATAAAAAAATGTTTAATTGTTTCCACAATCCGCAATCCACATTGCGAAAAGCATAAATCGGAAGTAATTTATATAGGATTGTATGTTTTCCGTAATCTGCAACCCAAATTGCAGAAGGATATAAGTTGTAATATATTGGTGTTTTCGCAATCCGTAATGTGGAAGAGTGATTGTGGAATAGTAGAATAATAACATAGTTAAGCATTTCCTCCATCCTCAATCTGCATTGCGGAAGAGGAGTTGCGAAAGGATTTTTGCGATAGACTTCTAAGCCCAAATTTTGGGAACCCGACCAGTCAGAGGATGAAAAGATAGATCCTAAGGATATTCTTCCTAGGGTTCTTGGTAATTTCAATATGTTTGATGTATCATTGATGAGATCGAATAACCTTAAGATGGGTTCGTAATAAGCATACAGTATGTGGTTAATATTTGTATAACAAAAATGAATCTGAGAATGGTTTGAATCATAGCATGTATTGTATGAGAATTTTTTTTTATGCATTTCAGTATGTTATACGGGTATGTTACATATAGTATCAGAGCTAAAAGTTTCAACCCTGCCGCCTTTTGGGAACATCTAGTTTTCGCTCAAGAACTCAAAAAGTGATAATTGTCTTTTTCTTTATAATCTTGGTTAATGTATGTTGTGTTTGTATTCAAATTGATGGATTATAATGAATGAGATATAATGGATGTATGATTTTTATGAGTGGAATGCTTTCTTAATCTCCTTGAATGTTTGATAGATCTCTGTGTTTAAAACGCATGAGAAAAATCTATGTCATCGATCATGGTGAGGATCGATGTTCCCTTGTAAAGGTTCTCTAGAAAGGAAGCTGAGAATTATATCTAAATGAGCTAGGTGAACTCGGGTGGGGATGATTGGTCAATTCTTCCAATCAATCAACACAATGGTTTCGTTTGACAAAGATTGGACGATCCATATTAAAGGAGAAAAAAATATTGACGGTGGGAGATGACCATGAAGTGAGCGTAATAGATTCGCAAGGCTAAGTGATTTTCTGCTAGAGATAGTAGATCGACGGATGAGATTAAATACATAAGAGATATTATGCTCCGGAAGAATTTCACAAGAGAAAGGTGTAAGGAAGATAATGGATCCACATGAATAAGGTGGGGTCCACTTCTAATCTCAGATCCGCATCTGGTCTCAAATCAACAATACAAAAGGAGCACATACGAAATGAAGAGTTGTGAAGCGTTGCAAAAGGAATTTTGTGAAAGTCTAACTTTGGGAAAAGTTGAATCTGCAATCCGCAACCTTGCAAAACGAATGTTGTGGAAATTCAATTGTGGGAGGGAAATTGTGGAGAGGTGGTAGTTTTGAAAATATTAAGGTTGCGGAAGAAATCCCGTGGGAAGCTAGCTACAGAGTTAATCCTGCAGAAATAGGGATACACAATGGATTTAAAGAAGAAAATGTTTGACCGAGGAGCCAAATTTATAGGTTGATGAATTAAAGAACAAGCTAAATCCTGAAGAAGTTTTCAGTGCTATACATGCAAGATGCCCCAAAGGGAGAGTTGTCGGCCCACACATAATTGCAGAGGACCAGAGTTGTTGTGTTGCATATGCCCTTCCTAAAGAAGCCATGAAATTAGACCAGCTGTTATGTGAAAGGAATTCCTATTGTGATTAGGATTTGGAAAGGAAAAAAAAACTCCTCAACTCTTCTCTTACTAATATATTTATATTTTATGAATTCCACGTACAAACATTTTGACATGAGAATGCTGGAAATTCAGAAGATTAGGTAAGCCAGATGCATATGCACTAGTAGGAATATTAATAGATATGGCATGGTGCAAGTGAAGATGTTTTTACATGCATATAATATTGCATAATATCGAAGCAGTGAGGTTTTACGTATGCAATGAGCCACTAATGATAATTATTATTGTTTATGATATTAGCATTGAGGGTAATGGTTGTAGGACCAAAGAAAATAGAAGCATGGTTGAAGATGTTGATGATATAGTTATATGTGCCCAATTTCCTGATGAAGAAGGGCTAGGACAACAAATCTATGATCAATATGTTGGTGTAAGGGTTGTGTAGTCCCTAGTAAGGGGCCAATCGATCAGGTAACATATAGAATCAATGTGATTCATTTAATATTAATAAATGCTAACAAGATGTTATGTTCAACTAATCAATTTCATTTATGGTAAACCATAGTAGATAAGTGATACATCGGAAGTGTTCATTCTAAGAAGTTTTAGAAAATTTCTACTAAAGTGCTCGAATATGGTAATTATATTATTATGAGAATTATCAGTTATGTAAGCAATATATCTGTGATAAGAAAATTGAATCATATAATTTTTTTGAAATGGTGGTACATGTGTGGATACTAGAAGTATTGGACAAAGCCAAGAAATAAAGTGTTGTTTAAACATATGAAAAGTATATTGTTTTTAATTAAAGTCTTAGACAAACATTTTTTTTATTGTTGAGAAGGTAATCTATAGAACATGAGGATACCAAATAGATGTTCTAGATATAAAGTTGGGAAAAATAATATGATAAGGAAGGATGTACATGGGGTACATGACTCCCCCCTCTAATTGTTGGAGTATCGGTACAACCTCCACATGGTATAACCGTCGCTCCTCTACGAATATAAAACAAGTGGACTAACCGGAACTCTTTGTGATAGGACCTTGTGCTGGGTTTCAAATGTTCATCAACATCTGTAGGTTTTGGTTTAACAACAAACCTTACATGGTATCAGAGCATAGGTCTCAGGTTTAATTCCCTTGAGCTACGCCGAAGGCGTGGTGTTCGAGTATCGGTACAACCTCCACATGGTACAACCACTGCACCTATTGGAATATAAAACAAGTGGACCAACCGCCACTCCTGGTGATAGGGCCTTGTTCCAAGTTTCAAATGTTCATCAACATCTGCAGGTTTTGGTGTAATGGCAAACCTTACAGGTGCAACACAAACCACACAGGAAATGGACAAGTATTGCTCAGGAATTTATAGTATTCATCATCATAATATCCGGTGTACAATGTATTACAAATAGGTATAATTCGAATGCATGAGGAGTGAATTCGAATTCTCCAAGTGGATAAGATTGTATCTACTTGAATCTCTAACTCAAGGTCTCCCAATCAATATCAGATTCCAACAAATCAACTCTTCGATGACCAATAACTCCAGCAAACAATAACAACTAGTTAACTCAGTGCAACTGAGCGTGGTAGGTGAACAAAAGTGCTCCTCCACATGCATGCATGCATTATCCATGCAAGGCATGCGCTAGCTAACTGATAGTGAGTCATATAAAGGTAAATGAAGGCTAACTATGGCTAACTAATGTTAACTCCAACTAACTAAAGTAGTTTGGTGTCGGGACTCCCAGTGGCTCCTAAAATGTAGGGATTGATCTAGGAGGCACCTCACTGATGCATGCACATGAAATAAGTGACAGTTAAACTCTAGCATTTCCCCCCATACTTCAATTAATGGTACATGCGGCCCCATTGGGCCATGTGGACCGAATTGCACTAGTGGACTCATTTAATTAATTTAAGGTTCCTAAGTTAGGAAATAATTAATCTAATATGCATTTGACCAAGGGAGGATTAATAATCCTAACACCCCCCCTTAGTCCTAACTTGGATAACTGTGGGACCTAGTAATAAGATGATAGGTCACCCAAATACAATATAGAAGAAAAGTAAAAACATTCTACTTAGTACAACTGAGGAAATAGGGGAAAACCTCATGGGAAACCACCCCCCCCCCCCCCCCCAAAAAAAAAAAAAGAGCAGGAAAATAGCAATTTGCAAGCTATATTTAGAAGAAAGAAGCTTCCTCCTTAGAAGAATAACTTGAGAAAAAACACTTATGCAAAAATTACAGCACCATGGTCCATTAGTAGACCTCTCAATGTACTTATGAACTGATGACTCTGTTTGGTTCTGTTGGATGGTGAAGGTAGGGAATGATCAAATATTTGCTTTTGTGGGCCATGTAGCTGATCATTTGCCATCATCAAGTAGCACCAACCTAGAAATTTGTTGCACCATTATGTGAGAGATAGTGCAACATGCTCATTATGATACTGGGACCTAGTTCTTCTTTTGTCTTCTGGAACCACAACACCACTTCCAGCTACATCAAGAATCTTTTGATCCCATCTGGGTTTAGGCTTCTGATTTGGAATGGGTACTAGATCTAGATCTAGAATCTCTTGAGATCCAGTCTCAATAAAAGGATCATGCTATATGTGATCTTATTCATCTAAATCTGAAACATGTAGCACATCATCATCATCATCAAAAATAGGAGCATAAATGGTTATACCTTCATGTGCTACTAGAGGAGTATCATGCAGTTGATCTTCTTCAAAATGGACACTTCTCTCAATGAAGCATATTCTGGTAGAAACCTCCATCAAATTGTAAGCTTTTGTATTAATTCTTGTACATGATCTAGGAACTAGGAATCAAAATCATCAAGAATAATTAACAAATACTCATGAATTAGCAATAATTGGAACTAGAACGGTTTCCTCTCTGTATATTGAATAAACAATAAAGGGTTACAATTCCCATGCATGAGAAATGGCTTAACTCCATGAAGAATTCGAATACCTAAGGAGACAATTCGAATTCAATGAGTGAGTCTAGCTTAACTGACTCTTTTCCATGCAATATCACTCAGTTAACCACTTGACCAAAACCCTAATTGACTCACCAAACCCTAACTGAAGTTGGAGTGCAATAAATGACTGAATCTCAACTGAAGGAGATCAAACACATGTCATAGCAATCCAATCATCAATTGCTATTACTGCATGACTCCAATGAACCTTGATGAGGTTAACTGAAGCTGAACTGACCATCAGAAGTTGGTGGAGGCGCCTTGTTGACTCCAGTTCATTAAATAATAATAAATAATCATTAAATAATATATTTAATGAATGGAGGTGCCTTAACTGACTGTAACTGACTGGTTGAACTGAAAGTAACCACCAGTTAGCAATTAGGTGCATTAATGTCAGATAGATCACCCCTGGAGTGCTCCATTTAGCCTCCTTGACTGTAGGTAGGAGTGGGTGTGATTGGGATGATGGAAATTAATGCTCCACTGATGTCAATTAAACTTAGGATAGTGGTTTAACTAGGCCAATTTGACAAAAAGAGTGTGTATGAGGGTAAATGTCTCCAACACCCCCCCTTAAGCTATACTCAGGAAGAGTTAGAAAACATATATGCATAAAATGCTAGGGCCCTAGAAACAAAGGCCATAGGTCACCATGTACAATAAAATAACTAAAACAATGCTCAAAACAAACTAAGTGAGGAAAAGAGGGAAAACCCAGTGGGAAAAAACCCCCCCTCAAGTTGAACACTGAAAGTAGTCTGGATCACCCTGATGAAATCACCCCCAATAGTGAACGGAGGTAAGTGAACTTCTTTTCTGAAAAAATCTTGGTGAAGATGTCTGCAATCTACTCATCAGTTGGACAGTATTGTAGAATGATGGTCATGTCATGCACTAGCTCCCTGATGTAGTGCATGTGAATCTCTACATGTTTGGTCCTCTTCCTGGTAACTGGATCCGTGGATATCTTAATAGTACTCTGGTTGTCACAAAAGAGGACAGTGGACAAAGTACTACCAAGATCAAACTCTGAAAGAATGCCTTGCAACCAAACTGCTTGGATGCAAGCATTCACCGCTCCTCGATACTCGGCCTCTGTTTAAGATAGTGCTATGGCAGCTTGCTTTTGCTTGACCAGAAAATAGGGCCACCAGCAAACATGAATACATATCCGTAATTTGACTTCCGGTCAATAGAATCACCCGCCCAATCGGAATCTGTGTATCCATCCAGCTCTAGCTCGGAGTCTGTAGCATAGTGAATGCCGTAGGTAATACTTCCCTGAATGTACTGGAGGATCCTCTTGGCTGCCTTCCAATGAAGATCATGAGGCTGCTGCATGTATCTTGATACAACATTCATGTCATAGCAAATATCAGGCCTAGAATGTGTCAAGTACAACAAGCTACCAATCAGTTGTCGATAGATAGTGCAGTCCATGGGAGGTGTGATTTTTCCTTCTTCAAGGTTGATCCCTGAAAGGAAAGGGAATGGTGCAGGTCTACATTCAGCCATGTTAAACTTGACTAACAGGTCTGAAATGTATTTTTACTGAGTGACCATAATCCCATCAGAATTTTGCTCGATTTCGAGCCCCAAAAATTGTTTTAGAAGCCCCAAATCACTCATTTCAAAGGCATTGTGGAGAGCAGTTTTGATGGCTGAAATGGAGGCAATTGTGCTACCTGTGATCAGTATGTCATAAACATATAAAACAATAATAATAATATGAACATCATGCTTCTATAAATACACATTTGGATCTGATCTACATCTCTGAAATTTTTGCGAGAGAAGGAAGGCATCCATCTTGGAATACCACTCTCTTGGGGCCTCTTTTAACCCGTATAGTGACTTCTTTAGCTTGCAAACCAAAGATGGATAAGTGATGTATCCCTGAGGATTATTCATGTATACCTCCTCATGAAGATCTCCATGCAGAAATGCTGACTTAACATCCATGTGATGCACCTCCCAGTGCTTGGATGCGGAAATAGCCAAAACAAGGCGGATGGAGTCCATTTTTGCAACCGATGCAAAGGTCTCATGGTAGTCCACTCCTTGGACCTAAGAGAAACCTTTTTCTACCTTCCTTGCCTTATATTTGTAGGTTATTCCATCAGCAGCAACCTTTGTCCGAAACACCCACTTGCATTGAACCAATTTCCTTCTCGGAGGAAGAGGAACTAGCTCCCAAGTAGTGTTTTTCTGAAGAGAATTCATCTCTTCATCCATGGAAACTTGCCATCTAGGATCCTTCCGACCATGGTAGTAGGATTTTGGATCTGAACTAATCATCAAATAGAAATTTTTGGACAGCAAAATGTCAGAACAAGAGAGTGCAATACTTGCTCTTTGGAAATCAGACCGGGTTCTCCTTGGATCATCCGGATTTCCAATGTTGTCTCCTGCGGAGGAGAGTGTCTGTCGGGCCCATGTAGGAAGATGAGTTTGCACTTCAGGTTCTGATTCAGTATCTAATTTTTGCTGCACACTGATATCAGAAATCAGAGGATCCAAATCAGGGTCATCACCCCCAATTTCATCATCCAAATATTCAGTGGAATAGGAAGGAATTTCAGCAGTTTTCTCCTCCACTAATTCCACCTCCTGAAGAGGCTCATCGAACTTGACACTTATCTCGATGATGATCTATTTGGTCTTGATATCCAGCAGCTTGAATCCTTTAGATTCATTAGGATATCCAATAAACAGACATTCTATGCTCTGCGGTTGCAAAGCCCTTCTTTTATCAAGCGGAATCCGGGCCCATGCAGTGGACCCAAACACCCATAGGTTTGACACATTTGGCTTGTGTCCAAAGTATGCTTCAAAAGGAGTATTTCCTTTTACTAATGAATGTGGAAACCTTTTCTGAATGTATGCTACAGAATGCATGGCTTCATCCCACAAATTTGCAACAAGCTTCTTTGACTCCAACATACAGGTGTTCATCTCTTTGAGAGACCGGTTCTTCCTTTCTGCTACTCCATTCTGGTGGGGAGTGTAGGGAATTCAATGTTGGACCTGAATACCAATTTGGGAGAAAATGTACAGCAACTCATTACTAACATACTCCCCTCCATTATCAAATCTCAATATCTTGATCTTAAGCCCAGAGGCATTTTCGATCAAGGCCTTCAATTAAGAAAATTTTTCACATACCTCTGATTTCTTTTTGAGAAAGAAAACCTATGTATACCTGGAAAAATCATCAATAAAGGTAAGGAGGTACCTTGATCCATTCATGGATGTGACAGGAATTGGACCATTGATATCAGAATGTATCAGCCCCAATATGCTTGTAGCTCGGTTTGCCTTCCCCTGATCGAACTTGTGCTAAGGGTGTTTTCCAATCACACAGCCCTTGCAGACTCCCGTGGTTTCCTTGATGACCGGGAGGCCTTAAACCATGTATTTTTTCTGTAATTGCTGCAAATATTTGAAATTAATATGGCCAAACCTCTCATTCCATAGCCTACTAACCTCATTTCCATGATTTAGCAGAGCGGTGGGCTTTTCATCCGCAACAAAGTGAGAGAACTCATAGGCTTTTGCATGATGATTTGCATGGCCTTTTGCAATGAGTTTCCCGGATGCAATTTCTGTTATCTCAACATCATTTGGGCTGAAAGAGTCTCTCTTAGGAATTCCTATATGTGTCATTTGATAGACACTAAGGATATTTTCTACTAGAGATGGTACATACAAAACTTTAGAAAACAAACCATTTTCTAGATCTACAGTACCTTGTCCTTCGGAAATGATGGTGGAGTCATCTCCCAAGTGGATGGGGATGGATTTACTGGTCTCCAAGGATGAAAAGGAGTCTTTTTCAGCCATCATGTGATTTGAAGCTCAACTGTCAATCAGCAGTGATTTGGACTTTGAAGTGCTTGCCATGAGGACATGACCTTTCTCATGCTGTGGTTCCCGGTCTTGGTGATCTCTCCTCCAAAAGCTCTCCGGAAGATTGATGTGATTTCTCTCAAGGAGAGAGGTTTCTTCATCAACATTTTTCTTCATGTAGGCATGTTTAGGGTGAAAACCCTTCCCACAATAAGAACACCTAACTCTTTATTTCCCATTGTGCCCTTTTCCTTTGTTCTTCCTTGAGCCAGAAGATTCATCATGCTGCTGATTTTCAAATCTAGGCTTTGGAGTATCAAATTTAGTTTTCTGATTTTTCTGCTGCTTTCCTTTACCCTTCGTATCTTTGGGCCCCGAGGCATGGAGGGCTTGATCACGGGAATATCGGATGATCCCCATCTGGACAAGCTTGTCACGATCACTAGTTAGGGACTCAATGAAGGCATTGAGTGTAGGCATCTTCCATCCGGGGGTTGTGAGCTTCCCTGCATGGAATGTAGAAACAAAAATTGAATAATCAGCCCCGAGTTTGGAGAGGATGGCTAGGACGAGCTGATCATCTTCCTTCTCCACTTTGCATTACTTCAGGAGAAAAACAGTATGCTTGAACTTTGTAAAGAAATCATTCAGAGTCTTGAAATTGGAAGGTTGGAGAGACATGAGTTCATTTTCGAGTTGATAAAATCTCATGTCATCATGCTTTCCATACAGAGATTCCAATTTGTCCCATATTTCTTTCGGTGTCTTCAGATCCGTAAGATGGAAGAGAAGGTCGTCGGAAATAGAGAGGCACAAGAAACCGAAGGCTTCATCCTTCTTGTTCAAGAATCTTGATTTTTCTATGGCGGATCCAGGCTGAACTTCATTGTCCATGGCGATTCTAAAGAGTCCTTTGGAATACATCTGAAGCTCCATTTTGCTTTTCCATGTGTGGAAATTGTATGGAGTCAAGAGAGGTACTGAGGAGGCCATCTGGATATGCTATAGCGAATGCTTCACCTATAGAAACCTGAAAATCAAAACAGAAAGGGCAAAATAAGGTCGGACAGCCTCCACATTCTAGGCTTTCATCACACCCAGCATAGTCAATCGAGCAAGCTTGATCAACAAGTTCTTTACTTGGGATATTGAGTGGTAAGCCTTGGCTTCTGGTGTAGTGCTAGAATTTTGAGCTATTTCTCACTTCTCATGGAGAAATCTGTCAAAAAGCTTGTTCTTGAGAGATTGTTCTTTGTCCCGCCGTAAGCTCTAATACCATATTAATTCTTGCACATGATCTAGGAACTAGGAATCAAAATCATCAAGAATAATTAACAAATACTCATGAATTAGCATTAATTGGAACCATAATGGTTTCCTCTCTGTATATTCAATAAACAATAAAGGGTTACAATTCCCATGCATGAGCAATGGCTTAACTCCATGAAGAATTCGAATACCTAAGGAGACAATTTGAATTCAATGAGTGAGTCTAGCTTAACTGACTCTTTGCCATGCAATATCACTCAGTTAACCACTTGACCAAAACCCTAATTGACTCACCAAACCCTAACTGAAGTTGGAGTGCAATAAATGATTGAATCTCAACTGAAGGAGATCAAACACATGTCATAGCAATCCAATCATCAAGTGCTAGTACTGCATGACTCCAATGAACCTTGATGAGGTTAACTAAAGCTGAACTAACCATCAGAAGTTGGTGGAGGCGCCTTGTTGAATCCAGTTCATTAAATAATAATAAATAATCATTAAATAATATATTTAATGAATGGAGGCACCTTAACTGACTATAACTGACTGGTTGAACTGAAAGTAACCACCAGTTAGAAATTAGGTGCATTAATGTCACATAGATCACCCCTGGAGTGCTCCAGTTAGCCTCCTTGACTATAGGTAGGTGTGGGTGTGACTGGGATGATGGCAATTAATGCTCCACTGATGTCAATTAAACTTAGGATAGTTGTTTAACTAGGCCAATTTGACCAAAAGAGTTTGTATGATGGTAAATGTCTCCAACATTTTGCATCTGATATAGGAGGATATTGGTGGCCACCCACCTATTCAACTTGGACCCCTACCATTGTTTCTTTCAGTTTTCCAGCTTCCTTAATTGTAGCACAATTTACTATTTTTGGCAGTTTTCAGGTCCTAAACTTCTGGAGCCATTTTGAGGCCCTAAACGACATTTTTTTGGCATCAAATGGTCAGGAAAATATGAGTCCATTTTAGAATTAATATTTATTGGTTATGGATGTAGTCCTTGAAGAGATATTTCTAATGATGTATCATGCATGTCAAATGGAGGTAGTATGCCAAAGTTACGACCTCGGGAAATTGATGTACCAAGTTACCCAATGGGGCCCACATTCTGGTGCTTCACCACCTAGGGTTAGGTTTTTGCATGTGTAGGGTTTCCATTGTTTCTCAATAATATATAGGCCTTCGAGCCTCATTGTAACATAGAGTTCAGAGGCATGTAGCCACCACATCTCTTCTCATAGATAAGCTACCAGCACTCTAGCTAGTTTATTTCCATTTTGTATGTAAACAAGTTTTAGTTCTTTGATTAATGAAATGAAGTGTTATTTCTGCTACATATTTATTTCTATGGTTATTTGTGTATTCTGTTGCATTCCTGCATAAATCTAGATCAGTGGTATCAGAGCAATCTGCTCTTTCTTGATCCTTCTTTCGATGTCCCCAATGAGGGCGGGCTATAAAGAGTTAGGGCTCGATTTGGTTGAACCTTTGCAAGATCAGCCTTGAAAATCCTGACGACCTCCCATGGGGGATGAAAAGAAAGACAAGGGCATAGAATATCCTATCAAAATGTTGCTTAAGGAGGCCCTTGAAAAACAAAGGAATGTGATGATGGATAACTTCACCCAGATCCTTCAACGACTTCCCAATGGCGGCACATCTGCATCTAGCAGCAACTTTGGAGGCGCAACCCCTTTTAAGGTACAAGTAAACTTTGACATTTCCATATTTGATGGTCGAATAGATGCAGATGTCATAGATAGATGGTTGAATCTATTAGAAGGATATTTCTCAGTTCAGGACTTTTTCGACCGAGAAAAGATTACTTTTTCATTACTCAAGGCCACCCCCCATGTCAAGGACTGATGGAAAACCTACTGTGAGATAAAGGATGAGGAGGAACCCTTTCTATTCTCTATAATAACCACTTGGAATTCATTCCAATATGCCATAAAGGGACAATATTATCCCATGGGGAGCTATGAGAACAAGTACATACAATGGACTACACTACGGTAGCAAAGAGATCAAGATGTGCATGAGATGATGAATCTGTTCCATACCCGATGCACCAAGTTGGGTATTAGAGATTTAGAGAAACATTTGGTGCTGAATTACTACAGTTTCCTGCATAGATACATTCATGAGTAAATGGAGTTCCTTGACATCTCTTTGCTTGGTACAACATACCGGTATGCTGCCAAAATTGAGCAAAAATCCAAAGAGAAAAAGTGAGACTTTGGATCTGCGAATCAAAAGTAAGAGAAAGGTGCCCCCAAACCGTAGAATCAAGGACACATCCAAGGCATGGAGACTCAATACAACTTTACAAATATGCAAGCAAAGAACAATGCTGCAAAGCCAAAGAAGGAAGTGGGAAAGTGGTGTGAGTTCCATAAGAGCCCCACTCACAACACCAGTGAGTATCGGGCCAAGTAGTCACTAGTGACCGAGATAAATTCTTCCAAATCAAATGCATACTCTGACACTGAATTAGAACTTGAGAAGGCAAATGATAGAGGGAAGAAGATTATCGATGCAGATCCCAACGCCACCGTTGCCACCACAAATATCCAAAAGGAAGAACCAGAAGATTCAGAGGAGAACAAGCGTCCTTTCCACTCCCAGATGTGGGTAAAGGGTTCCCTACTACAGTTCATTGTCCATAGTGGGAGCCAAAAGAACCTCATTTCAGCAAAGGTCATGAAGCGGTTGGGTTTGTTGACCATAGCACACCCACAGCCATACACTATCAGGTGGCTTCACCAAGGATAGGATCTCCGCATCAGCCAGCAGTGTCGCATTCCCTACAACATCAAGCCCTTCATTCATGAGGTATTATGTGATATTGCTCCTCTTAATTTTTGTGATGTATTATTGGGTCAACCATACTTGTGGAAGAAACATGCTGTGTATGAGTCTTGGCCTCATGCTATTATTATTACGTTGGTAAATAATTTGTATAGGATACCAAAGGTACCACCTCTTGCCGCTATCTCTTTGGTTACTACAAAACAATGCAGTGAGCTCATTTCAAAAACCAGGAAATTTGTTTTCTTGAATGTCCTCCCTCAGGGCAAGAAGAATATCATGACCACGACCTCCAGACAAGTCCCATCCACATGACAACAACAAATGGACAAGGTTATGGAGGATTATCGAGACATATTCACCTCACCCACAAGGATTCCTCTGCACTGTTAGGTCAAGCACCCCATCAATCTCACCCTAGGTGCATCGCTTCCCAATGGACTGATCTATTGACGCTCTATTCTGGAGAATGATGAGATCAAGAGGCAAATTCAAGAGCTGATGTAGAAGGGTCACATCTGGCCTAGTTCATCACCCTGTGGGAGCCCGATCGTGTTGGTACATAAGAAGGATGGGACTTGGAGACTCTGTATTGAATATCAGGCGCTAAAAAATATCACTGTCTGGAATAGGTACCCGATCCCACGGGTTCCCCCATGGACCAACTTAAAGGGGCAAAATATTTTAACAAGATCGACTTAAAGTCTGGGTATCACCAGGTATCGATCGAACCGACTGATGTGTGGGAGACTTCCTTCAAATCCAAGGAGGGCCTTTTCGAATGGTTGGTCATGCCTTTCGGGCTAACGAATGCTCCTACAACCTTCATGAGACTGATGGACAACATCTTGCGGCCATTCACCAACTCATTTGTAGTAGTGTACTTGTATGACATCCTGCTATTCAGCCAGACTTGGGAAGAGCACCTCCACCACATTCAATAGGTCCTCCAAACGTTGCGGCAACACAAGTTGTGTGCCAATTTGGAAAAGTGCACTTTTGGCATGACCCAAATTCAGTATCTAGGATACATTATTGACGATTATGGGGTATATGTGGATACAACCGATATCCAAGTCATTCAGTATTGGTCAGCCCCAAATACTCTAACAGAGCTTTGCAGCTTTCTGGGTCTTGCTAATTTCTACCACAAGTTCGTGTTGGGATTCTCTCATATCACTTGGCCCTTGAGTTGAGTCACCAAGAGAGGAGCAAAAGAAAAATTCTTCTAGTCAAAAACTCAATAGAAGGCATTTACAGAATTGAAACATCATCTTTGTTGTGCCCCAGTGCTCACATTACCAGACTTGCAACAATCATTTGAGATCGAGACATACACCTTTCACTATTCTATTGGGGCGGTCGTTACTCAACAAGGGCATCTAGTGGCATATCATAGCGAGACACTATCTGACATAGTTTGTAAATATCCCACTTATGACAAAGAGATGTATTCCATTATACAGGCTTGCTGACAATGGAAGCATTACATTTTGGGGAAGGAAACGATCATCCACATAGACCATCGACCCTTGCAGTTCATACAGACACAAGGGAAGTTACAAAATGATCGCCATCAGAAGTGGTCCACATATCTACAATAGTTTTATTTGAATATCAAGTACAAGAAGGGAAGCACCAATAATGTTGCAGAATGCCTCAGCCGGCCATCGATCGTGGTGATAACCAACGTGCTCAAATCTTGTGGGCACGAGACCTCTGATTGGTCGATTCTCTACAAGAGCGATCCAGAATTCAGCCACACATACAGGACGCTCTTGGAGGGAAACCAAGTTCCAAATTTTCACCTCCAGGATGCACTACTATGTCACATGGGACACCTTTGCGTTCCTTCAAGCGAGCGTGCCAAGATGATTTGGGAAGCGCACTATAGTCGGGTCGCTGGGAATTTCAGGATCAATAAAATAGTGTTAGTACTATAGAAGTATTTCTATTGGTTGAACCTTTAATAGGATGTCAGGAAGTACATCTGATCCTGCACTACCTGCGCCATTGCCAAACCGTCCATCAAAGTGCAAGGCCACTATACTCCATTTCCTACCCCTAGTCGACCTTGGGAATCCATCTCCATGGATTACATGCCGATCCTTCCTTCTACTAAGCACGGCAATGACTATGTGTTCATGGTTGTCGACAAATTCTCAAAGATGGCCATAATGGTGGCCTATGAGAAGAATATCACAGCAAAATCCACTGCTAAACTCTTCTTTGAATGAGTGTGGGTACACTTTGGGATCCCACAGTCTATAATCTCAGATCAGGACAGTAGGTTCCTTAGTACATTCTGGTCTAGCCTATGGTCAATGCTAGACACCAAACTCACAAAGTCCATAGCTTTCCATCCCCAGATTGATGGCCAGACAGAGGTCGTCAACCGGATGATCGTACACATTTTGCACATGTACAACTCAAAGCATCCATGCACATGGGATGAGAGCCTCCCCTATGTACAACATAGCTATAACTGGACCCTCCATAGCTCCGCCGACATAGCCCCTTTCGGGTGGGCTTGGAATTCCAGCCACTATGTCCCATTGACGTAGCCCTGCCATTTGCAGCTACGCAGGATGATTAATCTCATCTCCATTCTGAATTTTCTAAGGCGAACAACTTCATTGAGGGAATTCAGCACATTTTCCAATAGGTTCATGACATATTGGACAGATCCAATGCTAAGTACAAGCATCGGCATGATCAGCATTGGGTGCAACACAACTTCTAGGTGGGTGACAATGTGTGGCTACATTTGCAGAAGGAGCACCTCGCTAGACCCCACCGCAAGCTTTTCCCACTCTGATATGGGCCATACACCATCACCAAGGATATTGGGGTCAATGCATTTGAGCTCAGTATTCCACCATTCCTTGGTCTACACCTATTGTTCAATGTGGACTGCCTTTGGCCCTGCTTTCCACCTCTACTAGACACATCAGATGTGGCAGAACAAACTCACACAAACAGAGTTAAACCATGACTGCATGGAACAAGCCAGAACTGATCAAATTATGGATACACAAATCAAGAACACCCACCAGTAGAATATCCATCTATATCAAGTTGTCAAAGCAGGCCAACTCCTTCACCAGGGAAAGTGGCTCACCAGAGACCAAGTTCAGCAGAAGTTTCCTCATCTCATGGAGGAACTCAACGCAATGGGAACCATTGCTTCCTAAGGGGGGAGGAATGATATAGGAGGATATTGGTGGCCACCCACCTATTCCACTTGTACCCCCACCATTGTTTCTTTCAGTTTTCCAATTTCCTTAATTGTAGCACAATTTACTATTTTTGGTAGTTTTCGGGTCCTAAACTTTCGGAGCCGTTTTGAGGCCCTAAATGATGTTTTTTTGGCATTGAATGGTCGAGCAAATATGGGTCCATTTTGGACTCAATATTTGTTAATTTTGGATGTATTCCTTGAAGAGATATTTCTAACAATGTATCATGCGCGTCAAACGAAGGTAGTATGCCAAAGTTACGACCCCTAGAAATTGATGTACCAAGTTACCCAACGGGGCCCACATTCTTGAGTTTAACCTCCTGGGGTTAGGTTTTTGGATGTGTAGGGTTTCCATTGTTTCTCAATAATATATAGGCCTTCGAGCCTCATTGTAACATGAAGTTCAGAGGTAGGTATCTGCCACATCTCTTCTCAGAGATAAGCTACCAACACTCTAGCTAGTTTATTCCCATTATCTATGTAAACAAGTTTCAATTATTTGATTAATGAAATGAAGTGTTATTTCCATTGCATATTTGTTTCTATGGTTATTTATGTATTCTGTTGCATTCTTTCATAAATCCGGATCAACATCATCTACATATCCCAGCAGAATGCATTTGCTACTTTAGGCTTGGAAGGCCTTTCTCTTGTCAAGTGGTATCCTGGCCCAAGCTTTGTAACCAAAAACTCTTAGATGAGAGACATTGGGCTTATACCCATGTAGTGCTTCAAATGGAGTCACCCCAAGCACCAAATTCTGGGGCATCCTATTCTGCAAATATGAAGCATAGTTTACTACTTCAGCCCAAAGAGAAGGAGGTAGATTCTTTCCATAGAGAAGGCATGTTTCCATCTCCTTCAGTTATCTCTTCTTCCTCTCACCTACACTATTTTGTTGTGGTGTGTATGGAACTGAGTGTTCTATTCGAATCCCCTCTGATTCAGAGAAATTCTGGAAATATCTTTTGACATATTCTCCTCCTCCATCGGATCTTATTGACTTGATCTTCTTATTGAAGTTGTTCTCAACCATAGCTTTAAAAATTTTAAAAATATCAAAAAATTCTGATTTTAGCTTCATGAAGTAGATCTAGTAGTACCTAGAACAATCATCAATAAAGGTAAAAAAATACCTGCAACCATCAATTGAATTTGTGGGCATAGGTCCAGCTACATCACTGTGTATCAAATCAAGTGTAGAAAGATCTCTATGAGCCTTCCCAACATCATACTTCTTTTCTGGATGCTTACCTATCAAGCACCCAACGCATACTCCATCGAAATTTTGGATGGAGGGAAAAACTTCATCCATGTTATCATTGTGTAGCTGCTTGAGATATTTCAAATTGAGATGGCCAAAACTCTCATGCCAAATCTTGCTGGTGTTGTTAGAATGAGACAATAAAGCTGTAAGAGGAGAAACATGCAAGAAATGTGAAAACTCATAAGCTTTGGTAGAGTGATTTGCAATACCTTTCGCTACAAGCTTTCCAGTGGCTTTTATGTAATCTCAACTAAGTGTGAATCGAATGTGACCCTCTTGAGAGAGTCTGTATGTGTCATCTGGTAAACAGATAACATGTTAGCAGCAAGGGAAGGAACATATAATACATTTTTGAACTCACCATGCTTCGCTCTGACTGAGCTCCTTCCTTTTGCTGGAATCTGGGAATCATATCCCATGTGAATATTAGGCCCCTTTGATAGTGAAAGAGTAGAGAAGGATTCTTTGGAGGAAGCCATGTAGTTGGAGGCTCCAGAATCTGTAATGTAGGCTGAGGATGGAGAGAGAGTTGCTTTCAAAGCATGACACCTTTTGGCATCTTTTTTCGGTGCTTCTTCATTAGGCTTCTTTTCTCTTGGAGGAGGAATGTTGTGCTGCTTGAGAAAAGCGGACATCTCATCAAGTTTCTTCCTCATACAATGTTCTTCAAGATGATATCCCTTTTCACAATACGGACATAACTTCTTTTCAAATTTCTTCTTCTTAGAGTCAGAGCCTCCTTCGGAAGATTGCTGATTTGATTTAGGCTTCGAATTAGCTGTCTTTTGATCCTTCTTCTTTGATTTCCCTTTTTCTTGTGCTTTCGAGGAGTCAATAACCAATAGAGCTTGATATTTGGAAGTATGGATGACTCCTATTTGAATCAATTTGTCTTGTTCTTTGATTAAGGACTCAGAGAATGAATCTAGAGAAGGTAGCTTCCAATCAAGAAATCTTTCTTGCTTGGAATGAAACATAGAGACATAGACAGAGTACTCAGGGCCTATTTTGCTGAGTATTGAAAGGACATTCTACTAATAATTTTGCTCTTTCCCTCACTGTCTGCATTGTAGCACTAGAGACTTGAATTTGGAGAAGAATTGATCAATGGTCTCGAAACTACTGGGATGTAGAGATACCAACTCATTCTCTAGGAGGTGTCCTCGAAGCTCATATTGTTTGTTAAACAAGCTATCAATATTCTTGTAGGCTTGTCTGGGAGTCCTCAATCCTTCCAGATGGAAGAGGAGATCTCTGGAAATGTAAGTACATACGTACCCAAATGCTTCATCACAATAGTCTAAGAACTTGTTCTTGTCTATTGGTTGATGATGTTCAACCTCCCATCCATGTATAATCCTGTGGTAGCCATGCTTGTGCAAGGCCAGCTGCATATCAATCCTCCAATCAAGGTAATTGGAGGTTGTGAGGATCTGTGGCTCAAGAGTTTGAGATTCATAATTTCTTTGGAAGGCCCGACAACAAATACTTCTTTCAAGATACATAACACTTGTCAATTTCACTCCAAATAACAATAAAACATATGAACTATTAGAATAATTCTTTTCCTCTAGGCATGAACATGTTTATAGGGTTTGTCATGCCCTCTCTGCTACTCTGAATGAATCCAGAGCTATCAAATTTTCATAGGGGACTTATGTGGAAACCTAAATTCTTCTGATGTTCGATGGGGAGAAATAAGCATGAAACCTGCCTGAGAAGGCTCTGATACCAGCTTAGAATTTGAATACCATATGATCTTCAAGTAGAAATTTCTTATTATTTTGCAGCAATTGAATCGACGATGAACATACAAACTAAACAAAACAAACCACACAATAAACATACAAGTATTGCTCAGGAATTTACAATATATTCATCATAATAATATCAAGTGTACAATAGATTAAAAATCGATAGAATTTGAATGCATGAGAGTGAACTCAAATTTGCCAAGTGGAGAAGACTGTATCTAACTGAATCTCTAACTCAAGGTCTCCCAATCAATATCGGAGTCCAACAAATCAACTCTCTGATGACCAATAACTCCAACATATAGTAACAACTAGTTAACTCAGTGCAACTGAGTGTGGTATGTGAACGAAAGTGCTCCACATGCATGCATGCATTATCGATGGAAGGCATGCACTAGCTAACTGATAGTGAGTCATGTGAAGGTAACTGAAGGCTAACTATGGCTAACTAGTGCTAACTCCAACTAACTAAAGTAGGTTGGTGCCGAGACTCCCAGTGGCTGCTAAATTGTACGGATTGGTTTAGGAGGCACCCTCACTGATGCATGCACATGTAGTAAGTGGCATTTAACCTCTATCATATCCCCCTACACTTCAATGACTGGTACATGTGGCCCCATTGGGCCATGTGGACCCAATTGCACTAGTGGGCTCATTTAATTAATTTAAGGTTCCTAAGTTAGGCAATAATTAATCTAATAGAAATTTGACCAAGGGAGGATTAATAATCCTAACACTAACTAGCTAGGCACCAGTATGGAAACTATGGGGACGCCTAGGTGTAAGACTGTTGGTTGGACTTCTTTCCACACACATTCATGCCACGTAAGGGGACTATCACAAGAGTGGGGGCTCCATGAAGAGAATAACACCTAGGTATTATGGTGCTCAGAAATGAAGCTCCTGAGCTTCGTGAGCACCCAGAGGAGGAGTTAGGATATTAAACCAGAGCTTCTAGTGAGCACCCAAAAGAGGTGTTAGGCTCTAGAGAAGAACTGCCAAAGAACATAGAGGAGAGGTGTTAGGTTTTGTAATATATATACAGGTTGAGGAGGCTTGCACGTGAAATTTTAGTTCCGTGAGGAGATGATCCTCATGTATATATATTCATGTTGAAATTCCTAAAGAAGAATTCATCCAAGGAGTTCTTGGAACTTTGATACCAAAAAAGGGAGGTAAATGTAGGTGCATATAAGATGCATTTTTTGAATGTATGGCTATGATATAAATACTTCATTGCAATTCATTAATAGCTAAAATGATGTTATGAGATCATTTCATGAACTTCTATGAATACAAGGAAAGGAATTGCATGGAAAAAGGTAGTCATGTTTGATTGTTTACGAATGCTCCGAGGACATAATTGTATGGAGTATGATTGTTGAATAACCAATATTGGAAGTTTTATTTTTTTTTGCATAAGCAAGGTGAAACTATCTTGTAGTTTTAATGATGCATATAAAATAACTTTATAGTGTCCTGGAGATAGTAGTAACTGATAGTGTTTGAATTAATGAGTGTTGTAATTTTGGAAGATCACTTCAGAGATTATTGTAAATTTTGTGATGAAAGGATTATATGCTTGGATACTCACAAATTGTATGGACAATTGGAAGTTTCAGGTTGCAGGAAGAATGGCTTAAACATGGAAATGTGGTTATTCCCAATAAAATAAAGAAAAAATATACCATGTGCAAAGGCCAAATGTTCTGAGAAGGATCTCATGGCAACGAAATCTAATTTACGAACACAACAGATTTCTAAATTTCAGATTTGAAATTTTGCTATTAACTACTATTGAATGTTTGGATGATCTAGAATTTTGTTAAGCTAGGTGTGGTTGTCCAAGTTTTGGATGCAAGTGTAAATGATAGGGGATAAGTTCTTCCACTTACGAGAGCCAAACAATACAAGGAGGGCCTCATGGTTGCGAAATATAATATCTATAGGAAACCGAATTGGAAATTCATATTTTGGTTTGGTTATCAGTTTATTGATTGTTTGATGTTTAGGAATCATGTCAAGTGGAGTGACTGTAGGAAACCATGTGTTATGGTCTGCAGGAGACAAACAAAAGACAAGGATCGTATGTTTGGGAAATTTAATTTATTTGAGATGATGAAAACATGCCTTGGTGAAAACGTGGGCTATTGAACTGGAGCTTAAATTTTGGGAACCCGACCAGTTAGAGGATGAAAAGATAGATCCTAAGGATATCCTTCCTAGGTTTCTTGGTAATTTTGTGATGTTTGATGTATCATCCATGAGGTAGAAGAAACTTAAGGTAGGTTTGTAATAAGCATACAGTCAATGGTTAATATTTGTTTAACAAAAATGAATAAAATGGTCTTACTCGTAACATGTATTGTATGAGAATAATTTTTTTATGAATTGCAATAAGTTATATGTAGTATGTTACAATATCAGATTTAGGATTAGTTTGCAGACCCTTGGATACATTTTATTTCATATATCACCCAGGATGCGATGGATATTGTTTGAGTAACCTCTTACATGGACATCATGTGGGTACTATGTCAGATATATCCACATTGTATTAGTCGGTGGCTATGTTATGTTTGTTTCATAGATCCATCATGTATGGTCTCATGGATACAATTTACATCATATTTTGATGATATTGATCTACGTTTGTAACTTCAATGTCCATATCCACCTCAAATTTTGCTTGGATATATAGTTTATTGGTCGGAAGCCATGCTTGAGTCACTGATATTTCTAGTTTAGAGATGGTATTGCAAAGTCATTAACTATTGTCGATAGTTCTTTAACCGATGGTTTCTCACTTTGGTAGTCACATCAAAGTACATCACCTATCACTTCTCTCTATATTTGTACTTTGGGGTCCAATCTGTTAAATGGAATTTTCATTAGACTCATTAAACCTATAAATTGACATTTTCACAATCCCTGAAGAGATTATCATAGAGGATGAGACCTGATTTCCTTGCCCTCCAAATTAGCCTATCTTGCAACCTTAATGTGCTTTGTTCTCTGAGCAACCTGTTTCTCATCCTAATAAATGCGTTGTGTCTCATTGCAACCTATGTCGATGGCGCATCTTGCCTATACAATAGAATGTGTCACCCCATTGATATGCATATTGGTCCTTTACAAGTCGCACCACCCTTTGTACATCCAAAAAATTAGGTTTTCAAGATGTTTCTAGAGCAAAATCTGTTTGGATTAGTTTTCCCTCCTATTTGTTTGGAAGTTGCTTGAGTTCCACAACCATGGGGATCATGTATCCCTCTTTCCACTATCCTCTCATCTCTCGCTTATCCTCTTTGTCCTATAAATGAATTTCTTATCGATGGGTGACGAGCAGAGGAATTGATAGCATGTAGATGATGGATAAATTATGCTAGGGTGCTAGACTCTTGATGCCCATTCTTCCAATACAAGTGCGAAAATTTGGAGTAAGAGGAGTCCATCGAAATGGATCTAGAACACCAATGCAATGGTTGTAATTCTTTCTACTTTTTATAATACAATTTCCTTTCCCATATATGATTGTTAATATCATTTATAGTGAATTTTTTTTTCATTTACTTAAATTAATCAAGTTTTTTATAGTACAATCCACTTGGTCTTTGTTCGTGGTGAACATTTTACAGGGTCTTTGATTCAAGGAATTGGGTTGCAACAACTCAAGGATAGTGAGGACAAGCTTTGTTCATGAGGTAATTCTTCCCTTCTTTGTCTCTCATCAATACTTGATTAATTTAGGGAAAGGTATGTATGCATTGTCCTATTTTTTTCTAGATTCAAATTGTTTGAACTAGGGGGTTCCACTTATGTCCAGACTCGTAGACTCATCCGCTAAAATTTATAACTTCAGGAGTTCCCATCCTCAAGTCATCTTAAAGAATAATAATAATAAAATATTATTTATACTTCAATTGGGCAATTCATTCCCAAATAAAGAGGAAAATTCTACAACTGATCAAGTATAAATAAAGAGCATGTCTACTCATTGTTACCAATTAATTCACTCATGTCATATGACCAAGTGCGCAACAGAGGAAGAGAAAGACATAGAAGAATAAGAAGGATAATTTTAGGTTCGATATATTTGGGTTATTTTTTTTGTATTTGGTTACTCTTCTATCTGGATGTACTTGTATCTTGAACTGATTCTCTGATAAGAAATGTTGTTGGGTTTTTTCCCTTGAGTAGAAGGGTTTCCCAATATAAATCCGTGGCTCTTTATTTCTGTGCATGGTTATTCTTTCATTGATCCTATTTTGTTTCCACTACAAATAATTAAGTTATATCAAAACTCTAACAACTGAAACCCTATAAATAGATCTTTCATAGCAAATTTCCAATCACAAATCTACAATCAAAACCTATTGTACTATAGATGTGAAATATGGTGCGTAAGAAATAAAAAAAATTAAATATGGATGTTAAAAGCATGTCAAAATTGAAGTATTTAGTTTCTGAAGAAAAGGAGGATGGATAAAAAGTATTTCCTTTAACTTTATTGATCAAGAATTGGTATGTAGCTTTGAATGTAGATTGTAGTAGAATATTCTGAGATTTCTTTACAACATCAATATGTGCATATTTATGAAGAAAAAAGTAATATTATATGTATAGTTTTCAAAATCTTGAAAAAATTGTGAATATAAAAGAGAAGTTATAAAATCACTATTCATTAATACGAGGAAGTAATTTTTAAGAAAACTTAGTTAAACGATGAGGATCATGTTTTTTCTTTAATACAAAATTTAACATACAAAGAAATACACATGTCCTTTTATTCTATTCATCTATCAAATACCAAATGGATACAATATGAATGAAACTTCCTTCTTGCCTCCAGTGGAGTAGATTTTAACATGTCTTTGTAGGAGGTTACGATTAAAGTTAGAGTGTTTGCATGCCCCAACTCATTATTATTGTGAAGGTTTTGGACCTTGTACAATATTCTCAAAATTACAAAAGTGACAAGCTCTACTTGTGTGAATAACGAGAGTTGAGGTGGAATCCACTTGACATTGTGGTGGCCAATGCCTAAGTCAACTTGCAAGAACATAATTTCCATGGTCTCTAATTGATCTACTCTTTGGACCATTGGAGAAATATCAACAAATGTGACATTAGCAAAGAATAGAGAACTTGATTTACATATTTTTTTTATCCCAATAAAGGTTTTTTAATGCCTAAATCGTTCTAGAATTTCTGAGACCCCAAATCATGAAAGCAAGATCTACTTTTGGAATGGGCCCTAGAATTTTATGAATCCAATTTTTGACTCCAAAAAGTATCAAAACATATGATAGCTATATCAATCCATTTCGAATCATACATATCTATTTTTCAAGGCTTTTAGTCACCAATGCTTTACCAAAGGGGGTGAAAAAAAAATCTTAACTGTGTCCTTCAAGTACTACTTTCCCCTAATTTAAACTATTGTCCTCTTAACAAAACATGCCAATTTTCTTGTTACCCTTATCTAGTTGTCCAAGAATTCTTTCACAAAATCATATTCTATGTTAAATCTACTTAAGAATCTGGTACTAAGTCTTCTATGGTAGGTAGAATTTGTACCTCATTTTCCTAATCCAATGATGAATGTCTAATGGAGTTTCAACTTTTCCACATACACTTCTAAGTAAATGTGCATGTATGGAGGTAGAATGAGTGTATTAACACCTACTTGTTTCGAATCTCAAAAAATACCATATCATAGAGCATTTATTTTCTTACTAAGACCTTACAACCTCTCTTTATTTAGGGAGTCAGTCTCCTTTTATTGAAGATATTCTTAACTCTATATTGGTCATGCTTTACTTTGTAGTCTTTGTGGATACTTACAAATGGATTCCCTTAATATTTCAACCTTTAATGCTTCTCCCATGTTGTCTTGTTTCTGATCTACATGTTTTCTATGCACAACATATAAATATGAAGGTGGAAACTATCCAAAGCAAGTTCAAATGGGGACTTTCTAGTGGAAGTATGAACTACTTAATTATATGAGTGATAAATACAGATCAACTTCTAGTGTCATCTTCTTGGATGCTTTAAATTGTAGCTCCTCAATTGATTAACCAATGTCTTGTTCATCCTTTTTTCTTTCCATCCATTTGTGGATGGAAAATTGTAGGTTTCTTTGCATCATTGAAAATTTTAAAGATACATATTTATCTTAAACAATATAAATTTTGGTTAATCTTACTAATTCTTAAAAAGAAAACTATAAAACATTTAAAGATAGTTTTGAAAAATGTTCAGAATTTTAAAACTTTTATATAGTATTTAGAAAATTCTAGTGAATTTAGAGTATAATAGTTTTATCCTATAAATTTGGGAAAAAAATCTTAGAAAAAATGAAAAATAATGAATCATTTTTGGCAAAAACAAATACAAAATTAACAGTGTAGAAAATAGTACCTAAAATTTCCTCAACATTCCCTTAAACTTATACAAATCTTTACAAAAATATACATAGAATGATGCTTCTTGATATCTCAAAATGCACCACATATTTTCAAATAACATAATTATTACTACATCTTATCTCTTAATATTTTTTTAAACGACCTGAGATGTGAATCTTACTAAATCTATCCACTACAACAAACAAATAGTCATATCTCCATAGAGTTCTTGAAAACGGGAAAACCCACATACAGCGTCCATGGAGATAGTCTCATATGATATAGCAGGTACGCATAAATAATCATATAAACCTTAGTTCTTACTATTAAGTTTATACTCCATAAAGTTCTTGGAAACGGGAAAACCCACCTACACCATCAGCTCTCATATGATATAGTAGGTATACTCCATAGAGTTCTTGAAAACGGGAAAACCCACCTATACCATCCATGGAGATACTCTCATATGATATAGTAGGTACGCATAAATAATCATATAAACCTTACTATTAAGTTTAGTATATTTGATGTTAATGAATATAATTGAGTGATTGTTTTAATGTAAATTAACATAAATATCACAAAAGACATGTTTAACAAATAATTTATTGGAAATAATTCTCAAGACTTTCAACCAAAGTTGTAAAATGCAATAAAATGTTTTCGATTTGGAATATGTATTATATTACTGTAGTTATGAGATATTGAAAATTTATTTTATAAAAAATAAATTGATGTTTATTTTAGATTGATTAGACATATCTACTATAGTTTGATCTCATAGAACGAAATACATCTTAGTAATGTTTTTATCTGTCACCTTTGTGAGAGTAAGAACATTGAAGATGAAAATCACTTCTTCTTAGAGTGCCCTGCATACACCCACATTAGATCCCAGTTTCATAATCTTTGTTGCAATACCGACATTCCTTGCCTTTTAGCTTGTCAAAATTATAGTAAGCTCGGGACGCTTCTCTCCAAGCTCTTTGAGCATAGAAATATCACTTTAAAACAAACTAATTAATTTTCTTCTTCAGGGTCCGATAGACCAACTTTTGGTCTCAGGGACGTTAACCATCATCATCATCATCATCTATTTAAATATTTTATATTATCATTTTAATTTTAATTATATATTATTGTTTGAGTAAATAATAAAATGAGTAAAAGTTTTAAAAGATAAATAAGTATTATATTTTAATAAAGTATTGATAAAATCATGGAGATATTGATGATTTCAAAAATATTATTACTTCTAAGTTTAAAGAAAAATTGTAGTGAGGAAAATTTAATGTTTAAGAGAAAATTAAGATACTATAAAGAAAAATTTAATGGTTTAACTTTAGCTGTGAAGATCACAGAGTTGTTTAAACATGGGACTATTTTGGCTCTCCAGTCAATTTTAAACACAATAATGAAATCACGCCATACACACAATAATGAAATCACGCTATACAGAAACCCCTGGTACCCACACTCTGTATGTAAGATTTAACAATGTTCTTACAGATTTTGAAGATTCCGTGAAGAATTATTACAGGGAATTGGACGCACGCAGTAATCAGTAAACTATAAATACCGCAGATTTATTCACCTCTCTTAAAACTGCAATTTATGAAACTGTGAAGTGCAGCTTTCACGTGAGAGCGGGTACAGACAAATATATCCAGATACAGACAAAAGCTAAAGAGGCGATCAAACATTTGCGTGAAAGGAGAGATTCCCCGAGTCCCCCACCTTTGGGGCGGAAACTTTGAAAAAGTATTATTATATTGAAATAGATATTATATGAATTATTATTTTTAAATAACTAGACGACTTTGGAATTAACTTTTTATTTCTATCATTGCTGATGTTAGTAGAACTTTAGAATTGTAAAATGTTTAACTTCTAAGCATGAATTTCCTCAATGAGTGGGGTGATTTAGTAAAAGTCTAATGAATGACCAATGTGATTTCCGTACGGCGTCTAATAGGTCTTTCCCTTTTAGCTTGGAATATATTAATAACTATTAAATTTGCAAATGTTTAGTTAATTAAATTATAGCATCTTTGGCAAAGTAATATAAATTAGATAAGGCACTGTGTTCCATTCTTATTTTATAGATTATAAAATAAGTTTAAGATATATAAAAAATATTTGTGTGTCATATTGATAGTAAAGTATTTAAATTTTTTATAGAAAAATAGACAGATTGGCGGAGCGGCTCTCTGAACCGCGGTTAGGGTTTTCCTAGCCACCGCCTTCCTTGTTACGCAAAGCCAAGCTCTGGCTGGATCGTTGGTTGCCGCCCCTCCTCGTCCTCAGCCTGGGGTTCCCTTTGGCTGCCGCTTCTCCTCATGGTTTCAGCATGGAGTTCTCTCAGGAAATGGGCTCTCATGCCCAACTCGCCGCCTTCAAGGCCCTTGTTCAAACTGTCGCTCCTTAGGCAGCTTCACACAATTCATCCAAGTTCGTGAAAAATATGGACGAGATCCCTTCTCTGGAGCTCTCTCCTACGGATCCATGCCAGAAAGCTCTCATCCTCTCTGAGCAAGCCCTCATTGGTAAGTTCACAGGGTTGTGGCCCAGCCCTAAGGCGGTGGAGCTCTGGATCACAGAACATTGGAACCCTCTCCTGCAAGGACAGGTCTCTCTCTTTGCAGCTAGATGAGGGTTTTTTGTATTTTTGTTTTCAAATAAAGAAGAAAGAGACCCAGTCTTTTGTTCAAGCCCTTTCTTCTTGGGCTCGAGAGGTCTGTTCTTATCCCCATGGTCTCTAGGGTTTAACCCAGAAGCAGAGATCACTACCGCTCCAGTTTGGGTAAGACTCCCTAACCTCCCTCTTCATCTTTGGGGGAAAATCACTCTGATTGACCTTGGTAATAAGCTAGGTCGCTATCTAGATACTGCAGAACCAAAAGGGGGTCAGTACATATGTGCCCGTATCTGCATAGAGGTGAATCTAGAAAAAGGGCTCCTGAAGCCCCTAAAGCTCACATTAGGAGAATGGAGCCACATTCAAGATCTGGATTACGAGCAGATCCCTTTCAAATGTAACTTCTATCATGTATAAAACCACTTCATCAAAAGCTTCCCCAAGCTTGCAGAACCACAGAAACTAGCAAATCTCCCATCTTCCAAAGATACAGAGTTTCAGACGGTTACTAATCGACGCCGTCCTCCCCGACAAAAGGATCCTCAAGCGTCTCAGCACAAGGTTTCTCCTCGGGATCATTCTCCTCTTGCAGATACTCCACGGCCAGAAAACAAAAATATTTTTGAAGTTTTCTAGGAAGAAGAAGCACAAGAACCTGAAGCTACAGATGTCCCGGAGCAGGGCATCCCTGGTCCCCTTGGCTCCTTGGGGGCAGTTGAACAAGCTTCTTCAAAACCTGCTTCTTCAGGTTCTAAGAAAGATCTCAACGCTTTTGTTCACGAGACCCCAGGTCAGGCAAGACTAGCATCCTTGGTCCCCTCGTTAGAGGGAACCTCTGAATTCGAAGACTCCCCTCACTAGAGGGCGAAAGACAAATAAAGAACGTAGAGAAAAGGAAGCGGCCTCAAACATCAGCTCGGGCTCCCAGAAGAAATTGGATCCTTTCACTAAGGGATATTCCTCTCTGCCTATTTAATGTTTTGTTTTTGTATTCTTCTCTGCTTACAATTCATGAGAGTCTACTCTTGTAAGCAATCTTTTTCTTGGAATAACATCATAAGCATATGGTATTCACTTCTCAAAGCTCTCATAAGAAGGCTGACTATTCTGATAGAAGCCATCAGCCTTCTTTTTTTGAATTCCCCTTTGTATGCCTGACTGGGCTACAACCATTTTTAATCAATCAAAATTTTCCAGTTTCTGTTAAAAAAAAATATTTAAATTTTTTGAAATGGTAGATATATGTGATGTTATATCATTTTCATGATATAGTTACATTGACTATAATTAATACTAAATTGGATTAAGAGAGTAGGCATTTTTTTTATCAATATATTAACAAAAAGTTATGGTGAACTTTACCATTAACTTATCTAGCTAACATAAAGTATTACAATTAGTTAATCTTATTTGAAAAACACGACTTTGCACCTAATATTTTATAGAATAAGTAAAGTTTGATCCTCAAAGAATATTAAATCCTTCTAAATGCAGGATGAACCTAGGTGCATCAATCTCCACGATTGCCAATAAACATTGTACTAAATCCCTTGTGAGCACTCATCCTCAAGAGAATTCCAAAAATTCGAACACCTATTGGCATACTAATACTCCCAAAAGATGTGCTTCAGTCTCTTTCAATGCTAACAAACGTGATAGAGGCCATAAAAAAACTAACACTTGGCTAGTGTGGGCTTAGAAAAAAACCCTAATGTATATGTGGCTAAGTGAAAGCTCTGAACATATAGAAAAACATATATGACAAAACATTGAGACAACCTATGAATATGTGTATCCTTCAAATCCATCGATATGTAGTATCTATTTAGGATCAAGGATAATAGATGCTTTTAATGAATTAATCAATGTAAGTTATGAGAGTCATAATGTTGCACTAGCTAACCAAAACACCAACTCCAATATCTCCAAAAATTCTTACGCATTTCTATGTTCAATTTTTACAACTAGCCTCTTGGATAACCCCTCAAAATTCCATAATGGGAGGATGATCATAACGAATGAAACCTTACTGTTGAGCAAGACTAGTTCACTCCTTTCAAGACTCATAGATTTACTCCCACAAATTACCCAAAAGAAAAATGTCTTTCCTATACAATCTTTGAGAAAATAAATACAAGAACCCCCACACATAAATATTGAATCGTTCAATTGTAAATGGGATCGTAATGTAAATTAGAATCATTTTTAGTACCCTTCAACTAACAATGATCCAAGTCAACAACCATCTTCTAAATCCTGAATGCTTCCTACTCCAAAAGATAAGAAATCTAGATACCTATTATTTACAAAGTATTTGTATACCTATGTTTTCATTCCTATATATATATATATATATATATATATATATATATATATAATTTTAACAATTGATTCAACACATGCATACAAAAAAAATAAGACAAAAGAGTAGAGCTATATGGTTATAAGCTCGAGATAATAATTCAAAAAAAATCATAGCTTTGTTGATCAAAGAAGATTGACTAATACTGTTTGGGAAATTAGTACTCAAAAGGGGAAGATCACATATGAGCAGAAAGCTATTCAGAATGCTGTGGTTTATCACTTTAAAATGTTTTTTTTCTTCTGAAAACCGTGGTTTTAATCTAGAGAGACAGTTGAAAACTATAAAAAATTTCCCTCATTTTTTTGAAAAAGAGGACTGTTAGTCCATTGGTAAGTTGATTTCTGTGGCAGAGGTAAAAAAGGTTCTGAAGTTGTTTGCAAAGGAAAAAAGTCCAGGCCCGAATGATTGGACGGTGGAGTTCTACTGGAATTTCTTCGACCTATTTGGAAAAGAGATTTTGGAAGTGGTTGAAGAAACTAGGAGTCAAGGAAAAATTATTGAGGTCCTAAATTCCACTTCTCTTACTCTTATCCCAAAAAAGGACTGTCTTGATTCTTTCAATGATTTCTGCCCCATTTCCCTTTGCAATATGCTTTATAAAGTTATTTATAAGATTATTGTCGAAAGATTGAAGTCTTTTCTGGACAATTTTATTTCTGAAGAACAGTTTGCTTTCTTACTTGATAGGAAAATTACCGATGCAATAGGGATTATTCAAGAATGTTTACATACTGTTAAAAGTCAGAAAAATCTAATGCTTTCTTCTTAAAATTGGGTCTGTATAAGGCTTACGATAGAGTGGATTGGTATTTCTTAAGGTTAATTCTTATACAGATTGGTTTATCTCATGATATTGTTGAGTAGATTATGGGTTATGTAACATCGACCAGATTTGCAGTGCTTATTAATGGTGTTCCTTTTGGTTATTTCAAAGGATGCAGAGGAATTCGCCAGGAGTGTTTGTTGTATCCTTACATGTTTATTTAGCTATTGAAGGTCTTAGTCTTCTTATTCATGAGGCTCAAAGTAAAAATAAGTTTTATGGGATTAAAATCTCTAGGGATGTCTTTATCTCACATCTTTTGTTAGTTGATAATATTGTCATAGATGGAGGTGGTTCTAGAGATGAATGGTGTTATCTGTAGAATATTTTAAAGATTTTTTATGAAGCTTTGTGTTTGTAGATAAGTGAAAAAAAAATATTCCTTCATATGTTTCTGCAAAGACCAGTCTTTGATAGATTTTATTGGCATATCTTTCCTATTAAAGTTGGGAGTATTGATGATGGTTTATTCTTCATGGGTTTTTATTTGAAGCCCAATGGTTATTGCTTTAAAGATTGGGATTGGACTTTAAAAAGAATTCATCACAAATTAATAGCTGGAATTTTCGTTGACTCTCGTTGGGGGGCTGGCTCACTTTGGTTTCGTATGTGTTATAAGGCATTCCAGTCTATTGGTTCTCTTAATTTTCAATACCAACTTCTGTTATTTCCCAAATAAGAGAAAATATTTTCCATTTTCTGTGGTTGGGAAGTTTGGAGGCTTCAAAGCTTCATCTTAATTCTTGGGAAAGTGTGTCATTGCCTCATGATTTGGGGGGTTGGGGGATAAAACATTTGGCAAAGTTCAATCTTTCTTTATGTGCTAAAAATCTGTTGAGATGCTTGTTCAAAAAAGTTCCATGGGGAAAACTTATTAAAGCTAAATATTTAAAAGGAGTGGATCATGTTCTTTGGCTCAGAGGGAATACACTAAAGAAAAACTCTCATTCGACGGTTTGGAATAGTCTTATGAACCGTCTCCCTTTGATCAATAATGACTTAAGTTGGCTAGTTGGAAGAGGAATCAAAATTTATCTAGGGATTGATCCAATATGTGGTTTACAAGGATATTTCAGTTTGTCTCGGGAGCTTTTGTTGGAACTTCATCGTAAAAATATTTTTGTTTTAAAACAAATCCAATTGGGTGGCGCGCTCAATACATGGGCTCGCTTGTCTGATTTGGTTCTGGATGGAACTTTGGTTGATGAATGGGATCTGTATATTTCCTCTATCTATCAAGGAAATATTTCTTTGTGTTCTAATCCTGATAAGTTGGTTTGGGCGTTTAATGCTAAAGAGGGTCTGGTTATGACCAAGTTGGATTACCGTTCTCTGGTCATGGATAATAGTTTCAGTGGTTCTGTGTGGTGGACGAAGTGGTTGTGGAGAGCATCTTCCCCTTTAAAAATAAAGTTTTTTTATTTTTTTATGTATGAATAACAAGATTCTAACTTCAGATGTTTTGCAGAAAAGGGGTTTTGTTGGGCCTGGGAAATGAACTCTATGTAAATTGAAGGCTGAATCTGTTAGCCATTTATTTGGTAAGTGTGTTTTTCCAAATAAATTTGGTTTCTATTAACGAAACACCTTTTGTTGGATTAAAGGTGGGAGGATGAAACAGTGTGGAAAAACTTGAAGCAATCGCTTGAAAGAAAAAAACAGTTTTGTTATATTCCATTTTTTGTGTTGTGGGAAGTATGGAAAGACAAGAACAATGAATGTTGTTTTGATTTTTAGAATTTAGGACTTGTCTTTTCTTTGTTATTAAATAAGGTCACATTTTTATGGATTTTTCCTTCATAGGAAATTGAGTAAACTATATTTATTTATTGTTTTCAATTTTAATATTTCTAAAATTTTAATTTATTAAATTGCATTCAAAAAAATATAAAAAGAATTAGCATGAAGCAAAATTAATATGAAGTCAAAATATTTTAATTTTTATGTAAAATAAAATTATAAATTATGACACTTTATTAATAATATGAAATATCCAGTATGAATCATACTTAAATTATATGCTTAATATTTAATATTTTAAATTGTTTAGTAACATTGGTGGTGGTGGCGGTGGTGGTGGCGGTGACGACGGCTTAGTAACATTAATATTTAATATAAATTATAGATGATTGATGATGACGATGACGGCAGCGATGACGACAACGACCACGGCGGTGACGGTGACAACGATGATGACAACGACAACGACGACGATCATAAAGAAGGATAATACTTGGTTTACTTTAAAAGTTGTTCCCGTGCTCAAAAAGCTTGCCAAGAATATTTCCAAGCTCATTATAAATTTGGCAAGTTAAGAGGTTATAATAGTTTGTATTGGAACTCAGATCTAATGTTAAGATAAATAACCTCCTTAATGTATCTTTATTTTCTCTTAAAAGCTAAACTATTTAGTAACATGAAACATAATTATAAATCAATTTTCATATATTTAATTTATTAAATTATTTTTAATAATATAAAATAGCCTTTATTTTTATAATATAATTTTTCTTTCTCTTTTTAATAAAATAAAATATCTTTTGTCTTTAATAATATAATTTTTTTTTATAAAAAATTATAAATTATAAATATTTTATTTTAAAACGAAAATAGCATCTCGACGATATACCTAATATTTCAAATAACTTAATAACCTAGAATATTCAATATCATAAAAAATAAAATAAAATTTATTCAATTAATAAAAATATATTACTTAATCAAATTGTTAATAGTATTTTGTTAAGTGTAAAATAAACCATTGACGACGAAAACATTAAAGCATCTTAAATTACATTAATTACTATTTTATGAAATTATTATAAATAAATAAACTATAAAGATGTAATTAATTAAAATAAATATAATTATATAATTGTAATAAATATTATAATACTTATGATGATGATGATGATGATTAATGTCCACTGAGACCAACTTTAGTCTATCAAACCTTAAGAAGGATAATACTTGGTTTACTTTAAAATCTTGTTCATATGCTAAAAAAGCTTGCCAATAAGCTTTCCAAGCTCACTATAGTTTTGACAAGTTAGGAGGTTACAAAGGTTTGTATTGTAACAAATACTATGAAACTGAGATGTAATGCGGGTGTAAGCAAGCCACTCTAAGAGAAAGTGATTTTGATCCTCAACGCTTATAGACTCACACAGATGGAAAACCCTCTCCTCCCATGGATTTTTAGAAATAGACCAATGCCCTATTTTGCTATGGAGTTCATTAGAGTTTGTTCTAATAAAGTGACTATATTAATTTTCTTCAATGATCTAGTTACTACCAAGAGATACTTATGATCTTCCAAGTTAGGATTAATGACCTGCTTATAGTATCTTAATTTTCTCTTAACAAATATATTTTCCTCACACCATAATTTCTCTTTAAACATAGAAGTAATAATATTTTTTGACATTATCAATGTTCTACAAAATGTCGTTTTCATCAATGCCCCAATGGTTTAACCAAGCCATGGTATCTTTACACAAACACCACTTGAGGCATAGTTGGTTTTGACTTGAGTTTAAATCAATTTTAGGAACCCTCTTGGTTCCCATGTTATTTATCTTATGCTTGTACATTAGGTACCTAGTCATTGCCATGCTCTCGATGGGGAAAGACCCACTTCTATGAGGAGAATAAGACAAGGTGCATTGCTTTAATTTTGAGGTTATAAGTTATAAACCGCTTTTGGATTTGCTCAATCCTCCTCCAAGATTATCTGGAAATGTTGCACCCCTATGATTCACAAACATACAAGATAACAGGGATGACAAGAGTTTCAAATAGGAGCTTGTTTTTATCCCACATGACCAAATTGGCTGATTTATAGTTATTTTCAAGACCAAAATAATTTTTCCACCCTCCATTATTCCTTTTCTCAATGCTATAGTTCCAATTTAGCTTGTGATGAATATCGATTCCGAGATACTTATAAGAAGTCACTTTCTCTATATTTATATTATCATATTTATAAAATTTGCATATGTGTCTTTCTTAGATTTTATAATCATGATTTTTGTCTTATCGGTGTTAATAGTCATACACATGTTAGAGAAAAAATATTTAAAAATTCTCAACTCATTATCAAGATTAGAATGACACATTTCCATAAGAACAATATCATCACCATAAAGTAGGAGGATGATACCTATCCCATCTAATATTGTACCAATGCAACATGCTTCTTTTGAACATTTTTCTAGATTATGAATGTAAATGACAAAAAGGGTAGGGGAGAGGAGGAAACTTTGTTTGACTCTAATATTACAATTTATATCTGTTGTCCACACCTCATTATTCTTAAACTTGGTAATGACCTTTTCGTATAACCTTATCATGATAGTGATCAACTCAAAAGGAACCTTAAGCTCCTATAGCATATTCCATAGATTATTTCTAGGCACTATATCAAAATCTTTTCTAAAATCCACAAAGAAAAAAAAATAGGCCAGACTTATTATTATGATATTCCTTTATAATGATCCTAAGTGTAATGAGGTGGTCCACGTTTGAATGGTTTCTTCTAAAACCTACTTGTCCTTTATCCCTCTTACCTTCCATTTCTAGCCATTCATTGATATAACTTAGCTGAGAGAGGGCTAATCATAATAGTATGATAATTAGAGAGGTCATTTTTATCACCACTTTTGAAAATAGAAATAATGAGGCTTTGAGCCCAAGGTTTAGGAAACTCTTTCTTGACTGCTAGATTAAAGATTTTGTGGATGTGCAAAATGAGAACAGGCCCTCCATTTTTTAGGATTTCTGCTTGGTATCCTTCAATGTCTTTGGATTTTCCATTTATTAAGGGCTTAACCCTAAAATCTATGTCTTGTAACGAGAAAACTTCTTTCATTGTAAGAAGGTTTGAATATTAGCTCCAATATCCGAGGATCCATAAATCTTTTTAAGATAGGAATTCCAATATTTTAAAGTAATTTTATTGTCTTCTTTTGTTTTGTGAGTTAGAATTTGCCTCCATAATTTCTAAGGAGCCATCTTGGAGAGGTGTAGGAGATTTTCCTACATTATATTTAGATAATGTCTTTTTTCTTTTAATTAAGGATTTGTAGTGATTTATCTTGTCATTTTTTATCGAATATGTAGTAGCTTGGTTTTTTTCTTGCATCTTTACACTTTTGATCATACCAACGATTGGTTCTACTACTGCTCGTTTTAATTGAGACTTCAATAGAGAACTTGTTAATGGATGATGAGAGAGTTGTAGAAAAATTATGGTAGAGATTTTATATATTCTCCATACTAGATAAAGGAAACAGTTCATTTTTTAGATCATGGACAAAAATGTTAGCTTTATTTTTATCGAAGATCATGTGCTTTTGGAAATGATAGTTTTCCTCCTTGAGATCGCTATGCATGGAAATATTGAGAGTTATAATTAAATTTCTATGATTAGAGTCGGGCTCATGGTTGTTGAAGATGTTGAAATCTATTAATTTGTTATATATATGGATATTAGATATAACATAATCTACCACACTACTTCCAATCCCATGGATACAAGTCATCTTACTAGAGTTTGGCCATTTTGTGAGACCATTGCAAATGATAAGATCTTGAGCACTACACAATTTTTACCATCTCATACCCGAATAAATTTTCTCCTAGATCTTCAGAACTGCTTTTGTACTAGTTAGCTAGCTCGAGGTCTTCATCTAACCAAATAGGATTAGGGTTGGAATAGTTTCTTAAAAGAATAGCTTGGTTACTGGAAGTTCAATAATTGAAGTCAACGATCAAAATGATATTTTCTTCCTTCCTTAAACTAGAAATATCATGTTCTAAACCATTATAAGGACAACTTTTATCTAAATTGGGTTCTTTTAAAGAAGTTGGAGTTAGTAGGGGAAGGATAACAAATGGCTACGTAGTTTTTTTATCATTAATTTATGTGATCTCTATCCAAATAAATTGTTTGTAAGTGTCCTTATAAACCATAACCTGTGGGAGATATTCTTCCTAATGTAATAGGTTATACCCCCAATTCCTATATCACATGAACATTTATTCCTTATTGACCATAGGACATATCCATCTATATCAAGGACCTTCGACTCCTCGTCTTCCCAAGTTTTAACCAATAATATAATATCAATTTCGCTCGGGATCCAACTTAACTTAGGCCCTTTACTCCATGGAAATCCTTGACAGTTCCAGGAGAAGATCCAGAGTGTGTCAAATTTCTATTTATTACTATCCTTTTGGTTTCTATCTCTAATAACATCTTTCATGTTTATGATTAATGCCCATTTTCCCTCCTTCCTAGCTTCTTTTACCTTTTGAACATCCTTTCTTAATTCAACATGATCCTCTAGAATGAGGTATTCATTTATAAATATCCTTGAGCCTTTTAAAATTGATGTCTTACTGAGTATGTTGTATTTTTGTTCGGTAAAGTTAACCTTAACTCGTATTGGCCTTTCTTTATTCTCAATTAATTTCCCCAACCTGTTTGCTTCTATGAGACCGATAGTTTCAATTTGTAACCTATTGTGAAGTTTTGTCTTGACAATGGCTAATGTATTATCTTCTTCTTCCTCTTTTAAACAAAAAATTATGAGATTTAAACCTCTTTTGTTACGCTCATGGTCTAAGGATATGAGTTTATTCATTTCCTCTTTAATGGGTTTGATATTTATTTTACCTTCTATATTATTTAGGGTTAGGTTGTGGTTAAGTTTTTCCTCTAACTACTTAATCCTATCCTTTAACTTAATATTTTCTATTGTCACTGCCTCTCCTTGTTCGGGTGTTTTTTGAATTTCCATTGTATGGAGTCTAGTCTCCATTATCTCTCCCTTGTTCTCCAATTTTTATTATCTTATTTTCTAATTGTTTTTGGATCTCTTCTTGAAAAAATGTAAATTTATTATGGAGCATGGCTTTTAACTCTATGTGGACTTTAACTTCTCTTTCTTCCCTATGTTTCTCTAAGAATTCTATATATTCATAAAGTTTAGCCTCTCCTTTTTTCCTACGTTTCTTTACCGACTCCATAAATTCATAAAAGTTTTGTAGAATAACTATCCTGGATCTTCATTTAAGAGTTTTTAGAAAATGCAATGAATTACTCATATTAATATAAAGATGTAAAAATGTATATAGAAAAAACTAAAATAAAAAATAAAAAATAAACATAAATTATGGATTAAAATGATTTATAAAGAACTTTATACTTATATACTTTCATTATCCTTGCATTACCATTTTTAATATAAATTTAATTAAAAAAATCATCTTACAAAATACGATTACGAAATACACAAATATAGACTTTATGTTTCTAGAGTTTTTATATCTTATATTATATCCGTACCTTTTGTTCTATAAATAACACAAATGAAGTTTCTATCTATACACAACTAACCTCTTAGAGCGATGTCTGGCGAAGCCGCGAAAGATGATCACTATGGACTAATTATGATTCAAAAACCTTCTCAAATGTTTTATGAAGTCTTACATCATACGAAATACTTTTCATATCAACAAATACTATCGATATTGTGTACTTTTCATCTTAACAAATACTATCCATATTAAGATATTGTGTATTTTAATGTATTGACAAAACAAGGATAAAGATGGCATTACATTACATCTCCTTTATGTTAAATTTTTTAGAGGCATAAATATCATTAAATTTTTATATTAAATTATATTTTCCGAAGTATAGATATCAACTTTTAAAACTCCAATTCTTACCAATATAGATATCAACTTTAAAAACCAAAAGTTATATTTATATTGGTCAGAATTAAAGTTTTTTAAAGTTGATATCTAAATGATATTGAATGTTGCAGAACACCCTTGAGGGCTCCATTTGAGGGTTTGAGAGTTTGCACCAAACTAGCTCGTGGTGGTCAGGGCTTTTTCCTAGTCACTTATCTCTCTTTTTTTTTCGCTTTTGGATTGTACTACTCACGGGTCTAGTTTCTTTCCATACGAATGTAGGTTTGTGTTGTCCCTGTTCTTCAGCGGAGGCGGCAGTTGCGTTTTCTCAGAAGTGCTGCGCTTTCCTCAGAGTGCACTAGTGCGGTGCCTTTGTATTTGTGCTCCAACTAGTTCATATGCAATGATGTTGGACGCTTGCTCAGAGGTGTGGGTCCTCGGTGCTGGTTTCAGTAGCATGACACAGTGGCATGACTCTATGATGTTGTGCTCATGGTATGGCGATGGTGCCTCTAAAGCCAACGACTTCATGTTTCATATTCAGTGTGCACCCGCTCTCGACAACAATTTGTTGTTGGGTTATGTGTTTCCGGCAGCGACGACATTTTTCTGTTTAGGGTAGGAGGCCCTCCAGTCTCGAAGACAAAATATCTCTTAATGATGAGTCTCTTTCCCCCTGCATTGGTGGTATAGACTGTTTCAAGTTTTCTTTGTAATCTTTCCTTGGCAGTATTTGTATGGTATTTCATGCACCTTTTTGTAAGCTCTGCTATAGGGTGTTATTTGTTGAAGTTTTTGGCTTCTAGCAGTAAGTTCTGGTGCTTTACACTTTTTGTAAGGATGTATGGTCGGTTTGTGGCTTTTTTCCTTGGGAGCCTGATTCTGGGTGCTCAGTCTATTGAGAATTATTTGTGTGTTTTGGCTGGTTATGATACATAGTATCATAGAGATGTATATTGTTGCCTTTGATTCTAATGAATAGCAAGGAACTGCTATTTTTCTTCTTAAAAAACTTTAAAAACCTAAAATTTGACCAATATTTGGTGAAGATATTTGCTACTCACTTCTCACTTTTACAAAATTTCAATTCAATAATATCACCTTACATGATATCTCCCAAGTACTAAACATTATATGCACGAGCTTAACCTTTGAATGAAATGTAGGAAGATTTACTATCTAAATTACGCTCTAGTTGTCATGTCTAATTTCTTTAGCCTTTCTTAGACCTGGGATAAGCTCATACTAGATATTCATAATCTATGTGCTTGGTTCCCTACTTTTGTTGTTACTCTTTATTCATCCTCGTTCATTTAGGTACATCATTAGGTAATATATTGCATGCACCATTTAGGTACATGGGACTCATATGAAAATACTAAGGGTTCTTCTAAGTCATAGACTTATGTGTATGGGGTCATTTTTTTGGCATCATTATAGGTGGTATTATACCACCATTATGTCAGAAGTAATCACTGCACCTAATGGTGTTTCTTTTTCAGACAAAAACATGTTATTTAGGTTTATATAAACATGTTGAATACTTATGTTTGTCCATCCATTCTGATATTATAAGTTGTTCCCATTTACAACTACATTCCCTATAGTTTGAAAAACTCTTGCAAAAATTTCTTGGTGAATATGGGATCCTTATCCAACACAATGAAAGTTGGAATGCAATAGAGCTTAAAAATTTGATCCATAAAATATTGGGAAACAACTATTGGAGTAAAGGAGTGTTGTATGGTACACATGTGAGCATATTAAGAAAGTCATTCGAATAACACCATAATGACATACTTGTTTCTTATTCTAGAAGAGCTACCATAAAATACATGGAGATCTTCATCCAAATATTTGTTGGGATTGGAAATGGTTGCAATGCCCCTAAAGTATTCATTGTCTCACTCGTGTTCCTTTGACATGTGTTACATTTAGTCACAAAAGCATGTATATCAGTTTTCATTCCTTCCCAAAATAAATATCACCTACTTCATTCATAAGTTTTTTAAAACCCTAAATGACCTATAATAGGAGATGAATGCAACTTTTCTAATAACTTGTGTTTCAAAGTTGAATTTGGTACCAAGAAAACATGATCTTTATACCATAAGGTCTTTAGTTTCTAGGTGTAGATTTTGCAGGGATAGTTAAGGTACCATTGAATCCATTCAAATGAGATGAGATGCCTCATCTTATTCAACCAATCTTGTTGTGCTTCTATTAATGATTCTTGTACTAGTGAGGAGAGAGAAAATTAAGTTCTATCTTCCACATATTTTCTATACAAGGCATATACCACCACATTGTCTTTGTCATTTTTATAGAATCTAGTTTCATAATCATACCCTACCATATTAGTGGCCTGCATGTGTTGCATCGGAGAAGACAACCCGGTTCCAAAAAATAATTCAAACTCTAATGATCTATTTTGATATGAATCTGTTTCCTAATGAGAAAAGGAACAAAATTTTGATTGCATGAAGGATGGCCATCATCTCTTTCTCATAACTGGATTTACCCAAATTTTGACAACACAATTTTTTACTAATTAAGGACAAAGGGAACCCTTCTTGCCTGAGTACTAATCCCAAATTGTGGCTCGGTGCATCACATTCCAGGACAAAATCCTTTGTAAAATATGGTACTACTAAGATATTAACGTGGTACACTTAGATCCTTTTACAGATAAAAAGGATTGCATTATATTGTCAATAGTAACAAATCATTTTTCCTTAGCAAGGTTTTTAATGGGGAATTTATCTCCCCATGATTATCTACAAATTTTTTATAGTTTAACCTATTATCCCTAGGAATCCTCATAAGGTTTTCAATGTTCTAAGATGTGGCCAACCTTGGATAGATTTAGTTTTCTTGGAATCCACTCACACCTTGTGTTGGATAACAATGTGACCCAAATATTCAATCTCCGAACCACAAAAAGGGAATCTAGGCCTCTTAATAAATAATTGATTCTCTCGGAGTAGTTGGAGTACTCTATCAGCATGTTCCACTTGTGACTTCTAATTTTCACTATAGATGAAGATATAATAAAAGAATACTAGAAAAAAGTGGCATAGGAAGGATATAAATACCATGGATGCCATCATGACAAATGCATGGCTTCCATCATATGACAAATTCTTGGATGCCATCATGTTGCACACCATCTCCATAATTGTTTTGTTCTTCCTCTCTATGACGCCATTCTCTTGAGGTGTATACAACAAAATGAATTTCTTGTGTATGCGATGGCTCTTGCAAAAATTTAGGAAATCATTTGAAATATATTTACTACCTCTATTTTTCCTTAAGATTTTGATGTTATATCCACTTTGCTTCTCCACAAGTGCTTTGAACTGTTGAACCATTGATCTACAGGAAAATATGAAAGTTGTAGGACGGGAATTATGCAATGTAATAATCAAAGAGAATGTACACTGAATAGGAAATTCACGCCAAAAATTCGAGATAAATCCGACAAGAATTTCTGAGATAATCACAACATTATTATTCACTCATTAATTAATAATAAAATTATTATACAATAAATAGAATTTGAATGCCATGTATATGATCCAAATCTACCAGCTCAAGTTAACTGAATAACTAACTTAGTGTGTCTAAATCACTATTGGAGCTCACTACTCTAACTATGGATGTCTAAATCAATATACAATTAGTTAATTTATGAGGTAGGCCCAGAAAAAGGTGCCACTTTCCTTACATACATGCAAAAGTGGTGCTAGGCTAATTGAAAGTGATCTAACTGATTGTAACTGGAGGTTAACTCATCATAACTTCTTACCAACCATGACCAAATGATGGAGGTTGCTGGTGGCACTCAGACTGGGATCCTATAATGTAGGGATTGGTATCAGATGAACATAAACTCATGCATGGACATGCAGTAAGTGGAATATAGCCTCTATGTGTGTCCCCCACACTCTAGTACAATAACAATTACCCCATAAGTTAGGAAAATATACCAAATATATTATATTGGAACAAAGAAGGATTAATTAATCCTAACACCCCCCTTAATTCTAACTTTGGACAACTTGGGCCCTAGAAACTAGGCCAAAAGTCACCCATACAATATAAATGACATAAAATACTACTTAATAAAATAAGGGAAATGGGGAAATCCTTATGGGAAACCCCCCCCTCAAAATAAGCAGGAATTAAGAAATTTTGATGCAATCTACAACTGTATAAAGCAGTAATGCAGAATCTTGGTTCTTCTGTGCATCAACATCCTAGGACTATGCATGCAGACCCCTCCAAACTAAATGATTATACATGGATAAATTTTCTCTTTGGAAGAAAAGGAGTATGCTTAACTGAATCAGGAACATAGACATCTGCAAGATGAAAACTAGACCTATGTAGAGCAACTGAGTTCAACTAATGAGAGAGAAAAAATGATTGGGAATTCGAACCATGTGAGGTAAAACCAAGGAAATTATATGTTACAGCCTTGAAAATTGAACCATATGAGGTAAAATCAGCTCTAAGTGTTAGGAGAAAGTGTCTAGACGAATGCAGGATGTCTTTGTCTTTATTAGTATTGTGAGGAGATGAGCATGTGATCAGCTAGAAATGTAGAGAATTCCTAGGACCATGGATATTGGATCCTTGAGCTCCATATTATGATAGATCTTATAAAATATCCAATGATTCAAAACATACTATATCATCAAAATCGTTAGAGAAAACTAACATCAAGTCCCCAACACCAAATTTAAAAGAGACTTGAGGTACTTAATTTTTCACACTAAAACTGATGAGAACAACTACAAGCATGACTGGAGGCTCTTGAAACTTAAAATTTGAACCAAATGAGTTCATATCATATCCAAATAAGGTCATATCAGATCCAAGAGTGTGGAACAAATGTTCCAAGTGCTCCACCGAGATAGTACATGCACAATTTTCTCCTTCTTCAACAAAACTTTGAGTATTGGTGCAAGCAATCATGTAGGAATTTGCGGGAAGCTCTACATCAATGAGAGTGAATGGATCACTCCTAAAATATGATAATTTTTTACAAAATATCCAAAGTATTTATTTTCTGCACACCAACGAAAATATTAGAGAGAGAGAAATTGAATTCCTCTTCATTTTTTGAAGCAATCACTGAAAAACTTTACATAGAATTTAAAATAGAAGAATCATTGGAGAATTCCTGACTAGAATGGAAGGAGAGTTTTTCTTCAATAAAAGAGGTTTGAAAGTCTTCTTGTGGATTATATATATGATAAGATTAGATATCATATATATCATAAACTTTCGGAGCAACGGGAGGAGTCACTCCAAGGAGACTTTCTTAAATTCAAATTGACTATGTTGAAGATTATGCTTCTTATTCATCTTGAAAAACTTCATAAAAAAGAATAGAGGCCAAGACTTTTGAAGAAAGAACTCTTGTGGTGATGGTTTGGTTCTCCAAATTTCTAGAATGATCCTCATTGTGCTTGCCAAAGGTTCTATCCAATTCTATCCAGATATCCTTTAGGTATTCAGCAAAATCAGTAAGGTAGCGTAAACTTAGAGAAAAGGCCATAAATATCGTTCCAAAAGCTCTATCACTATAATTTATCCAGTCATTATCATCTTCATAAGACTATTTACCAATTCCAATAGATACCTCATATAGACCTTGTCTCTTTATAGATGAAATCATATTCAATTTCCACTTTGAATATCTTGTGAATGGAGTAAGAAGAGGAATTGATAATATTGAATCCATATTGAAGTTGTACCTACAAATTATCATTGAAAAATAAACAAATTCAAAATAATATGAAATTTCAAACATTTACACATTGACATCGACACTTTCTCAGATTCTATCACACCTGCATAGACCTCTCTGGATATAATCCAGAGTTAGCAAAGAAAAGATTGCAGGAATTATGTGGAAAATCAACTGCTTCTGGTGCACAATGGAGATCAGACAAGACTTGCTGCTATCCTGAATAAGGTTATTATACCATGTTAAATTTGTGAACCATTGATCTATAGGAAAATATGAGAGTTGTAGGAAGGGAATTATGTAGTGGAATAATCAAATAGAATGTACACTGAACAGGAAATTCATGCCACAAATTTTAGATAAATCAGACAAGGATTTATTAGATAATCACAACATTAATATTCATTCATTAATCAATAATACAATTATTATACAATAAATATAATTCGAATTCCATCGATATGATTAGAATCTACCAGCTCAAGCTGATTGAATAACTAACTCATTGTGTCTAAATTACTGTTGAATCTCACTAGTTTAACTCTAGATGTCTAAATTAGTCTACAATTAGTTAACTGATGATGGAAGTGGAGGCACCAGTCTCCCTACATGCATGCAAAACTAGCACTAAGATAACTAAAAGTGATCTAACTGATTGTAACTAGAGGTTAAATCAACATAACTGCTTACCAACCATGACCAACTGATGGAGGTTGCTGGTGGCACTTAGAGTGGGATCCTATAATGTAGGGATTGGTCTCATAGGCACATAAAATCATCCATGCACAGGAAGTAAGTAGAAGATAGCCTTTATGTGTTTCCCCCACACTCTAGTACAGTAATAATTACCCCCTAAGTTAGACAAATAGACCAAATAGACTATATTGGACAAAGGAGGATGAATTATTCCTAACGAGGATTCTAGTTTCTCTCTTACTCTATTTTACTACGTTTTCACATCAGACCGTATTTTACATTTTTATTCAAATAATTGTACACTGACTTAATTTTTATTCTCTTGGAAGCTACCAACTAACATTAAAGGTTGTAAACTAATACATGATTGTAAATATACTAAACATCTTAAATTGCAAAACAAAAAAAATGTTGAACAGTTATGGTGAGACATGAACTCCATACTTTAAGAGAGTGACTGGAAAAACTATGATTCTATGGACTCTTACTCAATTGAATTATATTTGATAGACATCAACTCATAATAAAATTCACCAACATTTAACACAATATTAGTGTAGAATGCAGAAAATGAAGGCCAATGTGTCAACAAATTATATTCATACCAACATTGTAAAGACTAGACTCATTGTAGATCATGAGGGAATTATGAAATTTGTCTTGGGGAATATGGTTGCAGCGATTAACTTGATTTACCATGCAGTAAGAGTTTCCTTTTTTGGGTTTTGACACACTACCTTGGGAAACTCGACCTTCCTTTATTTTTTTTCTCATAGGGTTAATCTTCGACATACCACTTTTGGTCGTGTTAATCTTCGAAAAAAATAATTCGATGGGTTAAACTACTTTTGGTCGGGTTAATCTTATACCAAAATACTTTGATTGGTTAAACTACTTTTGTTCGAGTTAATCTTCAACCAAGACACTAATTTTGGTCGAGACACTTTTTATGGACTTTTGACCCAATACCTTTATACCTCTACAGAGACTGACTTGAATTTGACCAACCTTTACCTGGACAAGATTTACAACCAATTCCCAAGTATTGGTTGCAAATAAATTTGACCAGCTTTTATCTGGACAATATTCACAAGTATTGGTTGCAACCAATTCCCAGTTCGACCTGACCACTTTTAGTTGAACTTTTATAAAATAAATTTCTTAGTCTAAATACTTATGCCATGGAATTTTTTTTTCACCAAATGGTAACATGGGATAACTTTGGACAAAAATATAATTCGAGAGACTCAAAATATCATATAACCAAATATTAAGTAATACTTGTGTCGAGCACTCTATTGTAAAAGCTCAGACATTTACACGGTAAAATATTTATGGATTCTTTGTGTCTTTCACTAAACAATAAATGTAAACAATCATTTACTCAGGTAATTTTGCAGAAGACGCGTGGCTAAGTAAAACATGGCTTCAAGCATAAACTATGGAATTGTATATATAATGTCACGACATATCAAAGCACTATATCTGCAAATAAAGACTTGGAAATTTACAATGATGTTTCACCTTTTTACAGAGCTTTGGATCTCAACACTTTTCAGAAACACGGAGCTTGATCTCTTGAACTCTCCACAGAGTTTTTATTCTTTTTCTACGCTTATATATTCTCCTCCTCAAAACTATTTTTTTCATTTTTTATTCTTATACATATATAGAGACTAAATTTTCTTCACTTAGACGCTACCGACTTACATTAAAGACTGTAATAACTATCTACCTAGAAAATTATCCTCATAAATTTAATTGGACTCATTTATATATGAGATACATGAACTCTTCATTCTATCAGACTGTCTAATAGAAAATAAACTGTTACAGACCCTAACAGAGTTGGCTGAGATCTGATATAGATATGTAATTAATTAATATTTCCAACACCCCCCTTAATTATGAGCGTATGGGGATATTTAAACAATATGTTACAAAATGTTTCAGAAATGAAACTTGATCTGTTCATGAGTGAATTCACTGTGGAGAACTTCTCATTCCAATATAACTTCGCAAATATTGGAATGTATCCCTTTACAATGGTTATGTAAATATCTTTGCAAGATGATCTTCAGACCTGCAAAATTATAAACAAATTTCTTTGTTGTTCACCAATTTTCTTATGAAATGATACCTTTTGTTGATGTGTTTGGTTATTTTATGAAACACATGGTTCTTTGACAACGCAACGATTGTACATTTGTCGCAAAAAATGATAGTTAGTTCTTGCTACTTCTGTTTCAGGTCTTTTAAAATTCTCTAAATCCATATGGCTTGATGTTGGAGGAGCTAGTCGACCAGCGAACTAAGTCGATCGATCGACTAATTAGAGATTAGGTCGGACTCCTAAGGTCGTGTCGGTTGACCGAACCGACAGGTAGTTATTTGTAATTGTTTGCAAAAGATATATATTAGGCTATTGAGCCAGTGGAGAACTCGATTCAGTTCTATATATTGTATGGAATCTTCTGTTATAATATAATCTGTTATTCTTACACCTGTGTTCTTAGCTCTTGTCTCTAATATGTCTATATGCTTTTAAATGTGTATTTGTTTTAACCCTTTGTGATTTGTGATATTACAACATTGGTCCTGATGTCGGTAGTACATATCTGAGATGAATACAAGCAGATGATATTAGAGTAGGAAATGAAGGATTGGTGGAAGAGCAAAATAGAAAATTATTTGCAAAATTACGCGCGAAGAAATAGATTAACGACTGCTCAGGAAAAAGAAAGATTCTTTATTGAAACCCATGAGAATTTCGTAGAGTCGGTACCCCATCTCTTGAAGAAACTTCTGGATCAAAAATTCGGAAGCGAATAAAGAACACCAGCTACTAGAGAAACTGATTCGAGGGGGAAGGACAAACCTGTCGGAGTGGTTTGAAAATATCAATGATGACTTCTACAAGGAGCAAGCTATAGAAGAAATAACTTCGGTAGAAACCATTCAGAAGAAATTCTATACAAACCTTACCGAGCAGTTCCTGTGCTCCTTATCGACCTTCCTGTTTAAGTTCCTGATAGAAAAAGGAGTGGGTCGTATTGTCGAATCTCATCCATCACTATGCGAACCACCACAAAATACCAACTGGGTAGAGAAACAAAAGAAGTGGGAGAACTTCATCGCCAAAAGGGAGTGGGAATATTTCCTAAGAAAGTAAACAAAACTATCTGAGCTTTATAAATCATCGGGCAGGCAATGGGGGGGTAGCTGGTCGTATGTCGGGGTAAAGTAAAAGGGATTCTAGTTGTCTAAACAAAGGTACCATCACCAGCAATGAAAAGTCAACCTAAAAAGGAAATCGAACAGATAGTGATACACAAAGGTACGACGGATTTACAGAAAATAGAGAGAGAGAAGAGGATGAAAAGGAGGGAAGAAAGAAGAGAAAGAGATCTATCATTGCAAAGAGGAATGAGTACTAGGGTGACAGACCAGGAAAGAAATATGCAAGAGTCGGGTCATTATCTACAGGAAGAAGGCGTTGATGAAGAAGCATCACCCATGGAAGAATATCCTTGGATAGAGCAGTGAGAAGCTCTCCAAATAGAAGTGCCTCAAGAGATAAGACCTATGTCTCCAATGAATCCAAGTACTAGAATACAAACCATTGTCGAAGAGGACCTCAGACTAAGAGCTGGTGAGTTTGGTATATGGAGCCGACTAGATGAGGAGGTAAACAATGATAGTCATCTACTTATTCGTTGACCAGAAGAAGGAAACTGGGTCACGCTTTAGGAATACCCTTCCAACCGAAGTATCCATTTACTTTACTGGACAAATGAAGGAGCACCCCCCTGCCAAATACAACTTTGGAGAATATAGAAAAATCTGACCTTCAGACAAATAATTGCTGTTGGAAATCGACAGGAGAAGTCGACCTTGACTGACTACTTATTGGAGAAGAAATGACAAACAATACAATCGATGGAAATGAGAGTTCTTTTGACAACAACTCTGAATAAAAAGATAAACAAAACATCCCAATACCACCACCACCACCCCCACCATCGCCACCTCCTGAAGAAGACAGTGACAATGAATTTGAAATGGGACACGAATCAGCACATATCCCTCTATATGAGGGTGAAGAAGATCCCAAATGACATTGGTTCATCTGTGAGTCGACATGGAAGACCAATCAATTTACAGCAGAAGATAGACAAATGGAGCAGTTCACTGGTGCTTTGAGGAAAAGAGCTTTAACTTGGTATATGACCTTACTAAGAGAACCCCCAATGTATCCAAGGCAGAAAATAAAGTGCAATTTTTATCGTTCTTTAAAACTCCAGATGCCAAACATCTGGCAGCTAAGAAATTAAAAATAGCTTCACAAAAGCCAACAGAATCCATTCGAGAGTACGACAAACGCTGGAAAGACCTTCTCAACCAACTCGATTATGTAATTGATGAACAATTGTTAATTCAGTGGTTTCTTGTAGGCCTTTCATAGAAAATTCGATGGCAAATAAGCCTGGAGAAATTCAAGACATATGAAGATGCGCTTATGAAAGCCTTACAAGTAGAGATGGATGAAGACTTCTTGACATATCCCATGGATACTAGACTGGAAGAACAACTCGAGATCATGCAGAAATATTTAAAAGAGATAAATCTTAAGAGTCGGGACATCTGATGCACGAAATGCTCAATGACCGGACATTCAAAAGATAACTGTCAACAAAACATTAGTTAACAGGACGTTCGGTTTGTGCAAAAAAAATATTTTTGCGACATTTTCCAAGAGCATGGAGAGCACACCACAAAATATTTCCCATTCAACATGAAGAATTGTAAAGCATCGTGGTGCACAATCTGTGAAACTAAAAATCATACCACCACTTACTGCCACATGAACCTAACAAATCGACAAAATTACCAGGCAGTTTATCAGACAAACACAGTTGCACAGAACAACGAGAATAATCAATGAGGCAATGCTCAAAATGAACAAAATAATCAAAGGTACGATGGTCGTTGATATGAGCACCGGTTCAACAACTGACGTGGAGGATATGCAGGTCGAGGGTGATTATTTGGGAATCATGACAACCGAACACATTGGCCCATCCAATGTTTCACGTGCTACAAAGAAGGTCACTGATACACAGACTATCCATACAAGGACATAACCAACTGAAAATTCTATACTAGCTACGGAGTAGGGGATCACTCATTAGAGGATTTCCCTACTATGCTGGAAAAAATAAATAAAAATAAAAATGTTAATGTCTTGTCATGCGTAAAAAAACATGATATTATCAATACAAATAATTTACATATAGTAACCCGACAACAGACAAAAATTGGGAATGATAATCCACGAATAAGTAAAACAAAACAAAACAAAAGAATGATTATCCCAACCCAGTTAAACACAAACAACTGTATAAAGACGCAATGAATGTATTTAGATAATTTGCTAGACAAGAAGAAGCTAACAATAATCGACAAAGCACAATAAAATAATTAATACACATAGTACAAAAGGATAAAACAATATCTCAATTCATCGACTTATTGTATAAAATAAAACACAACAATAACACCGAAAAACAAACAAAAAATATATGCAACCTAAACCAAAAAGAAAGAAGTGATGCCGACCCACTTGTCGACCTAGAAATTTAAGGGCACCATGTCCGACAAGTTGTGCTCGACTTCGGATCACAAGTAAACATTATGACTCATGACACTTGGGAACAGCTGGGCAGACCTCGACTATACGAGTCATGCATATACCTGAAACTAACCAACCAAAGCCTGATTGAACCTATCAAATTCTGGAAAAATGTCGACACAATGATAAAAGGAATATCGACTAAATTCGACTTTGAAATTATTGACCCTAAGGAAGGATCCAGCTCCTTCCCAGCGTTAGTAGGTCGACCTTGGGGAAGAAAAATGAAATCCTTGATATCCTTAGACAAGGAAAGGATAAAACTAAAAGGGAATGGAAAAAAAGTCATAGTACCTATCCATCCATCCCAAGTAGAACCTTGGATAGAACCTATTGATGAAGAAGTCGACATCCGAAAACTATATCAGATACAAAACAATGAGGCCTACATAGAACCTAATATATATGGTGAACTGCACTTAGGGAATCAAAATTCAGTAGGGTACAAATCAGATGAAGAATTATATGATTGGGAAGTCGAGTACTACAAAACACATGTAAGAGAATGCTCGACCATTCAAAAATTACAAAAGAAACCAATCCAATAGTGCTTCGTGGTGTCCATCATCCCAAAAATATTTGAAAAGAAAACAAGGAAATATCCTACACTAAAACCAACAAATGTAAATATCACACAAGTCCCAAGATATAAATAAAGAGAATCACGAGCTATGCACATAGAACAAGTATCCAGGAACATTGGTGAACATGGCCAACTCCAAATCCTAGTGGAAACTTTCACAGGACAAGCTACTATATGGTCGGATACCCATCAATCAAGACTACAGACATGGACAACAGCTTCGACTTACTTTATAGAAAGATTCGGAGGAAAGAAGTTAACCAATCAAGCCCAAATACCTATATTTATCCAAGGACAAGATCCAGAAGACCACATAAGAACATGTGAAAAAGAATGGAAAAGACTTGGCTATAAGGATGAACGTACATGGCCACACCTATTTCCATCAACGCTATCTGACTTACCAAATAAACGGTACAAAATGGAAGAGGCTCGAGGTGAAACATTCCTATGGCACGAATTAAGAGAGAATTTTATCAAAGATTTCAGCTTTATACCACAAGATGAAAACTTGATCGAAACTGCAAAACAAATCAAGGCATTTGTAGAACCGACAGAGAACAAAACCCTAAAATACGACTGACCAACAATAAATTGCAATAATAAACTAGGACAATACCACAGTCAACAAGACTACAGATGGAAAATGAAAATCCAGAAGGGAAAAGCTTTAGATGGAAATCAAAACATGCCGAAATGACAAAACCAATTCGCACAGTACTCAAAGTTGAGACAACAGACAAAGAAGACACCGACCAAATGACTGCAACATATTTTCTTGCTAGATATTCATAGTTTAAAGAAGGGAGTCAACTAAGCAATGAAACAAACTCACCTGAATGGTTGGACGCTAAAGTGAAAACTAAAGAAGTCGACATATCAAATGATGATTGACCAAAAATAGCAAAAATTGGAGACTACTGGACTGAAGCACAAACAACAGAAATAGTAAACCTACTAAAAGAATTCCAGGATGTATTTTCTAGAGACTAAAAGGATCTCAAAGGTCTAGTACATGAAATGGGTGAAATGAAGATCGACATTAAACTTGATGTTCGAGCTGTAAAGAAAAGACCATATAAACTAGCTCACAAATACAAAGAGATATTCAAGAAAGAGATTGATAATATGCTTGCAACAGGAATTATCTACCCTATTAACCAATCAGAATGGGCAATTCCAATGGTTATTCAACCAAAGAATCATGATCCAACCAAGCTAAATATCTGTGTCGACTTCAGAGAACTTAATAAAGTTACACTAACAGACCCATTTTCAACACCTTATGCAGATGAAATATTAAATGAGGTCATAGGACGTGAATGCTACTCATTTACAGATGGATTCTCCAGTTATAACCAAGTACCAATAGCCAAAGAAGACCAGAAAAAGACAACATTCATATGCGAATTTGGCTCATTTGCTTACAGGGTTATGCCTTTTGGGTTAAAATAGGCACCTGCAGTATTTTCAAGGATTGTGGTCAAAACATTTCAGGAGTACATTTACAAAACAATGGTAGTATATTTTGACGATTGGACAATATACTCTACGTTGAAATATCACTTCAAATGGCTAAGGCTCATGTTGGAATGATGCCGACAAATCCAACTATCTCTGAACATCAATAAGTGCATATTTCTGACCCCTATAGGGATACTATTAGTACACATTGTCTGTAAAGAAGGTATCAAGGTCAACTTCGCAAAAAATAAAAATCATTCTCGACTTAAAACCACCAGTGAACCCAAAACAAGTCAGGGTACTACTCGGTCATATAGGATATTACAAAAAATTCATAAGATACTATTCAATCATGACATACCCACTAGAAGAGCTGTTAAGAGAAGACTAGGAGTTCGACTGGACAGAAGAATGCAACATATCATTTGAAACACTAAAAAGGAAGTTAGTCGAGGCATCCATTCTAATATTTCTAAACTGGTCGACTAAATTCCATGTACACATCGACGCATCAGGCATGGCAATAGGAGCAATCCTAACTCAACTAAGAGATGACGGAATGGATTACCCTATAGTTTACAGCAGCAAAAAATTAAATAAAGCAGAAAGAAACTATTCAACAATAGAGAGAGAAGCATTAGGAATGGTCTTTGCACTACAGAAGTATCGACACTACCTACTAGCTAATCCGTTTATTTTTTATACCAACCACCAAGCACTAAAATACCTCGTAATTAAGCCCTTACACCATGGGAGAATTTGTCAATGGCTACTTCTATTCCAAGAATTTTAATTCGAAGTCGTTGTCAGACCAAGGAAGTTAAATGTCGGACCCGACCACTTATCACAAATCAACACAGGAGAGGAACCGACAGGAGTCGAAGACGACTTACCAGATGCACATTTATTCAGAATAGAAGCAATCCTGGCAGAATTGGAGGAAATAGCTCAGTTTTTAGAAAATGGACAAGCACCAGAAGGCATGAGTCCGAAGAAGAAACAAATCTTAGCCATGAAAGCTACACCATATAGGATCATAAATGGATTCTTATATAAAATGGGCTTGGACGACATCCTCAGAAGGTGTGTATTAGAACATGAAAGAAATAATATTATGTATGAAGCACATTATGGACCTGCGGGAGGACATTTTCAAGAAAACACAACTGCCAAGAAAATCCAACAGTCAGGGTTGTGGTGGTCGACACTTCACAAAGACTGTAAAAAGTTTGTAAGCCAATGTGATATATGTCAACGTTTGGGTCGACCTTTGCGTAGCACAGAAATTCCATTAATGTCAGTAAACCCAAGTTTGACATTTGAGATTTGGGCCATCGAATTCATAGAACCATTTCCCATACCAGCAAAAATAACAGGTGCAAGGTACATAATAATTGCAGTAGAGTATGTAACCAAATGGGAAGAAGCAGAACCGGTCGACACATGTTCCAGTGAGATAGCTGCTCAACTCATCTATGAAAATATAATCACCAGGTTTGGATGCCCAATAACCCTAATCAACGACCAAGGTTCACACTTTATCAATAATACCATCTAGGCACTGACGGACCAGTTAAAAATCGACCACCTACGGAGTACAGCTTATCACCCTCAGTCGAATGGAGAAATTGAAGCATTTAATAAAACATTAACAAAAGGATTAACAAAAATATGTAACACTGACAAAGATGACTGGGATGAAAAGATACCTACAGTACTATGAGCATACAGAACAACATACAAGAGTTCAACTGACCAAACATCGTTTTGACTAGTTTATGGACAAGAAGCAGTGGTTCCACTAGATTTTCGACAACAGACACCTATTATCGCAGAGATTTTACATGTCGATGTCGAACAAGAAAGGAAGGATCAACTGATACAATTAAGTAAACTAGAAGAAGACCGACTAATTGCTTTACAACATCAAGAAATCTAGAAACAACATCAGAACGCATGTCATGCTCGTAACATAAAAAACAAGAACTTGTCGGTAGGGGACCTTGCCTTATTATACAACAGTAGAGTAAAAGGAAAATCCAAAAATCTACATATAGAATGGATGGGACCCTATGTAGTCGAAGAGATTCATGCCAATAGATCAATCCGAATAAGGACGTTACAAGGCATAATATTTCGGAAACTTGTTAATGTTTCCTGACTAAAGCGGTACAAAAACTAAAACAAGTTAAAAAGAAAAAAGAAAAAAAAAGCATATAATGACCATAACGGTTAAACAAAAACCATAAAATATATAGAAAAAAAATCAAAAAGACAAAAATAGAACCAATACCATAAACTAGGATGACAAGAAATCAATGTTTCGATAGCTGACATTACACCCACCGACATACCACCATGGACCGTTCATAGGATCGACATCAACCAACGACCCTAAAAGTCACATCATGCTTTCATGACTACGAGATGCAAAATAAAATCACCATTAATGCAAACTCAAGTGATCGCGCTGGACCATCATGTCCTCCATTAATACACCAATCGACAAAAATGTCAAATGCATCACCTATAAATACTGGACCGGAAGAGGATCAGTTACAGTATTTTGAACGAAGAGAGCAGCTTAGCAAACAGAAAACTGAGAACCAAGAAACTCTAAGAAAATTCAAACACAGAACCGACAAAATGGCACCAAAACAAACCAGAGCTGTAGCCAAGACTAAGAAAGTACAAACTGCTGAGACCCCATTAATGAGGAGGCTGAGGAACATAAAAATTCCAAGGTTCAAGAGACCTCATGGGAAAAAACATGGGATAAGATCAAGGAATGGGCCTATGTTGACAAGAAACCAACACCAGCCGTGGAGAAGATAAACCATAGTACTATCATGAACTACATGAACACACTGTTCATGACAAGCTTTAGAGTTACGAAGGAAACAATAGTTAAATTCATCATAAGCCAATACCACAATGACAGATTCTACTTTGACAGGACAATCGAGATATCTAGCGAAGTAATATACAAATTGGCTAGTTTATCCAACCAAGGTGACCTAGTACCAGTCTCCATACAAGAAGGGTTGGTAGAGAAACTAACCGGATCACCATTGGGAAAAAACTCAAAAGGGCTAATGATTAGCCAGATACAAGCTCGAATGCCACAAATTGTGGCTAAAATTATAGCAACGAGGCTTACACCAACAGGTCAAGGAAGTGACCTAAAATTGGACATGTTAGAGGTAGTGGATACCATTTTTGACATAGGGAAAATCTACAGATGGACTGGGCATGTCACTGACATGCTCAAAGGAATCTGTGAAAAATGTCAGGAGTCGGGAGGGATTATAAGGTTCCTGTCCCTTATAATATGGATAGTGATGTACTACTTGTGCCTTGTCAGGGACAAGCAGTTTTAAGAACCCACAAGATTCCATATGTGGAGATTCAAACCATTCGCCCAGACCGAAATAATGAAGGAACTGGAAAACAACAAAGTGGTATTGGAAAAATGGTTCCAACACCTTAAAATCCAGACAACCAGATGGAGGGTGCCCCAGAACATCTAACGAAGTCTTCCCAAGACCGTGCACATACAGCTAGAAATTAACCATACTGCAGTATGGTATATGTAGGGTGCTAAAACAAAAGCAAAGACTCTCGACTACTACCCAACATTCGAAGAGATCTTCCGAGAGCTGGCTCGACAGTGTGGCACGAAACTGACAGTACCAACGAAATCCAAAGAAGAAACCCTAGTGATAGAAGAATCACTCACCAACTAAGAAAAAGAAGAATACTATGAAATTTGACTGTACATCAGTACATTTATGTCGGAGGAAACACCAGTAGAAGACACCAGTCGACTGCAGATTACTATCATACCATCGGTAGACCAAAGAGAAGGGACACAAATAGAACAACAGGTAACCAGGCGAGCTAAAGAAAGAGTCGGCCCAACTCAACAACAGAGAGGAGAAAAAGTACTAGAGGTCAAAATAGAAATTGAAAACCCTGAATATGCTATAACCAAAGAAAACATCTGCAAACTAACAAAGGAAATAATAGCCTCAAGGAAGAGGATAAAAACTCAGGAACAGGGACAGGGCAAGGGGAAGCACAAGATTATCATCGCAGAATCATCAGAAGATGAAGACAAATTAGCAGCCACGGTCGTCGTCATCATAAAAGATGCTGCATCAAACATAATTCTGGTGGAAGCATAGCTCCAAAAATTTGTCGAAGCAGGAGCACAGCAAGGTCGGCCAAAAAAGGTCAAGAGCACAAACACCTCCATGGTTGAAAATGTTATCGACTTAGTATCAACACCCCCACCCCCGTCTCCGACTCAAATAACACGGGAATAAATTCCAAATCTTCCTTCCATAAGCCCAGTCGACATATGCAAGAATGCTATGCCAGACACCCTAAAGGAGAGGTTCGACTGAGACAGAGACTTCCAGGTGTACATCAAAAAACAACATGAGTTAATCACCTCTGTACAAAAGATCACCACCAAAATGCCGTTGTTTTAAACTGGTGGATTACGACAGCCTGCTGCCTCACAACCTAGCCGAATACCCCAAAAATTGAGTTCTATGGGAGTAAAAACATCCACATTTGTGAGGAACCCCGACAAAAAATCCCAAGTTTCCACAATTTGGACCTCATCCTTCATCCGAACTGACCCTGAAACCCCTCCACCAGCCAATGAACCAACAAGAAATGAGGAAGAAGAGAACATGGAAGAAATAAACCGAGAAATCGACGAACTATTCTCCAACATCCCGGAAGGTTCACCCCCATAGATTGACGACCCATCACTCGGCCACATTCCCACTACTCCAATCACACCTAGCCATTCACCATCACCACCACCACCCCCCAAACTAGGACCCCTGACTGAACAACCTGCACCTGAACCATCAGTTCTGACAACATCTACAGTGAAAAATTCTGCACAAAGACCACCAGATACATACCCAACTGTAGAAATCATCCCACAGACCCAACCAGAATTTCCCCTAACCACTGCAGACTAGAAACTAGACAACCCATTGCTGGAAAGTCTGACTCTTACAGGTATAGAAGTACATCAACAAGTAGAGCAAAAGCATAATAGAAAGAGAGATAGAAAGAAGAGGTACCATCAACCACAAGTGACAATGGTTCACATCATCCAACTTGGGTCGACCACTGCAGTCAATGCAACAAAGATGAGGAATGGAGAGTTGGGACAACTCTTGGAAACCCTGTCCATCGAAGCAAAGATACAGAGCCATAATAGACGCAAGGAGCTCGACGACAATGAAAGGGAACAAGTTGAGTTCCTAAACAAATGCCGAAACCTTGCACAATCTGTGATACCAGGACTAGTAGAGGTCGACACCAACAAGCCGCTAGAGAAAGCGTATCAGCTATTTGAAAACGTGGTGTTGGCATTACAGAAATAGGTACAGAACACAAGAGAAGAGCAAAAATAAGAAATAGGTCGACTACTAATGTAGCAGCATACAAATTTCTCTGAAGCTTACAAAGTGCTTCAAGATCACATGGATGAGTCGGTCATCATAAAAGGAGTACTATGGGAGTGGCCTGCGTATTATGGGAAAGTATTCCAGTAGACCCGATAGACACGATAGGAAATACAAGCACTGGAGAAGAGGAAGAGAACGGAAGAAGCACTCAAAAGCACCATTGAAGATCAAATTGTGCTTGAAACAAACAAACTGCAGAAGCTCGAGCGACAAGCACACTAGTGGGTGCAACAGGAAATTCCGAGCTTAGACAAATTATACATCATCTATCTGCAAATGAAACGACTTCTGGAGATGGCAGAAGAAAAAGACCAGTTTTTGGGTCCTGACATGGAAATGATAGCATACCTTTCCATTCAAGAGAAGATGTCGACACTCTCAAGCCTTACAACATTAACCATCGACATCCAAAAAGTACTACAAAGTTGAACGGAATTTCAACATTAGCTGGCAGTGACAGCAGAACCAATTGTGGAAGTCTATGTACAGAAACGGCCAACCATCCAACTTCACAGCCCATAAAATAATAAACAACGAAATAACTACTTTAGACAGCCAAAGATTTTTTTTGAGTACCTGTCTTGTTTCTTCAGGACGAAGAACAGTTTTGTTCGTGGGGGAGATGTTGGAGGAGCTAGTCGACCAGCCGACTAAGTTGACTAGCCGACTAAGTCGATCGACCGACTAATTATAGATTAGGTCAGCCACCTAAGGTCATGTCGGTTGACCGAATTGACAGGTAGTTATTTGTAACTGTTTGTAAAATATATATATTAGGCTATTGAGCCAGTGGAGAACTAGGTTCAATTTTGTATACTGTATGGACTCTTTTGTTATAATATAATCTGTTATTCTTACACATGTGTTTTTAGCTCTTGCCTCTAATATGTTTGTATGCTTTTAAATGTGTATTATTGGTAACTCTTTGTGATTCGTGAGATTACAAAACTTGACATGTAGTGCCTATAACCGTGACATACTCTGCTTCTTCTAAAGACAGAGTTAAAATGGGTTGTTTCTTTGAATCCCACAACACAACACCTATACCAAAATGAAATGTGTACCCATACTATTCTCTTCTTATCATCTGTGTTTCCTCCATCGTCACTGTCATTATATCCCATGATTTTAAAACTTTCTGAGGTTTAATAGATTATACCATTATCCTTAATGCCACTTACATACCCCATAATTATTTTACCAGCTTGCCAATGCGAGTCTTTTGGTGGCTCCATGAATCTTGAGATCAAACTTACTCCATACATGATGCCTGGCCTTGTCACAGTTAAATACATAAGACTGTCAACCAACCTTTTAAACAACGTAGGATCTATAGCTGATCCATCATCATCCTTGCTTAGTTTTAAACTTGTTATTACTGGTGCTAGGGTTGTTTTGGAATTAGACATATTGAATCTTCATTAGAGGAAATTTCAACTCAAAATGGGCCTTTTAACTTTTATTCAAATTCCATTTCATCATGTGTTAGCCAATGAAATTGCTTTAAATTTGAAATACCGTATAGGTCTTAAACACTTTTTTAATATAAATTTGGGGATATGTATCATAAAAAAAACTACTTTTTTTGTTTGTATTTTTGACATATCTCCATGTGTTTTTACTCAAATTTCAATCGAGAGAGCTCGTTGGATGTGGAATTAAATTCCACATCCAACGAATACCCACTTGGCATACTTTTGACGGATCCTGCTACCCCAAAAACAAGAAATACCTGAAAAAATGAAATGATGATGTCATCATTTCATTTTTTCAGGTATTTCTTGTTTTTGGGGTAGCAGGATCCATCAAAAGTATGCCAAGTGGGTATTCGTTGGATGTGGAATTTAATTCCACATCCAACGAGCTCTCCTGATCGAAATTTGAGTAAAAAAAAAGGGAGATATGTCAAAAATACAAACAAAAAAGTAGTTTTTTTCTTTTCTTCCTCCAAAATTAATAAATATTATTTTATTATTTTAACTATTATTTTATTAGTTCATTTTAGGAGGCCCATTTTGAGTTGAAATTTCCTCTAATGTTTTAAAACAACACTTGCAAACTTTGAATATGATATAAATATACCACTTTCAAACTGCTAAACTTCAATGCCCAGAAAAACTTCATAATCCCCAAATTAGTCATTTCAAATTCGCTTTCTATGACTGCTTAAAAATCCTTTATGCCAAAATCACCAGTAAATATTAATCATATACATAAAATAAGACAATTAATATGTTTCCTTGCTCAACAACTTTGGTGTACAATGTCAATTCACTTTCACTTCTGTGAAATCCATTGTGGGTGAGATGGGACCTCAATGTGACTGAGCCAAGCTCTAGGATATTGCTTCAAACCATATAGTTCATCTAGAATTATATATCCCCATGCCTCTTCCATGGTTTTTGGATGACTATGCTACAAATGCACCCTCTAATGATGTATTTGATCTACTGATTATATGTTCATGATTGATGAGTGAGTCCTGTAACCCATCAATGGTAAACTGCGACATGGGTTTGTTTTCTTCCAAGTTCGTAACCAAGTATTCAAATTTATACGGAAGGCTTCTAAGAACATTTTCAACAACCCTTCTATATTCTATATTATCTCCATGATATTTCAGTTGATTTATGAGACCAACAACTTGTGTGTATAGAATGAGTCCATTGACTCTGTGTATTTCATTAGAAGAGATTCGAAATATCTTCTAAGAATCTGCAACTTAAAATTCTTTACCTTATCCAAGCCTTGATAGAAGGTTTTCAATGTATCCCATGCTTGCTTAGTGGTATTTCCTACTGCTACTCTTGGGATTATGCTTTCATGAATGGCTTGGTGTATGTAGAACATAGCCTTTCTGTCTTTATTCCTATGTTTCCTCAGGCAATCCTTCATTTTGGACTATCTCTCATACATCTTTTCCTCTGAGAAAAGACTTCATTGTTAGAGACCGATATTCATAATTATTTCCTGTGAAGATTAGAGTTTGCAAACTCAACATGTGTGCACAAGAAGTGGAAGCCATATTTTTAATTTTCCTTAGATAAATATTTTTTTAATACATGGTTTCTTTCCTTAACCCACTTTGATACCATATCTTAGGGAATACGACTACGACGGTTAACTTGAGTTACTGTGTACTAATAATTTCCTTTTTTTTCGGGTTAAGAAGTAATAACTTGGGAAACTCGACCTTCATTTTTCTTATTGGTTGGGTTAATATTCAACCAAAATATTTTGACTAATTAATATTCGACCAATACTTTGATGAAATCTTTGACATACAAATTTTTGTTGGGTTAATCTTCGACCAAAATACTTCGATGAGTTAAACTACTTTTGGTCAGATTAATCTTCAGCCAAAATATTTTGATGGGTTAAGCTACTTTTGGTTGGGTTAATCTTGATACATAGACTACTTTTGGTCGAGATACTTTTTACGAACTTTTGACTGGACACCTTTCTACCTCGACAGAGACCAACTTGAATTTATAAAAAACACTTTTCATCGATTGGTAACATGGGATAAACCTCAACAAAACTATAATTCGACATACTCACAATATCATATAACTGAATATTAAGAAATAATTGTGTCGAGCACGAGTTTTTCTTCTTCTACTACACTTCTCTCTTCTCCTCTTCACCACTATGTTTTTTATTTTTTGTTCTTCTACATATATACAGACTAAAATCTTCTTCGCATGGAAGCTACCAACTTACATTAAGTACTGTAATAACTATCTACCTAGAAACTTATCTTTATTAATTTAATTGGACTACTTTATATATGAGAGATATGAATTCTTCATTTTATCTGACAGAATTTGTATTGTTACAAACTCTGACAGAGACAGATAAGATGTGATAGGGATCTACCCTTAATTAATATTTCCAACAAGGTGAGGACCATGACATGTTTATCTCGGCTTTAATCTATGCATTCTTGTTCATCCTAGCATTATAAAGACCATATTCACCGTAGATCGTGAGGGACTTATCAGAGGTGACAACCGTGGCATGTTTATCTCAGGTTTAACAGTTTTTCTTCTTGTAAGCTTTGCAAGAAAAAATGATTAAAGAATTACATCTTCTTTAGAGTTTTGGTTTTCTTCTTTACTTCAAATATTCTACAATCAATTCCTCGCTAATACTTCTCATACACCTTCCTTTCATAACTCTTTTATTTAGTTCTTTAGTTTTAGTTTTTAATTTTCTTCTTGCACCATTTTTGTGCCGAGAGGCACATTATGCAAGCCATTAGGGGCAGGATGTGTAACTCCTTCCTTGCTTATAATGGGCTTATAGTCGGCTCAAATAAAAATAAAAAATAAAATAAAATAATTTGAAGTATGACAAAAAATTAGTAGACTTTATAAAATAAAATAAATATCAAATCACAATAAAAAAATAAAGCCAATTATAAATTCATATATGAAGCATGTTGAGAATCACATTTCCTTCCTCAACATGTTTAAGCTTTCATTTTAAACTAACTAAATCACATAAACTTTTTATTTTTATGTTTAATGCATAAATTTATTTTCTTTGGAAAAATTTAATATTGTTTTAAGACATTGTTGTTTTCTTTCCTCAATAAATTCAATGAATGTTTGTTTTTCTCATAGTTGTTACCATTTTTTTAATCATCATTACATATCATTAATAAGATTATGCTCTTATTAAAAAAAATTATATACACGTAAAATTTCTAGAGGTTGTCATTTCCACATTATAACATTTTAAGAACTAACATGACATTAAAAATATCAGTTTAAAGCTAAATAGAAAAAAAATTGATTTAGGTTAAATTTAATAACTAGATTCTAACTAACCCACATTAATCATTGTTTTGGATATTTTGAAATTTTTCAAAATATATTGAAGAGGTAGTAGTATTGTGGTTATTTTTCAAACTTTTAAAAATAATTATTTTTTTCAAAATATTGATTTTTATTATAAATCATGAGCACTAATTAATATGTTGCACCACATTTCAAGTCACTCTATCTCACTAACTACTCAACCTCTTATAATTCACCCATCACCATCATATACAAAAATAATGAAATCTCATCTAAATCCTTTCTCTTAAAACCATTTAATATTTAAACCCATAAATATTAAAACATTCAAATATTATAATCAATTTTTTATTTGTTGTAATGTAAATAAAACATACCCTATCTAGACATGATTGTAATAAAAACAAAATATATCAATGTAATGCAAATAATACTTGAGCATGTAAGTTCAGTGCAAAAATATTATCATTTTTAGTGTATGCACAGACTGCAACAATATGGATTAATACCTAGGAATACAGATAATTAATGACCTAATACAAACATTAAATCCCTCATGACTGGAACAACATTATCATTTCTTATGCTTCGAGAGACTACAAGAAAATGCATATATACATGTTATATCTCAAAATGACACATCTCTACCTGTGACCACTTTCCTATGTTTTCGTCGCATGTCGACACTTCAAGAAAGTCACTAAAAGTCACTGAAAAAAAACCTAACTTGGAGGACCCATATATTGCATTTGGTAACTCCATATGATCTCATATTTACACAACTGGAAAGGTATATGTGTTAGCTAAAACTTTATAGAAAACACCAAAGTCTGAAAATGCCTAGAAATACCCTTAAAATGAGTTTTTTGATGTGTATGCGGGTTTCCTTAAGGAAACCCGTGTACGTACGCGACTTGCTATATATAATACTCATGTATGCCTTAAATACATGAATTTCTTCATTGAAACCCACGTATGCCTCCTCATGTACATGAGTGTTGTCTCTGCAACCAGCGTATGCCTCCAAGAAATGTCAAAAAAATACGTATTTTGAAATTTGGGTAGTTTGGGTAGTTATGCAACTAACTCCTTCAGTTGTAACTACTTTGTCTTCGACCCTAACCCTTCATAAATCATATAAATAGAGGTAGGGAGGTCCATGAGAGGGGAATTGAATCTTTGCATTTTTATGCTAGAGGAATTGGAGCTCTCTTTTCCCACACCTTTGCCGTAGAAGCTTTTTCCTTGTGTCGCAGAGTTTGGAGGCTGAGTTCCTTGGAGAAGAGAAGCAACAGAACCAGATCAAGGTTTTGTGAGGTGTTGAACTTGGAGAGAAGGTATATTTGTACTTGTTTTCAATATTAATAAAGATGTGATGTCCTTCTCCTTCCCAAATCATTGTTCAATGTGTGATTGAATCTCTGTTTATGATCAGATTTGGATGTTAATCAGATTATTATTTCATGTTTCTTTGATTATCATTAATTTATATGTGGTCATGTTGGTTTGAGGAAGGTATAATTCGTTTTGCAGGTCCCTTGGATCAAGAGGAGTGAGAGGAGCAAGAAGAGGATTGAAGGCCAGCTTGGATCAACCTTCTTTTGTTAAGGTGTGAACCATTCTAATCTCTGAATGTTGTTTATATATATTTGCAGAACCATTTGCATCCACTTTGCAACCCCAATACGTTGATGGCCTCTTAAACCCTAGACATAGGAAAGTTTCCTTTACAATAGAACTAGAAAGTTTGTTATGGAGAGCCTTCTCTATTTGGGGTTTCTCTGTATTTCTTCTAGCCTTTTGTAAGGTTTTAGGTCCTTCTTGCAAGTTAGGAACACCTTTCCTGCCTTCCTAGGTCAATTTTTTATCCTTTTTGTGCCTTTTGTCATCCACACGCGACTTTCAGGATAAACAGTCATGTGTCTATGTTGTATACACAACTTGCACTACCTACAACCCACGTGTCATACACGACCTACCTTAAGGAAACCCGCGTATGCACCTAAATTTGTGTTCTTTCATCATTTTTAGGGTTTTTGGGTGATTTGAGGGCTATTTGTAGGGTCTTCAAGAGTCCTTTGCATGTGCATGACTCCTGAGAGGTTTTTTTATCTTTGTTAGGTGCTCTTTGTCTATCTTGTAAGTCTCTTTCAAGTCTTTGAACTTGTTTTTACTTCTTTCCCCCCCACCTCCTTCTTTGGCTTGACCTTGTTGGACAAGGTATTGAGCAACCTCTGTTTGTAGGTTTAGATTGATACTTGGGACTTCTTTACCTTTGTTTATGTCAGTCAAATTGCTCAGTCTCTTCATTCCAAATTTGTTGGCTTGTTTACCTTTGTGAACCTTCCTTTCAAGAGAGGTTGATATCCATTTTTAGGGAAACCTAGGGTTTGTTTGTGGGGTGTAGAGTAGTTGACTATTTTCTTTGCTTACAGTACTTGCTTGCATTTGTTGATAGGTTGTTTTTTCTTTTTCATTTATAAAATAAAAATAAAAAACACATGTTTTATTTATATGCATGTAGATTAGGTTTTTATTCCAAATTGCATGGCATATCATTGCTTTTGAAAAAAATAAAAAAGAATTTGTTCTTTGTGGCTTTCAAGTTTTCTATTTGAAAAAAGAAAGAGAATAGTTTTTTTCTTTTTGCATTTCATTTCTCTTTGCTTAGTCATTTTCTTTTAACTTTGAGTCAAAACACCACATAATTTTCACGCCATTTAACCTTTGACTAAAAACAACCCTTAAAATAAACGATATAATTTAAAATTATTTGTCAGTCTTATTTTATAGGGTCATGCACCAACTAGCTCAGGTTAGTCTTGTGGGATAAGGAGTTTAAACTCCCCACAAGTATAAAATTTCAGACATAGTTGGCCAATCACTATGTAATCCATTTTCTACATTGATTGTATTTGGGAAGCTCCTCTAAAATGGGAGTTAAGCACTAGGCCGTGTGGAGGCTTGGACTGAGGAGATAACGCTCTGATTCCTTGTCAAAGTGTAGACCAAGGTTTTTGCGCATCTGGGGATTTTGTCTTAGATAGGGTTTCAGGATTTGAAACCCTACCCATGTATACGAACCAGGCTTGTGACTATCCCCCCAGACTGTCAATACAGTTAAGGTAGCCTTTAGTCTCTTTGACATCTAGGGTTCATACACAGGTACACTGGAAGGCTATTTCTGGTTGACCCTGGACGGGGTTGGAAGGTAACCCTGGTAGAAGGTGTGGGAGGGTGGTGGGTGATTCCTCTGCTTGTGACTGAAAACATATACAGGGACTCCAAGTAACTGTTTATCATATTTCTTCTGGAAAGCATATCTTATACCTATTTGTTTGTTTGGCTTTAGGAATTTTTTAGTGCGTGTTGTGTGGTTTGTCTGTACTTAGTGTGCCTTTAGGTGTGTGCTTTGTAATTTTGGTTTCCTATCAACCTCAGACTTTGTCTCCTAGTTTGAAAATATGGCTAACACAACTTTGAACACCAACCAAGAGATCCCCATGCTGGGAACTCCTTGTACTATTCCTCTCATGGGGAATGTTTGTGTTCCCTTGATGGCGACCCTGAATCTACCTGGATTCACCCTAGGGCTACCGGTGTGGTTTTTTTCCACTACAACCATCCTGAATGCTCCTGATGCTTCTCAAGTAAGCTCCTTATATCAAGGGCATCAAAACACTGCTTCCCCTTCACCTGTAGTTGATTCTCCTTCTCCTTCTACCTCATGTGGTAAAAGTACTGATACTAGTAAATGGCAGTCTAAAAGGAGTAAAAGAAGGATGAATAGGAATAAGGAACATAAGAAAGTGGGCACCTGTTCAACCTCTACAAGTCAATTTGAACCTCACCACCAAATATTTGTAGTTCATGCTGGGGGCACCTATCCAACCCCTGTAGGTCATGTTGTATCTAAGCACTCAACCTCTACAAGTCAAGTTGATCTTCACCATCCAGCCTCTGTTGATGCTGTTGGGATCCTTCCAACCTTTCCAGGTCATGTCAGATCCAGTCACTCAGCCTCTATATTTCATGCAGAGGGCACCTGTTCAACCTCTGATGTTCAAGTTGAACCTCCCCATCCAACCTCTGCAATTCATGTTGGATCCATCCACCCAACCTCTAAAGTTCATGCTGGGGGCACACACTTAACTTCTACAAGGCATGTTGATCCTAACCATTCAGCCTATGTTTTTCATGTTGGTGGTGTCCTTCCAACCTCTGTAAGTCATGTTGGACCCAGTCTTTCAGCCTCTACAAGTCATGCTGGGGGCAGTCTCTCAGACTCTGTGGTTCATGCTGAAGACAATCTGTCAACCACTGCGAGTCATGTTGACACTGTTGAGAAGAATACCTTTTCAAAACAAAAGGCCAAGTTTCCTTATAGGCTTTGTGAGGGAGACCACCTTACTTATAATTACCCTTATATTGCTGAGGTGTGAAGAGTTTGGTTTCATGGTCATCCCATTTTTTAACATCCTCAAGTCTCTCAACAACCAGCCTCTCTTAGTCAGGTTGGACCCAGTCACCCAACCTCTATAGTTCATGTTGGGGGAAAACTCTCAGCCTCTGTAGGTCATGCTGAGAGCAAACAGTAATCCACTGCTAGTCATGTTGACACTGTTGATAAAACTGGTCATTCGAAGTGCAAAATTAAGTTCCCTTGTAATCTATGTGAGGGAGATCATCTTATTCACCAGTGCCCTGCTATCGTAGAGGTGTGAAGAGTGTGGTACGAGACTCAAGAATTTCCTTCTCCTGAACAACCTATAGTTTCTCAACAACCTACTCAACCTTTGGTTGATCAAGTGTTCGAACCAATATCATCTTTGGTCGATCCCACTCTTCTTTTGGAGAGTGATCCTAATGTGATTGAACCAATGTCATCTTTGGTCAATCCCACTCTCCCTTTGGAGAGTGAATTTCACGAAACAATTGAATCGATTTCAGTATCGATTAATCCCACTCTTCCTTTGGAGAGTGAAGTGTCTGATAGTGACATTTTCTTCACTACCAGTTTATAAATTACTGAATAAGGGGGCACTGAACTCATTTTGGATCAACCCCCATCAAGCTCTCAGATTGCTTGCTTTGTTTGGGATAGCCTAGTTGAGCCGCGCCTTGCTTCTTATGCACCTTTCCAGATAAAGGTCAAAGTTCAATCATACACGATTGCTCGTTATATTGATGATGAAGGAACCTCAGTTAGTATTTTTTCTGCTCGTGCTTGGTGAGGCAGCTTGGTGAGGCATGGTATCTCCTAGCCTTGTGTTGACATCTAGTCAGTTACTGGCGTTTGATAGAAGAACTTGTATAGCCTTGGAAATTATTTCTCAAACACCTGTTACTTTGGGTGGGAAGATCGTCTTAAATGACTTTATGGTGATAGAATTCCCCTTGGACTTCAATATGCTCCTTGGATGGGATTATGTCTATTCCATGCAAGCTATAGTGTCAACATTATTTCGTGTGATGTACTTTAATCATGGAGAAGAAATTATCACTATCGATTAGTTGGATTTTCTTGCTCCATCTCCTGACTCGACTAGAGACAAGGTCTTTCCATTATTGGTTCCCAGTGTTTCTATAGACACTACCCTGCCATAGGTGAGCTATGTGGCCTCATGTCATTTGTGTTTAATTGCTTCTGAGAAGCAACATCTATTTTCATGCTTACCTTCTAATGACTTGGTCCTAACAGTTGACCAGGAGAGTGATCCTATAGAGAAGCAGCATTAAATTTTAGACATGTGTCCTATCTCGGATGATCTCCTTCCTTTGGATGAAATCTTACTAGATTCTTTGATACAGTCTGATCTTCTCTTGGATGTTGGTTCAGTTGTGACTAAGTCTAACCCTGATTTGCCTACTAAGCATAACATTTCTTCTTATGTTGGTCTTGTTGAGACTGTTTACTCTTCCTTTCTTCTTATGTTAATCTTCGACCAAAATACTTCGGTGATTTAAACTACTTTTGGTGAGATTAATCTTCAACCAAAATACTTTGACGGGTTAAGCTACTTTTGGTTGGGTTAATATTGGAAAACAGACTACTTTTGGTCGAGATACTTTTCACAGACTTTTGACCGGACACCTTTCTACCTCAACAAAGACCAACTTAACTTTATAAAAAACACTTTTAATCAACTGGAAACATGGGATAAACCTCAAAAAAGCTATAATTCGACATACTCACAATATAATATAACGAAATATTAAGAAATACTTGTGTCGAGCACAAGTTTTTCTTTTTCTTCTACACTTCTCTCTTCTCCTCTTCAACACTATGTTTTTCATTTTTTTGTTCTTCTACATATATACAAACTAAAATTTGCTTCGCTTGGAAGCTACCAACTTACATTAGGGACTGTAATAACTATCTACCTAGAAACTTATCTTTATTAATTTAATTGGACTGCTTTATATATGAGAGATATGAACTCTTCATTTTGTCTGACAGAAGCTGAATTGTTACAAACTCAAACAGAGTCCGATGAGATGTGATAGGGATCTACCCTTATTTAATATTTCCAACAAGGTGAGGACCATGACATGTTTATGTCGGCTTTACTCTATGCATTATTGTTCATCCTAGCATTATAAAGACCATATTCACTGAAGATCACGAGGGACTTATCAGAGGTGATGACCGTGGCATGTTTATCTCAGGTTTAATAGTTTTTCTTCTTGTAAGCTTTGTAAGAAAAAATGATTAAATAATTACATATTCTTTACAAATTTGGTTTTCTTCCTCACTTCAAATATTCTACAATCAATTCCTCACTAATACTTCTCATACACCTTCCTTTCATAACTCTTTTATTTAGTTCTTTAGTTTTAGTCACTTAATTTTCTTCTTGCACCATTTTTTTGCCGAGAGGCGCATTATACAACCCAGTAGAGGGAGGATGTGTAACTCCTTCCATGATTATAATGGGCTTATAGTCGGCTCAAATAAAAATAAAAGATAAAAGAAAATAATTTGAAGTATGCCAAAAAATTAGTAGACTTTATAAAATAAAATAAATATCAAAACACAATAAAAAAAAATAAAGCCAATTATAAATTCATATATGAAGCATGTTGAGAATCACATTTCCTTCCTCAACATGTTTAAGCTTTCATTTTAAACTAACTAAATCACATAAACGTTTTTATTTTTATGTTTAATGCATAAATTTATTTTCTTTGGAAAAATTTAATATTGTTTTAAGACATTGTTGTTTTCTTTTTTCAATAAATTCAATGAATGTTGGTTTTTCTCATAGTTGTTACCATTTTTTTTATCATCATTACATATCATTAATAAGATTATGCTCTTATTAAAAAAATTTATATACACGTAAAATTTCTAGAGGTTGTCATTTTCACATTATAACATTTTAAGAACTAACATGGCATTAAAGCTAAATTTAAAAAAAAATGATTTAGGTTAAACTTAATAATTGGATTCTAACTAACCCACATTAATCATTGTTTTGGATATTTTCAAACTTTTCAAAATATATTTAAGAGGTAGTAGTATTGTGGTTATTTTCCAAACTTTTAAAAATAATTATTTTTTTCAAAATATTGATTTTTATTATAAATCGTGAGCAATAATTAATATGCTTCACCGCATTTCAAGTCACTCTATCACACTAACTACTCAACCTCTTATAATTCACTCATCACCATCATATACAAAAATAATGAAATCTCATCTAAATCCTTTCTCTTAAAACCATTTAATATTTAAAACCATAAATATTAAAAAATTCAAATATTATAATCAATTTTTTATTTGTTGTAATGTAAATAAAACATACCCTAGCAAATAATACTTGTGCATGTCAGTTCAGTGCAACAATATTATCAATTTTAGTGTATGCATAGACTGTAACAATATGGATTAATACCTAGGAATACAGATAATTAATGACCTAATACAAACATTAACTCCCTCACGACTGGAACAACATTATCATTTCTTATGCTTCCAAAGACTACAAGAATATGCATAAATACATGTTATATCTCAAAATGACACATCTATGCCTGTGACCACTTTCCTATGTTTTTGTCGCATGTCGACACTTCCATGACGACACTTCAAGAAAGTCACTAAAAGTCACTGAAAAAACACCTAACTTGGAGGACCCATATATTGAGTTTTTTAACTCTATTTGACCTCATATCTACACCATTGGAAAGGTATCTGTGTTAGATAAAACTTTACAGAAGACACCAAAGTCTGAAAATGCCTAGAAATACCCTTAAAATTTATTTTTTTATGTGTATGCGAGTTTCCTTAAGGAAACCCGCGTACTTACACGACTTGCTATATATAATACTCATGTACACATTAAATATGTGACTTTCTACATTGAAACCCATGTATGCCTCCTCGTGTACACGACTATTGTATCTGCAACCCACGTACACCTCCAAGTAATGTCAACAAAATACGTATTTTGAAATTCGGGTAGTTTGGGTAGTTATGCAGCTGACTCCTTCAGTTGTAACGACTTTGTATTTGACCCTAACTCTTCATAAAGCATATAAATAGAGGTAGGGAGGTCCATGAGAGGGGACTTGAATCTTTTCATTTTTATGCTAGAGGAATTAGAGCTCTCTTTGCCCACACCTTTGCCCTAGAACCTTTTTCCTTGTGTTGCAGAGGTTGGAGGATGAGTTCCTTGGAGAAGAGAAGCATCAGAACCAGACCAAGGTTTCATGAGGTGCTGAACTTGGAGAGAAGGTATATTTGTACTTGTTTTCAAGATTAATAAAGATGTGCTATCCTTCTCCTTCCCAAATCATTGTTCAATGTGTGATTGAATCTCTGTTTATGATCAGATTTGGATGTTAATCAGATTATTATTTCATGTTTCTTTGATTATCATTAATTTATATGTGGTCATGTTGGTTTGAGGAAGGTATAATTCATTTTGCAGGTCCCTTGGAGCAAGAGGAGCGAGAGGAGCAAGAAGAGGATTGAAGGTCTGCTTGGATAAACCTTCATTTGTTAAGGTGTGAACCATTATAATCTCTGAATCTTGTTTATATATATTTGCAGAACCATTTGCATCCACTTTTCAACCCCAGTACGTTGATGGCCTCTTAAACCCTAGCCATAGGAAAGTTTCCTTTACAACAGAACTGGAGACTCTGCCGGGGACAACCTTGTCTATTTGGGGTTTCTCTGTATTTCTTCCATCCTTTTGTAAGGTTTCAGGTCCTTCTTACAAGTTAGAAACACCTTTTGAGTTTGTTGGAACACCTTTCCTGCCTTCCTAGGTCATTTTTTTATCCTTTTTGTGCCTTTTTTCATCCATACGTGACTTTCAGGATAAACTGTCATGTGTCTATGTTGTATACACAACTTGCACTACCTGCAACCCATGTGTTGTACATGACCTACCTTAAGGAAACCCGTGTATGCACCTAAATTTATGTTCTTTCATCATTTTTTAGGGTTTTTGGGTGATTTGAGGGCTATTTGTAGGGTATTCAAGGGTCCTTTGCATGTGCATGAATCCTGAGAGGTTGTTTGATCTATTTGAGGGCTGTTTGTAGGGTATTCAAGGGTCCTTTGCATGTGCATGAATCCTGAGAGGTTGTTTAATCTCTGTTAGGTGCTCTTTGTCTATCTTGTAAGTCTCTTTCAAGTATATGAACTTGTTTTTACTTCTTCCCCCCGCACCTCCTTCTTTGGCTTGACCTTGTTCGACAAGGTACTGAGCAACCTTTGTTTGTAGGTTTAGATTGATACTTGGGACTTCTTGACCTTTGTTTATGTCAATCTTATTTCTTAGTCTCTTCATTTCAAATTCGTTGGCTTGTTTACCTTCGTGAGCCTTCCTTTCAAGAGAGGTTGATATCCAACTTTAGGGAAACCTAGGGTTTGTTTGTGGGGTGTAGAGTAGTTGTCTATTTGCTTTGCTTACAGTACTTGCTTGCATTAGTTGATAGGTTGTTTTTTCTTTTGCATTTATAAAATAAAAATAAAAAACACATGTTTGCTTTATGTGCATGTAGATTAGGTTTTTAGTCTAGATTGCATGGCATATCATTGGTTTTGAAAAAAATAAAAAGAATTTGTTCTTTGTGGCTTTCAAGTTTTCTATTTGAAAAAAGAAAGAGAATAGTTTTTGTTTTTTGCATTTCATTTCTCTTTGCTTAGTCATTTTCTTTTAACTTTGAGTCAAAACACCACATAATTTTCACGCCATTTACCCTTTTACTAAAACAACCCTTAAAATAAACGATATAATTTAAAATTATTAGTAAGTCTTATTTTATAGGGTCATACACCAACTAGCTCGGGCTAGACTTGTGGGATAGGGAGTTTAAACTCCCCACAAGTATAAAATTTCAGACATAGTTGGCCAATCACTAGGTAAACCCTTTTCTACATTGATTGTATCTCGCAAGATCCTCTCAAACAGGAGCTAAGCACTACGCCTCATGGAAGCTTGGACTGAGGAGATAACCCTCTGATTCCTTGTCAAAGCATAGGCCAAGGTTTTTGCGCATCTAGGGATTTTGTCTTAGATGGGTTTTGGGATTTGCTACCCTTCCCATGCATATGAACTAGGATTGAACTACCCCGCCATACTATCAATATAGTTAAGGTAGCCTTTAGTCTCTTTGACATCTAGGGTTCATACACAGGTACACCGAAAGACTATTTCTGGTTGACCTTGGAAGGGCTTGGAAGGTAACCTCGGTAGAAGGTGTGGGTGGATGGTGGGTGATTCCTCCGCTTGTGCCTAAGAACATTTACAAGGACTCCAAGTAATTGTCTATCATATTTCTTCTGGAGAGCATATCTTATACCTGTTTGTCTATTTGGCTTTAGGATTTTTTTAGTGAGTGTTGTGTGGTTTTTCTATACTTAGTGTGCATTTAGGTGTGTGCTTTGTAATTTTGGTTGCATGTCAACCTCAGACTTTGTCTCCTAGTTTGAAAATATGGCTAACACTCCTTTGAACACCAACCAAGAGATCCCCATGCTTGGAACTCCTTATACTATTCCTCTCATGGGGAATCTTGGTGTTCCTTTGATGGCCACCCTGAATCTACCTGGATTCACCCTAGGGCTACCATTGTGGTTGTTTTCCACTCCAACCATATTCAATGCTGCTAATGCTTCTCAAGTAAGCTCATTATATCAAGGGCATCAAAACACTGCTTCCCCTTCACCTGTATTTGATTATACTTCTCCTTCTACCTCATGCGGTGAAGGTACTGATACTAGTAACCGACAATCTAAAAGAAGTAAAAGAAGGAGGAATAGGAATAAGGCACATAAGAAAGTGGGCACCCATTCAACCTATGCAAGTCAAGTTGAACCTCACCACCCAGTCTATGTAGTTCATGTTGGGGGCACCTATCCAACCTCTGCAGGTCATGTTGTATCTAAGCACTCAACCTATACAAGTAAAGTTGATCTTCACCATCCAGCCTCTGTTGATCATGCTGTTGGGATCCTTCCAACCTTTCCAGGTCATGTTGGATACAGTCACTCAGCCTCTATAGTTCATGCAGAGGGCACCTGTTCAACCTTTGATGTTCAAGTTGAACCTCCCCATCCAACCTCTGCAATTCATGTTGGATCCATCCACCCAACCTGTGAAGTTCATGCTGGGGGCATGTTGCAGCCGCAACTGTTCTCCCCTAATTCCTTGAATTTCGGGTCCCTCCTTTGCATTCAAAGTTGTTTGATCTTATTAGGTCTTGCTTTAACTTGGATTGATCCTAAGTATTAGATTGTATTTTGTTTTCAGAAGTCATTTGTGTTAAATATTTTGTGTGGATCGCTGAATTGATTTTTGGACTGCTAGCCAAGGACTCATCAGACTAGTCACCCTTGAATAAACCATTCGTGGAATTCGAGTTTTCATAAACTTTAATTTTTCTCGTGATTTGGTGTCTTTCTTTGTTGAATCAGAAGCTTTAAACTTTCTCCCTTCCACCGTTGCGCCTGCCGAAGCGTTTTGGCGTCCGAAGTACAAAGTGTTCCGGCTTCCGATTGGGAGTTTCCCACCAAAGGTTGCATGTCTTAGTCTTTTTCCCTTCCGCCATTGCGGCTCCCAAGGTGGTTTGGCTTCCGATGTCCAAACCTTTCTGACGTCTAATTGAGACTTTTCCCGCCCGTGTCGAATGTCTCTGGCCTTCTCTTCTCAGTCGTTGCGGCTGGGAAAGTCCTTTAGCTTCCGAAGCCAAAAGTCGTCCGACATCCGATCTAAGTTCTCTAGCCCGTGTTTTCCAATCACTGTAGCCCTTTTTTTTCCCGCCGTTGCGGCCAGGGAAGTCTTTCCTTGTTTGATGCCAAAGCCATCCAACGTTCGATTTGTATTTTTCCCGCTCGGGGCTCAGTCAAAGTTCTTTCCAGGTCAAGGGATGCACCTGGCCATTTTCTTGTGGGTTAGTGGTTTTAGGTGGATGGCTATAACGTCTAAAACGCTTTTCAAGAAAGTAATGCACAGTAATTGATTGGAGGTGAGGCTCAATACCGGCGATGTCGTAAGGAAAAGACAAATCAAAAGAAACAAGAAAGACGCAGATCTAAAGGAACCAGCAGTTGTTCAAGCTAATCACGGAGAAAAGATGGAATGCTCACAGAAAATAAAGTGGGAAGACAAAACGAACCAGAGGGATCTGAAAGGTTCGAGGGACTGGAACGCCAGACACTTGGGGGGAGAGTCCAAACAGTTGCGGAGTAGTATAAATGTTTTAAAGATAGAATTCGAAAAGGGACTTTTTCCATAGAAAAAATTTGTAAACCATCTATTGTAAGAGGAACTATTTTGTTTTACAAGCAGAAACTGCAAATTTTTTGCATGCTGGAAGAAGTGCGATATGGAATGCATCAAATGTAATTAAATGAGCAATGTTGAAGGGGAACTAATTCGTTTTCAGCTGTGTCTCATTAACTGTGAGATTGTTCTAATTTCTTGGACCATGTTCTTGTTGGAATATTCTTCATTTGATTTTATGATGTTTTCCATTGTGAGTAATAAATGCCGTTCAAAAACAATTGGCTATCTAGTTGTTGAAGCACCTTTAATGGTTCACGTGTTTTGAATGAAGTGTCAGCTATCTATAACTTTTCATAATGCATGTACAAAATGTATTACTCACCATTAAATGATGACTTTGCTCCCTAGGGATGGATTTGGTAGTTAGTGTATTTTCTTGTTGTATGTGATTCTGCTAGTTGCGAGCCTAAGACGAGAGGTAAGAACCTGCGCATCACATTGTGACAGTTCCTTGCATCTGGATCACCCTGCATTTAGTTAGGCACTTGCATTTCATATCTTAAGTCAAAATACAAAAACTCGGTGGGCCAGGCCGCAACCGGTAAAACCCTTTATTTTGTTTTACTTGACCTACGGTAGCCGGACCACAAACCGGACGGATTCCCTATACCAAAAAGTCAACGGGCTAGTTGGGAACGTTGATTCGGGAGAATCCCTTACTGTTGTTGCCTACGATTTTTCAGGCCTCAACAGTTTTGGTTCTAGAAGGAGGGCTTCCAGTGCATGGCTGGCCGAGGAAACCCATTTTCCCGAAACTTTTCCACCAGTAACAATTCTAAAAGCAGTGAACTTTATAGAGAACAACTATATTCTGTTGGCAACGAAGTTGTAAATTACCTAAGAAGACATACTAGGGCATACATAAAGAAAATTGGAGGATTGCCAATTATCCCTGATTTGCCCAGAAGAGAGTATAAGAAGAAATATCGTCCTATAGCAGAAGACTCAGTGCTAGTGGGAGACTGGGAAGAGCTTGTGGAAACAGGCTTACAAGAAGTTGTACTACCATTGAACCAAGAAGGCCCAGATACCCCTTATAGTTCTCCCGCTCACACTCCTATTGGTTCACCTCCTCACTCTCCACCACTACTCATGGCAGGCGTTAACGCCAACCTACCTCCTCCCAATCCACCGAATCCACCACCTACATGGAGAGCCAGATCACCTCTAAACTTGACCCTACCTTTGCATGATCTACCTCAAGCCTTTGAAAAGTTGTTGCCTAAATTTGACCCCAATGAGAAGATATTAGTAGATGAGCATTTGCAGAGCTTTTATTTGGAAATGGAAGGATTGAGGGAAGGGGAGCATGAAGATGTGGTTTGTAGACTATTCCCGCATACCCTCAAAGGAGCTGCGGCGTCATGGTATTTTGGGTTGCCCGCTAATTCTATACTTAACTGGGATACATTCGAGAGAATTTTCAGAAGTAAGTATGCAGTCCAAAAGACTCACGCGGCCCTTATGAAAGGATTATCCACCTTAAAGAAAGAGAAAAAGGAGAAGGTGCACAGTTTTACCCAGAGATTTGCAGCATACATTAAGAATTTTTCTGACGCTGACAAACCTTTGGACAAGGTCCTGATTGAGTACTATACATTAGCCTTAGGCCTTGATTTGGCCATGTTTTCCAAAGGTAGGGCCAAGCCTACTTTGGCTGAAACTTATGAAGAGGGAGAAGTAGTAGAGGTTGAAAGAGAGAGCATTGAAGATTACCCTGAACAGTCAGGAGAGAAAGGTGGGGGAAGGAAGGCCTTATTGTTTACCAAGCCTAAAGAGGAGAAAACACCAGATTATGAAAGTATGGCCAAAATGATGCAGAAACTTTATAATAAGATCATAGACATGGAGAAAGAAAAAGAAACACAAAAGTTTTATAGGCCCTATTATAAGAAAAGAGAGGACAACAATCAGTCTCAACCTCCTCGACACAATTCTGCATCAATGAATTTGACAGATATAGGGATGGAAAATTTCTGCACCTTCCACCAACAACCACATTCCGAAAAGAATTGCCCGCAGTGGATAAATTCAATGACATTGGTCATGAATCAGATGTTGGATTCGAAATTAACAGAAGAAGATGATGAGGAAAGAAAAGAGAATTCTGCTTCTACTGTTGTTAAAGAAGAGGAAGAGGAGACTATGGCATTGTGGAATTCAGTTCTAGTATTCGAGGCTGAAGAGGAAAGGAATCAAAGATACAAGGGTGTATTGGAAACCAATGCGACGACAAGAAGCCAAGGGACAGTTAGGGAAGATAGTCTGATACTACCGAAGATTAAGAGGCTGCAGAGAAATATTAAGAAGAAATTTCAAGATAAATCCTTGGCTGATAAGATTCCAGAATTCACTATTACTAGCCAAGGCCCTAAGCAGAACAAAATGCGGCCCAACCCAAATGAAGGACAAGCGGATGCTGATAAATCTCACCCCATTGGACAACAGCTGGATTACAACATCGTGGAAGATTTAAAGAAGATAAAAGCAAATGTTCCACTGTTTGAAATGTGCAAAGTTCCGCAACAAAAGGAAAGGCTACTAAAAGCACTCGAAGCACCGGATGAAAGGCTATCCTTTGACAATTAGACTGAAGAGGAAGAAGAAATCGGAGAAACCAGCAGTGGAGGTAAGTCTAAATGTAAACATATCCACCTTTCCTCCTAACATTTGAAATTTTCAATCATAACGTACATAATTGTCTGGTAGACTCAGGGGCATCGATCACTGTCATGCCAATATTAGTATGTAAAAAGATAAATGGACAACCTAAACCCTCGACGTGGAGAGTTGTTCAGTTGGACAGGACGGATGTAAAAGTACTGGGTGAGATGGAGAATGTCATGATCCACCTGGCATCGAATGATAAAGTATGCCAAGTCATTAACATCGTAGTGGCAGATATATCAGATGCTTACGGTCTTGTTCTGAGCAGAGATTGGTCAGCGAAGCTGAATGGATATTTCACTTCTAATTGGTCACATTTGTGGTTGCCCTATAAAGGAAGTCCAAACCAGATTAAGATTTTAAGGGAACCACACATGAAATATAATGTTACTCGACTTGAAGAAAAGAATGAACCGGTGGATTCTGTCTCGAGAAACTATTTTCTTGAATTAGAACCTGGAAACTACCAAATAGAAGAGGCCAACAACGTATCTAACACCCAGCCTGGTCTCCTTCGATTTTCGCAGGCTGATGCAATTGACTATAAAATAGTAGATTTAGCCGTAGGAGTAGATTCACATTTAGCAGTTAGTGATTTTCGAACTTTGTTTTTTGATGGATCTAAGACTTTAGAAGGGTCAGGGGCCGGCTGTGTCCTAATTGACCCCCATAAGAATAAGCACTTTCTTGCATGTAGATTAGAATTTGAATGCACTAATAATACAACTGAATATGAAGCACTGGTGCAGGGCTTAAGGAAAGTGATTGAACTAAAGTTATGTAATCTAAAAGTTTTTGGAGATTTAGAAATAGTGGTAAAGCAAATAAGAAATCAAATACATTGTGTTTCTCCCCGCCTGAAAGCTTTCCAAAATGAGGTTTGGGAATCACTTAAATATTTTGATGCATTCAATATTATTTCAATTCCAAGACTAAAAAACGCAGCAGCTGACCTGATAGATACATCGGTCGCTTGGCTGGTCCCTACTAATAATCGATATACTATTGAATTGCTTTTCAGGCCCTCATTACCTGATATGATCTCCAAAATGTGAGTATTCGATGATGACCAAAAAATTATAGAATGTTTAACAAACGACGAAGTATTCAAAGGAGCAATCATAGATGATGAGGAACATCAGGCCGAGATGAAATATGAAAATTTCATTCCTAAAGGTGTCAGGATGTTAGAAAAGATGCTCGATTTAAATGAAAATTTCAGAAGACCAGCCAATGTAAAGACTCACAGCTCAACTCTGCAGTTCGAGCTGATTAATCTGGGGAATGAAGCGAATCCTAAATTTGTAAATCTCGGCAAATGTTGTTCACCGGCCGAAAGGGAGAAGTTCGTCAGTCTGTTTAAACAATATAAGGATGTATTCGCCTGGACGTATGAATATTTGAAAACATATGATACCAGCATCATTAAACATGGCATCCCCATCAAGGCCGGAGTCAAGCCATATCAGCAGCCCTTGAGGAAAATGCATCCAAAGCTGGAACCGCTGATTCAAAGTGAGGTAAATAAATTATTGGATGCTAGAATCATTTTTAAAGTCACACACTCTGAGTGCGTATCAAATCTAGTACCAGTCAGAAAGAAGTCAGGAGAAATCAGACTGTGCATGGACTTTAGAAACTTAAACCGCGCCTCAGATAAAGACAACTATCTGGTGCCTCCCATGGAGCAATTGCTACAGATGGTCTCTGGTTATGAATTGTTTTCGTTACTAGACAGTTTCTCTGGCTACAATCAAGTGCTAGTAGCCGAGGAAGACAGATTGAAGACAACGTTCAGGACTAAATGGGGAACCTTTGCCTACAGAAGGATGCCTTTTAGGATCATAAATGCTGGAGCAACCTTTCAGAGAGCTATGGACATAGCATTCCATGGATTGATTGGCAGAAGTGTTGTAGTATACCTTGACGATATTAAAATATTCTCAAAGAAAAGAGAAGAGCATGCATTTCACTTAAGACATATTTTTGAACGCTGTAGGAAGTACGGTATCTCGGTTAATCCAAAGAAATGTGTGTTCGCCATCATGGAAGGCAAGTTACTGGGGCATATAGTTTCAAAGAGAGGTATATCTATAGACCCAGAAAGAATTAAGGCCATTGAACAAATCCCCATGCCCCATAATAAAAAGGGAATGCAATCGTTTATGGGAACCATAAATTTTGTAAGAATATTTGTACTTGATTTTGCTCAGACTGTCAAACCATTACAACAGATGGTCAAGAAAAATGCACAATTTAAGTGGACTGAAATTGAAAAGGATGCTTTCAGCAAGATTAAAACTGTTGTTTCACACACACCCTCCTTGAAAAGCCCAGACGTTGTTAAAGACTTTATTATGTATACATTTGCATCCGATGATTCACTGGCAGTTGTGCTCACCCAAAAGGAAGAAAGGGGGGATGAATTCCCAATATCTTTTATGAGTACTGGTCTACAGGGGGATGAATTGAACTACCCAACTGTTGATAAACAAGCTTACGCAGTATTTAAAGCAGTGAAGCAATTCAGGCCTTACATTCTAAAAAATCGGACCAAGGTAATCGTCCCCTACCCAGTTGTGAGGTCCCTGCTTATACAGAAAGAGTTAGGAGAAAGAAAGGGCAATTGGGTAACATCTCTTCAAGAGTACGACCTTGAATTCAAGCCAGCATCTATAGTTAAAGGTCAGGGGTTGTGCAAATTGATGACTGAAAATAGGAACAATGAAGAGAACGCCTCGGAAGACGATGCCGAATTACATTTAATGGAGGTATGTTCTTTGTTTATAGCTCCTGAGTCTTGGTATAGAGACCTTGTACATTATCTACAGTCAGGACTATTGCCGGAACATTGGAAGTCTAAGCAAAGAAGGGTGTTGCGTCTAAAATCAGCTTCCTATCAAATCATTGAAGGCGTACTATTCAGAAAAAACTATGATGGAGTTCTTCTGAGATGCTTGGAGAAAGAAGATGCTAAGAAAGTAATGTCTGAATTGCACGATGGTCCGGATGGGGGACATTATTCAGGGGATACTATAGCCCACAAGATCCTCAGAGCTGGTTACTACTGGCATACACTCTTCAAGGATGCACATGCACACGTCAGAAAGTCTGATATTTTCCAAAGATGCGGTGGGAGACAATCTAAAGCAGCAGCCCCCTTAAAGCCTGTAATGATCACAGAACCATTTGAGCAATGGGGATTGGACATCATTGGATAAATAAAACCAAATTCCTCACTACAACACAAGTACATCCTGACCGCAACGGATTATTTCACTCGCTGGGTTGAAGCGGTACCTCTGTGCAAGATAAATGAAGATGAGGTCATCAGCTTCCTGCAAGATCATATCATGACCAGGTTTGGAGTTCCAGTTTCATTAGTTTTTGATAATGCTAAATACTTTTCATCAATTAAATTAACTGCTTTTGCTCATGATAAAGGGATAAAATTGCATTATTTTGCTAACTACTATCCACAAGGGAATGGCCTGGCTGAATCCTCTAATAAAAACCTCATTAGAATTCTGAAGAAGACTGTAATAAAAAACCAGAGAAGTTGGCACTCAGCCTTACCCAACACTCTGTGGGCTGACAGAGTCACCCCCAAGTCTGCGATAGGAGTGTCACCCTATACTCTTTTGTACGGTAAAGAAGCCATCCTTCCCCCCAATATCATGCTACCGTCTTCCATGTTAGACCAAGAGTCTAAGGGGTCGGAGAATGAAGTTTTACAGATGAGGATATGCAATCTTATGAAAGCAGAAGAGGCTAGATCTACAGCCAGAGAACGCTTTCAGCATCCGCAGGAGGTAATAAAGAGGTGGTTTGACAAGCATAAAGCTGGAACAAAAGACTTTGAGGTGGGAGACCTAGTCCTCAAATGGGATCACCCCCATGATAAGAAAGGGAAACATACTAAATTCTAGCAGTTGTGGGTTGGCCCTTTTCAGGTCGCAGCAAAACTCGGTCCTTCTACTTATAAGTTGCAGGATTTACAGGGTTGGGAAGAGAACTTGCCAGTTAATGGTCTGGTTCTCAAGCCTTATTTTTCTTGAGTTTGAGTTTCTGTCTTGTATATAAATAAGTTGTTTGGCTGTCTTTTGGGTCATGTTTTTGTTTTGTTTAAGTTGAGTTTGTCGATTTCAATAAAGGAATGAACTCGCGGTTATTTGGGAAATATCAAATTTTTGGTTCTGTTAAATATGTTGAGCATCAGGATGTGTGTTGCTGATTGAACTTCTTCCAGTTAGCAGCTATCTCGAATATCTCTGTGTGCATTGAAGTCCTGCTTAACCCCTGTAAAATAAACTAGATTCAAAGAGTCCGGATTGCTATGTTGAGGCTCCATCCACTTCACACTTAAATGTTCTAAGGAGCGATAGCAGAAGACCCATTGGAAAAGAGCAAGGTGAACAGTATGTTAAATATAAATGATCCCATGCCAATAAAGGAATGTCAAAAGGAAAATAAGAGTCAAAAACTCCCTTGAAAACATCATGCATTAAAGTAAATGCTGAACCATAAGTACTAAATGGCTGAAAGATCCTCTGTGTCCGTGAGTTGAAACATAAAGTACACCACTCACAAAAAAGGGAACTATGGGATAGAGGATCCTGAATTAAAATTCAGTACGAAAGGCATGCAGGAGGACTCATATGAAAAGGGACAAAAGTCCAAGGGCACAAAAAAAAAAGTGCTAAAGTGGCATGGGAATACGGAACAAATGAATATTTCTGTTCACCATACGCTACAATCCTGTGGTGTCCAAGCTGTTAGTTACCTGAAGAGAAAATTAATAATGAAACTCATCTTCTAGCCTCCACAGAGCGATCTGGACTTGGAAATCTTGGTTTCCACTTTCCCAAATTGGACTACCATCAATGATTAAGGTACGCACTTCCGTCTTTTGAGAAATCTAGATAGCTGGGAGAATTCAATAGATGCATTAGTTGTTAAACAACCTGTTACTCAAAGAAAAATCGCCCAGAGATCTAGGTTCACCTGGTAATCGACAGTTGTTGCAGCTGCAACTGTTCTCCCCTAATTCCTTGAATTTCGGGTCCCTCCTTTGCATTCAAAGTTGTTTTGATCTCGTTAGGTCTTGCTTTAACTTGGATTGATCCTGAGTATTATATTGCATTTTGTTTTCAGAAGTCATTTGTGTTAAATATTTTGTGCAGATCGTTGAATTGATTTTTGGACTGCTAGCCAAGGACTCGTCAGACCAGTCACCCTTGAATAAACTGTTCGTGGAAGTCGTGTTTTCATACACTTTAAGTTTTCTCGTGATTTGGTGTCTTTGTTTGTTGAATCGAAAGCTTTAAAATTTCTCCCTTCTGCCATTGCGGCTGCCAAATCATTTTGGCGTCCGAAGTACAAAGTGTTCCGGCTTTCGATTGGGAGTTTCCCGCCAAAGGTCGCATGTCTTAGTCTTTTTCCCTTCCACCGTTGTGGCTCCCAAGTTGGTTTGGCTTCCAATGTCCAAACCTTTTCGACGTCCGATCAAGACTTTCCCCACCCATGTCGAATGTCTCTGGCCTTCTCTTTTCCGTCGTTGCGACTGGGAAAGTCCTTTAGCTTCCGAAGCCAAAAGCTGTTCGACGTCCGATCTAAGTTCTCTAGCCCATGTTTTCCAATCACTGTAGCCCTTTTCTTTCCCGCCATTGCAGCCAAGGAAGTCTTTCCTTGTCTGATGCCAAAGCCGTCCGACGTTCGATTTGTATTTTTCCCGCTCGGGGCTCAGTCAAAGTTCTTTCCAAGTCAAGGGATGCACCTGGCCATTTTCTTGTGGGTTAGTCATTTCAGGTGAATGGCTATAACGTCTAAAATGATTTTCAAGCAAGTAATGCACAGTAATTGATTGTAGGTGAGGCTCAATATCGACGATGTCATAAGGAAAAGACAAATCGAAAGCAACAAGAAAGACGCAGATCTGAAGGGACCAGCAGTTATTCAAGCTAATCATGAAGAAAAGATGGAACGCTCACAGAAAATAAAGTGGGAAGACAAAACGAACCAGAGGGATCTGAAAGGATTGAGGGACTAGAACGCCAGACACTTGGGGGGAGAGCCCAAACGGTTGCGGAGTAGTATAAATGTTGTAAAGATAGAATTCGAAAAGGGACTTTTTCCCTGGAAAAAATTTGTAAACCATCTATTGTAAGAGGAACTATTTCGTTTTACAAGCAAAAACTGCAAATTTTTTGCATGCTGGAAGAAGTGTGATATGGAATGCATCAAATGTAATTAAATGAGCAATGTTGAAGGGGAACTAATTCGTTTTCAGCTGTGTCTCATTAACTATGAGATTGTTCTAATTTCTTGGACCATGTTCTTGTTGGAATATTCTTCAGTTGATTTTATGATGTTTTCCATTGTGAGTAATAAATGCCGTTCATAAACAATTGGCTATCTGGTTGTTGAAGCACCTTTAATGGTTCATGTGTTTTGAATGAAGTGTCAGCTATCTGTAACTTTTCATAATGCATGTACAAAATGTATTACTCACCATTAAATGATGACTTTGCTCCCTAGGGATGGATTTGGTAGTTAGTGTATTTTCTTGTTGTATGTGATTCTGCTACTTGCGAGCCTAAGACAAGAGGTAAGAACCTGCGCATCACATTGTGACAGTTCCTTGCATCCGTATCACCCTGCATTTAGTTAGGTGCTTGCATTTCATATCTTAAGCCAAAATACAAAAACTCGGTGGGCCGGGCCGCAACCGGTAAAACCCTTTGTTTTGTTTTACTTGACCTACGGTAGCCGGACCGCAAACCGGACGGATTCCCTATACCAAACAGTGAATGGGCTAGTTGGGAACGTTGATTCGGGAGAATCCATTACTGTTGTCGCCTGTGATTTTCCAGGCCTCAACAGTTTTGGCACTAGAAGGAGGGCCGCCAGTGCATGGCTAGCCGAGGGAACCCATTTTCCTGAAACGTTTCCACCAGTAACAGTTCTGAAAGCAGTGAACTTTATAGAGAACAGCTATATTCTGTTGGCAACAAAGTTGTAAATGACCTAAGAAGACATACCAGGGCATACATAAAGAAAATTGGAGGATTGCCAATTATCCCTGATTTTCCCAGAAGAGAGTATAAGAAGAAAGATCGTCCTATAGCAGAAGACTCAGTGCTAGTGGGAGACTGGGAAGAGCTTGTGGAAACAGCCTTACAATAAGTTGTATTACCGTTGAACCAAGAAGGCCCAGATACCCCTTATAGTTCTCCCACTCACACTCCTGTTGGTTCACCTCCTCACTCTCCACCCCTACTCATGGCAGGTGTTAACACCAACTTACCTCCTCCCAATCGACTGAATCCACCACTTGCATGGAGAGCCAGATCACCTCTAAACCTGACCCCGCCTTTGCATGATCTACCTCAAGCCTTTGAAAAGTTGTTGCCTAAATTTGACCCCAATGAGAAGATATTAGTATATGTTCATTTGCAGAGCTTTTATTTGGCAATAGAACGATTGAGGGCGGGGGAGCATGAATATGTGGTTTGTAGACTATTCCCGCATACCCTCAAAGGAGCTACAGCCTCATGGTATTTTGGGTTTCCCGCTAATTCTATACCTGACTGGGATACATTCGAGAGAATTTTCACAAGTAAGTATGCAGTCCAAAAGACTCACGCAACCCTTATGAAAGGATTATGTGCCTTAAAGAAAGAGAAAAAGGAGAAGGTGCACAGTTTTACCCATAGTTTTGCAGCATACATTAAGAATTTTTCTAACGCTGACAAACCTTCGACAAGTTCCTGATTGAGTACTATACATCAGCCTTAGGCCTTGATTTGGCCATGTTTTCCAAAGGTAGGGCCAAGCCTACTTTGGCTAAAACTTATGAAGAGGCAGAAGTAGTAGAGGATGAAAGAGAGAGCATTGAAGATTACCCTAAATAGTCATGAGAGAAAGGTGGGGGAAGGAAGGCCTTATTGTTTACCAATCCTAAAGAGGAGAAAGCACCAGATTATGAAAGTATGGCCAAAATGATGCAAAAAATTTCTAATAAGATCATAGACATGGAGAAACAAAAAGAAACACAAAAGTTTTACAGGCCCTATTATAAGAAGAGAGAGGACAACAATCAGTCTCAACCTCCTCCACACAATTATGCATCAATGAATTTGACAGATATAGGGATGGAAAATTTCTGCACCTTCCACCAACAACCACATTCCGAAAAGAATTGCCCGCAGTGGATAAATTAAATGACATTGGTCATGAATCATATGTTGGATTCGAAATTAACAAAAGAAGATGATGAGGAAAGAAAAGAGAATTATGCTTCTACTGCTGTTAAAGAAGAGGAAGAGGAGACTATGGCATTGTGGAATTCAGTTCTAGTATTCGAGGCTGAAGAGGAAAGGAATCAAAGATACAAGGGTGTATTGGAAACCAACGTGACCACAAGAAGCCAAGGGACAGTTAGGGAAGATAGTCTGATACTACCGAAGATTAAGAGGCTGCAGAGAAATATCAAGAAGAAATTCCAAGATAAATCCTTGGCTGATAAGATTCCAGAATTCACTATTACCAGCCAAGGCCCTAAGCAGAAAAAAATGCGTCCCAACCAAAATGAAGGACAGGAGGATGCTGATAAATCTCACCCCATTGGACAACAGCTGGATTACAACATCATGGAAGATTTAAAGAAGATAAAAGCAAATGTTCCACTGTTTGAAATGTGCAAAGTGCCGCGACAAAAGGAAAGGTTGCTAAAAGCACTCGAAGAACCGGATGAAAGGCTATCCTTTGACAATCAGACTGAAGAGGAAGAAGAAATCGGAGAAACCAACAGTGGAGGTAAGTATAAATGTAAACATCCACCTTTCCTCCTAACGTTTGAAATTTTCAATCATAACATACATAATTGTCTGGTAGACTCAGGGGCATCGATCACTGTCATGCCAATATCAGTATGTAAAAAGATAAATGGACAACCTAAACCCTCGAAGTGGAGAGTTGTTTAGTTGGACAGGACGGATGTAAAAGTATTGGGTGAGATGGAGAATGTCCTGATCTGCCTGGCATTGAATGATAAAGTATGCCAAGTCATTAATATCATAGTGGTAGATATACCAGATGCTTACGGTCTTATTCTGAGCAGAGATTGGTCAGCGAAGCTGAATGGATATTTCGCTTCTGATTGGTCACATTTGTGGTTGCCCTATAAAGGAAGTCCAAACCAAATTAAGATTTTAAGGGAACCACACTTGAAATATAATGTTACCCAACTTGAAGAAAAGAATGAACAGGTAGATTCTGTCTTGGGAAACTATTTTCTTGAATTAGAACCTAGAAACTACCAAGCAGAAGAGGCCAGCAACGCATCTGACACCCATCCTGATCTCCTTCGATTTTCGCAGGCTGATGCAATTGACTATAAAATAGTAGATTTAGCTGTAGGAGTAGATTCACATTTAGCAGTTAGTGATTTTTGGACTTTGTTTTTTGATGGATCTAAGAATTTAGAAGGGTCAGGGGCCAGCTGTGTCCTAATTGACCCCTAGAATAATAAGCACTTTCTTGCATGTAGATTAGAATTTGAATGCACTAATAATACAACTGAATATGAAGCACTGGTGCAGGGCTTAAGGAAAGTGATTGAACTAAAGGTATGTAATCTAAAAGTTTTTGGAGATTTAGAAATAGTGGTAAAGTAAATAAGAAATCAAATACATTGTGTTTCTCCCCACCTGAAAGCTTACCAAAATGAGGTTTGGGACTCGCTTAAATATTTTGATGCATTCAATATTATTTCAATTCCAAGACTAAAAAACGCAGCAGCTGACCTGCTAGCTATATCGGCCGCTCGGCTGGTCCCTACTAATAATCGATGTACTATTGAATTGCTTTTCAGGCCCTCAGCACCTGATATGATCACCAACCTACGAGTATTCGATGATGACCAACAAATTATAAAATGTTTAACAAACGACAAAGTATTCAAAGGAGCAATCATAGATGATGAGGAACATCAGGCCGAGATGAAATATGACAATTTCATTCCTAAAGGTGTCAAGACATTAGAAAAGATGTTCGATTTAAATGAAAATTTCAGAAGACCAACCAATGTAAAGACTCACAGCTCAACTTTGCAGTTCGAGCTAATTAATCTGGGGAATGAAGCGAATCCTAAATTTGTAAATCTCGACAAATGTTGTTCACCAGCCGAAAGGGAGAAGTTCGTCAGTCTGTTTAAACAATATAAGGATGTATTCGCCTGGATGTACGAATATTTGAAAACATATGATACCAGCATCATTAAACATGTCATCCCCATCAAGGCCGGAGTCAAGCCATATCAGCAGCCCTTGAGGAAAATGCATCCAAAGCTGGAACCACTGATTCAGAGTGAGGTAAAGAAATTATTGGATGCTAGAATCATTTTTAAAGTTAGACACTCTGAGTGGGTATCAAATCTGGTACCAGTCAGAAAGAAGTCAGGAGAAATCAGACTGTGCGTGGACTTCAGAAACTTAAATTGCGCCTCAGATAAAGACAACTATCCGGTGCATCCCATGGAGCAATTGCTACAGATGGTCTTTGGTTCTGAATTGTTTTTTTTATTAGACGGTTTCTCTGGCTACAATCAAGTGCTAGTAGCCGAGGAAGACAGATTGAAGACAGCGTTCAGGACCAAATGGGGAACCTTTGCCTACAGAAGGATGCCTTTTGGGCTCATAAATGGTGGAGAAACCTTTCAGAGAGCTATGGACATAGAATTCCGTGGATTGATTGGAAGAAGTGTTGTAGTATACCTTGACAATATTACAATATTCTCAAAGAAAAGAGAAGAGCACACATTTCACTTATGACAGATTTTTGAACGCTGTAGGAAGTACGACATCTCGCTTAATCCCAAGAAATGTGTGTTCGTCGTCACGGAAGGAAAGTTACTGGGGCATATAGTTTCAAAGAGAGGTATATCTATAGACCCAGAAATAATTAAGGCCATTGAACAAATCCACATGCCCCATAATAAAAAGGGAATGCAATCGTTTATGGGAACCATAAATTTTGTAAGAATATTTGTACCTGATTTCGCTCAGACTGTCAAACCATTACAGCAGATGGTCAAGCAAAATGCACAATTTAAGTGGAGTGAAATTGAAAAGGACGCTTTCAGCAAGATTAAAACTATTGTTGCACATGCACCCTCCTTGAAAAGCCCAGACGTTGATGAAGACTTTATTATGTATACATTTGCATCCGATGATTCACTGGCAGCTGTGCTCACCCAAAAGGAATAAGGGGGGGATGAATTCCCAATCTCTTTTATGAGTACTATTCTACAGGGGGTGGAATTGAACTACCCAGCTATTGATAAACAAGCTTACGTAGTATTTAAAGTAGTGAAGGAATTCAGGCCTTACATTCTAAAAAATCGGACCAAGGTAATCGTCCCCTACCCAGCTGTGAGGTCCCTGCTTATACAGAAAGAGTTAGGAGAAAGAAAGGGAAATTGGGTAACGGCTCTTCAAGAGTACGACCTTGAATTCAAGCCAACATCTATAGTTAAAGGTCAGGGGTTGTGCAAATTGATGACTGAAATTAGGAACAATGAAGAGAATGCTTGGGAAGACGAGGTCGAATTACATTTAATGGAGGTATGTTCTTTGTTTACAGCTCCCGAGTCTTGGTATAGAGACCTTGTACATTATCTACAGTCAGGACTGTTGTTGGAACATTGGAACTCTAAGCAAAGAAGGGCGTTGCATCTGAAATCAACTTCCTATCAAATCATTGAAGGCGTACTATTCAGAAAAAACTATGATGGAGTTCTTATGAGATGCTTGGAGAAAGAAGATGCTAAGAAAGTAATGTCTGAATTGCACGATGGTCCGGCTGGGGGACATTATTCAGGGGATACTACAGCCCACAATATCCTCAGAGCTAGTTACTACTGGCCTATGCTCTTCAAGGATGCACATGCACATGTCAGAAAGTGTGATATTTGCCAAAGATGCGGTGGGAGACAACCTAAAGCAGTAGCCCCCTTAAAGACTGTAATGATCATAGAACCATTTGAGCAATGGGGATTGGACATCATTGGAGAAATAAAACCAAATTCCTCACTACAACACAAGTACATCCTGACCACGACGGATTATTTCACTCTTTGGGTTGAAGCGGTACCTCTGCGTAAGATAAATGAAGATGAGGTCATCAGCTTCCTGCAAGATCATATCATGACCAGGTTTGGAGTTCCAATTTCATTAGTTTTTGATAATGCTAAATACTTTTCATCAATTAAATTAACTACTTTTTCTCATGATAAAGGGATAAAATTGCATTATTTTGCTAACTACTATCCACAAGGGAATGGCCTAGCTGAATCCTCTAATAAAAACCTCAATAGAATTTTGAATAAGACTGTAATAGAAAACCAGAGAAGTTGGCACTCATCCTTACCCAATGCCCTGTGGGCTGATAGATTCACCCCCAAGTCTGTGATAGGAGTGTCACCCTATACTCTCGTGTACGGTAAAGAAGCCATCCTTCCCCCCAATATCATGCTACCGTCTTCCATGTTAGCCTAGGAGTCTAATGGGTCGGAGAATGAAGTTTTACAGATGAGGATATGCAATCTTCTGAAAGCAGAAGAGGCTAGATCTACAGCTAGAGAACGCTTTCAGCATCCGCAGGAGGTAATAAAGAGGTGGTTTGACAAGCATAAAGCTGGAACAAAAGACTTTGAGGTGGGAGACCTAGTCCTCAAATGGGATCACCCCCATGATGAGAAAGGGAAACATACTAAATTCCAGCAGTTGTGGGTTGGCCCTTTTCAGGTCGCAGCAAAAATCGGTCCTTCTACTTATAAGCTGTAGGATTTACAGGGTTGGGAAGAGAACTTGCCAGTTAATGGTCTGGTTCTCAAGCCTTATTTTTCTTGACTTTGAGTTTTTGTCTTGTATATAAATAAGTTGTTTGGCTGTCTTTTGGGTCATGTTTTCATTTTGTTTAAGTTGAGTTTGTCGATTTCAATAAAGGAATGAACTCGCGGTTATTTGGGAAATATCAAATTTTTGGGTCTGATAAATATGTTGAGAATCAGGATGTGTGTTGCTGATTGAATGTCTTCCAGTTAGCAGTTGTCTCGAATATCTATGTGTGCATTGAAGTCCTACTTAACCCCTGTAAAATAAACCAGATTCAAAGAGTCTGGATTGCTATGTTGAGGCTCCATCCACTTCACACTTAAATGTTCTAAGGAGCGATAGTAGAAGACCCATTGGAAAAGAGCAAGGTGAACATTATGTTAAATATAAATGATCCCATGCCAATAGAGGAATGTCAGAAGGAAAATAAGAGTCAAAAACTCCCCTGAAAACACCATGCATTAAAGTAAATGGTGAACCATAAGTACTAAATGGCCGAAAGATCCTCTATGTCCGTGAGTTGAAACATAAAGTACACCACTCACACAAAAGGGCACTATGGGATAGAGGATCCTGAATTAAAATTCAATAAGAAAGGCATGCAGGAGGACTCATATGAAAAGGGACAAAAGTCCAAGGGCACAAAAAAAAAAGTGCTAAAGTGGCATGGGAATGCGGAACAAATGAATATTTCTGTTCACCATACGCTACAATCCTGTGGTGTCCAAGCTGTCAGTTACCTGAAGACAAAATTAATAATGAAACTCATCTTCTGGCCTCCACAGAGCGATCTGGACTTGGAAATCTTGGTTTCCACTTTCCCAAATTGGACTACCATCAATTATTAAGGTACGCACTTTCGTCTTTGGAGAAATCCAGATAGCTGGGAGAATTCAATAGATGCATTAGTTGTTAAATAGCCTGTTACTCAAAGAATAATCGCCCAGAGATCTAGGTTCACCCTGTAATCGTTAGTTGTTGCAGCCGCAACTGTTCTCCCCTAATTCCTTGAATTTCGGGTCCCTCCTTTGCGTTCAAAGTTGTTTTGATCTCGTTAGGTCTTGATTTAACTTGGATTGATCTTGAGTATTAGATTGCATTTTGTTTTCAGAAGTCGTTTGTGTTAAAGATTTTGTGTGCATCGGTGAATTGATTTTTGGACTGCTAGCCAAGGACTCGTCAGACCAGTCACCCTTGAATAAACCGTTCATGGAATTTGACTTTTCATACACTTTAAGTTTTCTCATGATTTGGCATCTTTCTTTGTTGAATTGGAAGCCTTAAACTTTCTCCCTTCCGCCGTTGCAGCTGCCGAAGCATTTTGGTGTCCGAAGTACAAAGTGTTCCGGCTTCCGATTGGGAGTTTCTCGCTAAAGGTCGCATGTCTTAGTCTTTTTCCCTTCCTCCATTGCGGCTCCCAAGGTGGTTTGGCTTCCGATGTCCAAACCTTTCTGACGTCTGATCGAGACTTTTCCCGCCCATGTCGAATGTCTCTGGCCTTCTCTTTTCCACTATTGTGACTGGGAAAGTCCTTAAGCTTCCGAAGCCAAAAGCCGTCTGACGTCCGATATAAGTTCTCTAGCCCACATTTTCCAATCACTGTAGCCCTTTTATTTCCCGCCGTTGCGACCAGGGAAGTCTTTCCTTGTCTGATGCCCAAGCTTTCCGACGTTCGATTTGTATTTTTCCTGCTCGGGGCTCAGTCAAAGTTCTTTCCAGGTCAAGGGATGCACCTGTCCGTTTTCTTGTGGGTTAGTCGTTTCAGGTGGATGGCTATAACGTTTAAAATTCTTTTCAAAGCAAGTAATGCACAGTAATTGATTGCAGGTGAGGCTCAATACCGGCGATGTCGTAAGGAAAAGACAAATCGAAAGAAACAAGAAAGATGCAGATCTGAAGGGACCAGCAGTTATTCAAGCTAATCACGGAGAAAAGATGGAACGCTCACAGAAAATAAAGTGGGAAGACAAAACGAACCAGAGGGATCTGAAAGGTTCGAGGGACTGGAACGCCAGACACTTGTGGGGAGAGCCCAAATGGTTGCGGAGTAGTATAAATGTTGTAAAGATAGAAGTCAAAAAGGGACTTTTTCCCTGGAAAAAATTTGTAAACCATCTATTGTAAGAGGAACTATTTCGTTTTACAAGCAGAAATTGCAAATTTTTTGCATGCTGGAAGAAGTGTGATATGGAATGCATCAAATGTAATTAAATGAGCAATGTTGAAGGGGAACTAATTCGTTTTCAGCTGTGTCTCATTAACTGTGAGATTGTTCTAATTTCTTGGACCATGTTCTTGTTGGAATATTCTTCAGTTGATTTTATGATGTTTTCCATTGTGAGTAATAAATGCCATTCATAAACAATTGGCTATCTAGTTGTTGAAGCACCTTTAATGGTTCATGTGTTTTGAATGAAGTGTCAACTATCTGTAACTTTTCATAATGCATGTACAAAATGTATTACTCACCATTAAATGATGACTTTGCTCCCTAGGGATGGATTTGGTAGTTAGTGTATTTTCTTGTTGTATGTGATTCTGTTGCTTGCGAGCCTAAGACGAGAGGTAAGAACCTGCGCATCACATTGTGACAGTTCCTTGCATCTGGATCACCCTGCATTTAGTTAGGCACTTGCATTTCACATCTTAAGTCAAAATACAAAAAATCGGTGGGCCGGGCCGCAACCGGTAAAACCCTTTGTTTTGTTTTACTTGACCTACGGTAGCCGGACCGCAAACCAAACGGATTCCCTATACTAAACAATCAATGGGATAGTTGGGAACGTTGATTGGGGAGAATCCCTTATTGTTTCCTCCTGCGATTTTCTAAGACTCAACAGGGCACACACTCAACTGCTGCAAAGCATGTTGATCCTAACCATTCAGCCTCTATTTTTCATGTTGGTGGTGCCCTTCCAACCTCTACAAGTCATGTTGGACCCAGTCTCTCAGCCTCTGCAAGTCATGCTGGGGGTAGTCTCTCAGCCTCTATGGTTCATGCTGAAGACAATCCGTCAACAACTGCGAGGCATGTTGACACTGTTGAAAAGACTACCCGTTCAAAACAAAATCCCAAGTTTCCTTGTACAAGCTTTGTGAGGGAGACCACCGTACTTATAATTTCCCTTCTATCGCTGAGGTGAAAAGAGTTTGGTTTCATGGTCATCCTGTTTTTTAACATCCTGAAGTCTCTCAACAACCAGCCTCTCTTAGTCAGGTTGGACCCAATCACCTAGCCTCTGTAGTTCATGTTGGGGGAAAACTCTTAGCCTCTGTAGGTCATGCTGAGAGAAAACAGTCATCCACTGTTAGTCATGTTGACACCATTGAGAAAACTGGTCATTCAAAGTGCAAAAATAAGTTCCCTTGTAAGCTATGTGATGGATATCATCTTACTCACCAGTTCCTTGCTATCGCAAAGGTGCGAAGAGTGTGGTACGAGACTCGAGAATTTCCTTCTCCTGAACAACCTATAGTTTCTCAACAACCTACTCAACCTTTGGTTGATTAAGTGGTCGAACCAATATCATATTTGGTCGATCCCACTCTTCTTCTGGAGAGTGATCCTAATGTGATTGAACCAATGCCATCTTTGGTCAATCCCACTCTCCCTTCAGAGAGTGACTTTCATGAAGTGGTTGAATCGATTTTAGTATCGATCAATCCCACTCTTCCTTTGGAGAGTGAAGTGTCTGCTAATCACATTTTCTTCACTACCAGTTCAAAACTTACTGAACAAGGGGGCACTAAACTTGTTTCAGATAAACCCCCACCAAGCTCTTGGATTGCTTGCTCTGTTTGGGTAAGCCTAGTTGAGTCGCGCCTTCCTTCTTATGCACATTTCCAGATAAAGGTCAAAGTTGAATCATACATGATTGCTCGTTATATTGTTGATGAAGGAGCCTCAGTTAGTATCTTGTCTTCTCATGCTTGGTGAGCCATGGGATCTCCCAGCCTTGTGTCGACATCTAGTGAGTTATTGGCGTTTGATAGAAGAACTTGTATAGCCTTGGGAATTATTGCTCAAAAACCTGTTACTTTGGGTGGGAAGACCGTCTTAAATGACTTCATGGTGATAGAAGACCCCTTGGACTTCAATATGCTCCTTGGATGGGATTATGTCTATGCCATGCAAGTTGTAGTGTCAACATTCTTTCATGTGATGTACTTTAATCATGGAGAATAAATTATCACTATCGATCAGTTGGATTTTCTTGTTCCATCTCTTGACCTGACTAGAGACCAGATATTTCCTTTGTTGATTCCCCCTATTTCTGTAGACACTACCCTACCACAGGTGAGCTATGTGGACTCATGTCCTTTGCGTTCAATTTCTATTGAGAAGCAACCTCTATTTTCATCCTTACCTTCTCAAGACTTGGTCCCAATAGTTGACCAAGTGAGTCATCCTATATAGACTGTGGAGCTCGCTCTTCACTCTGTCAATCCATTTGAAAGTTAGACATGTGTTCTATCTCAGATGATCTCCTTCCTTTGGATGAAGTCTTACTAGAGTCTTTGATACAGTATGTTCTTCTCTTGGATGTTGGTTCAGTTGTGACAAAGTCTAACCCTGATTTGCCTAGTAAGCCTAACCTTTCTTCTTATGTTGGTCTTGTTGAGTCTTTTTACTCTTCCTTTCTTCTTATGTTAATCTTCGACCAAAATACTTCGGTGAGTTAAACTACTTTTCTTCAGATTAATCATTCAACCAAAATACTTTGACGGGTTAAGCTACTTTTGGTTGTGTTAATCTTGGAACACAGACTACTTTTGGTCGAGATACTTTTTACGGACTTTTGATTGGACACCTTTCTACCTCGACAGAGACCAACTTGACTTTATAAAAATCACTTTTCATCAATAGGTAACATGGGATAAAACTCAACAAAACTATAATTCGACATACTCACAATATCATATAACTAAATATTAAGAAATACTTGTGTCAAGCACGAGTTTTGCTTATTCTTCTACACTTCTCTCTTCTCCTCTTCACCACTATGTTTTTCATTTTTTGTTCTTCTACATATATACAGACTAAAATTTGCTTCACTTGGAAGCTACCAAATTACATTAAGGGCTGTAATAACTATCTACCTAGAAAGTTATCTTTATTAATTTAATTGGATTGCTTTATATATGAGAGATATGAACTCTTCATTTTGTCTGACAAAAGCTGAATTGTTACAAACTTAGACAGAGTCAGATGAGATGTGATAGGGATCTACCCTTAATTAATATTTCCAACAAGGTGAGGACCATGACATGTTTATCTCATCTTTAATCTATGCATTCTTGTTCATCCTAGCATATTAAAGACCATATTCACTGTAGAGCGCGAGGGACTTATCAAAGGTGATGACCACGGCATGTTTATCTCAGGTTTAATAGTTTTGATTCTTGTAAGCTTTGCAAGAAAACATTATTAAATAATTACATCTTTTTTACAGATTTGGTTTTCTTCCTCACTTCAAATATTCTACAATCAATTCCTCACTAATACTTCTCATACACCTTCCTTTCATAACAAGTTTAATTTATTTCTTTAGTTTTAGTTTTTAATTTTCTTCTTGCACCATTTTTGTGCCGAGAGGCTCATTATACAACCCAGTAGGGGGAGGATGTGTAACTCCTTCTGTGCTTATAATGGGCTTATAGTCGGCTCAAATAAAAAGAAAAAATAAAAGAAAATAAATTGAAGTATGCCAAGAAATTAGTAGACTTTATAAAATAAAATAAATATCAAAACACAATAAAAAAAAATCCAATTATATATTCATATATGAAGCATGTTGAGAATCACGTTTCCTTCCTCAACATGTTTAACCTTTCATTTTAAACTAACTAAATCACATAAACTTTTTATTTTTATGTTTAATGCATAAATTTATTTGCTTTGGAAAAATTTAATATTGTTGCACCGAGAGGCACTCTACAGCCCAGTATGAGGGAGATCTTCTAACATTATGTAACGTTACGTAATGTTATTTTTATTAATAAAAAATAATTTTTTTAATTATAGGCGAAAATAAAAGTCGAACAAAAAAAAAACCTAATATGGGGGAGATGTTGTAATCTTCCTACCTAACAAAACAATAAAAAAGTAAAAATTTAATTATCCGTAAAAAAAAGTGGGTCATGAAAAAAACACAATATGGGGGATATGTGCATGGTTTTAAAACCATGTGAAAGACTTTCTAAACAACCCATGGTTTTATTGTACATGGTTTAGGAGGGCCTTTCAGATGGTTTTAAAACCATGTGCAAGGCTTCCTAAAAAACTCATGGTTTTATTCTACATAGTTTAGGAGGGCCTTGCAAATGGTTTTAAGACCATGTGCAAGGCCTCCTAAACAACCCATGGTTGTAGGAGGGCCTTGCATGTGGTTTTAAAACCATGTATGGGGAAATGTTGTAATGTTCATTGCTAATAAAATAAAAAGTAATAATAAATATTATATGTCGACCATAAATAATATTAAATATTAATAATAAAAATATTATATGTGGACCTCAAATAAAAAGATGTGTCTTTTGGTTTGAATCAAATCAATGGGTATCTAAGAAGAGATTTGATCCCTCTCCGCACTTGATAGAGCCTAGGATTTGGATCTACGTTGGTTTTAAGACAATGATGTTTTATTTTCTCAATAAATTCAATGAATGTTTGTTTTTCTCATAGTTGTTACCATTTTTTTTATCATCATTACATATCATTAATAAGATTATGCTCTTATTAAAAAAATTTATATACACGTAAAATTTCTAGAGGTTGTCATTTTCACATTATAACATTTTAAAAACTAACATGGCATTAAAAATATCAATTTAAAGCTAAATTTAAAAAAAAATGATTTAGGTTAAATTTAATAACTAGATTCTAACTAACCCACATTAATCATTGTTTTGGATATTTTCAAACTTTTCAAAATATATTTAAGAGGTAGTAGTATTGTGGTTATTTTTCAAACTTTTAAAAATAATTTTTTTTTCAAAATATTGATTTTTATTATAAATCATGAGCAATAACTAATATGCTTCACCAAATTTCAAGTCACTCTATCACACTAAATACTCAACCTATTATAATTCACTCATCACCAACATATAAAACAATAATGAAATCTCATCTAAATCCTTTTAAAACCATTTAATATTTAAAACCATAAATATTAAAACATTCAAATATTATAATCAATTTTTTATTTGTTGTAATGTAAACAAAACATACCCTATCTAGATATGATTGTAATACAAACAAAATATATCAATGTAATGCAAATAAAACTTGAGCATGTCAGTTCAGTGCAACAATATTATCATTTTTAGTGTATGCACAGAGTGCAACAATATGGATTAATACCTAGGAATACAGATATTTAATGACCTAATACAAACAATAACTCCCTCACGACTCGAAGAACATTATCATTTCTTATGCTTCCAGATACTACAATAATATGCATAAATACATGTTATAGCTCAAAATGACACATCTCTGCCTATGACCACTTTCCTATGTTTTCGTCGAATGTCGACACTTCCATGACGACACTTCAAGAAAGTCACCAAAATTCACTCAAACAAAACCTAAATTGGAGGACCCATATCTTGAGTTCTGTAACTCTGTTTGACCTCATCTCTACACTGTTGAAAAGTTATATGTGTTAGCTAAAACTTTACAGAAGATACCCAAGTCTGAAAATGCCTAGAAATACCCTTAAAATGAGTTTTTAGATGTGTACGCGGGTTTCGTTAACAAAACTCGCGTACGTACGGGACTTTCTATATATAATACTCACATACGCCTTAAATACGTGAATTTCTGCATTGCAACCCATGTATGCCTCCTTGTGTACGCGACTTTTGTCTCTGCAACCCGCATATGCCTCCAAGAAATGTCAAAAAAATACACATTTTGAAATTCGTGTAGTTTGGGTAGTTATGCAACTGACTCCTTCACTTGTAACTACTTTGTATTTGACCCTAACTCTTCATAAAGCATATAAATAGAGGTAGGGAGGTCCATGAGAGGGGACTTGAATCTTTGCATTGTTATTCTAGAGGAATTGGAGCTCTCTTTGCCCACACCTTTGCCCTAAAATCTTTTTCCTTGTGTTGCAGAGCTTGGAGGCTGAGTTCCTTGGAGAAGAGAAGGAGCAGAACCAGATCAAGGTTTCGTGAGGTACCGAACTTGGAGAGAAGGTATATTTGTACTTGTTTTCAAGATTAATAAAGATGTGATGTCCTTATTCTTCCCAAATCATTGTTCAATGTGTGATTGAATCTCTGTTTATGATCAGATTTTGATGTTAATCAGATTATTATTTCATGTTTCTTTGATTATCATTAATTTATATGTGGTCATGTTGGTTTGAGGAAGGTATAATTTGTTTTGCAGGTCCCTTGGAGCAAGAGGATCGAGAGGAGCAAGACGAGGATTGAAGGGTTGCTTGGATCAACCTTTGTTTGTTAAGGTGTGAACCATTCTAATCTCTGAATCTTGTTTATATATATTTGCAGAACAATTTCCATCCACCTTTCAACCCCAGTACGTTGATGGCCTCTTAAACCCTAGCCATAGGAAAGTTTCCTTTACAACAGAACTAGAGACTCTGCTTGGGGTTTCTCTATATTTCTTCCAACCTTTTGTAAGGTTTCAGGTCCTTCTTAAAAGTTTGGAACACCTTTCCTACCTTCCTAGGTTAGTTTTTTATCCTTTTTGTGCCTTTCGTCATCCATGCACGACTTTCAGGATAAATAGTTTTGTGTCTCTGTTGTATACTCGTCTCGCACTACTTGCAACCCACATGTCATACATGACCTACCTTAAGGCAACCCACGTATGCACCTAAATTTTTGTTCTTTCATAATTTTTTAGGGTTTTTGGGTGATTTGAGGGTTGTTTGTAGGGTCTTCAAAGGTCCTCTGCATGTGCATGATTCCTGAGAGGTTGTTTTATCTCTATTAGGTGCTCTTTGTCTATATTTTAAGTCTCTTTCAAGTCTTTGAACTTGTTTTTACTTCTTTCCTGCCCACCTCCTTCTTTGGCTTGATCTTGTTGGACAAGGTACTGAGCAACCTCTATTTGTAGGTTTAGATTGATACTTGGGACTTCTGGACCTTTGTTTATGTCAGTCTTATTGGTCAGTCTCTTCATTCCAAATTTTTTGGCTTGTTTACCTTTGTGAGCCTTCCTTTCAAGAGAGATTGATATCCAACTTTAGGGAAACCTAGGGGTTGTTTGTGGGGTGTAGAGTAGTTTTCTATTTGCTTTGCTTAGAGTACTTGCTTGCATTAGTTGATATGATGTTTTTTCTTTTGCATTTATAAAAGAAAAATAAGAAACACATGTTTTCCTTATATGCATGTAGATTAGGTTTTTAGTCTAGATTGCATGGCATATCATTGTTTTTGAAAAAAATAAAAAGAATTTGTTCTTTGTGGCTTTCAAGTTTTCTATTTGAAAAAAGAAAGAGAATAGTTTTTTCTTTTTGCATTTCATTTCTCTTTGCTTAGTCATTTTCTTTTAACTTTGAGTCAAAACACCACATAATTTTCATGCCATTTACCCTTGGACTAAAATAAACCCTTAAAATAAACGATATAATTTAAAATTATTAGTAAGTTTTATTTTATAGGGTCATACACCAACTAGCTCAGGCTATACTTGTGGGATAGGGAGTTTAAACTCCCCATAAGTATAAAATTTCAGACATAGTCAGCCAATCACTAGGTAAACACTTTTCTACATTGATTCTATGTGGGAAGCTCCTCTCAAACGGGAGTTAAGCACTAGGCTGCGTGGAGGCTTGGACTGAGTAGATAACCTTTCGATTCCTTGTCAAAGCATAGACCAAGGTTTTTGCGCATCAGGGGATTTTGTCTTAGACAAGGCTTCGGGCTTTGCTATCTTTCCCATGAATATGAACCAGGCTTGCGACTATCCCCCCAGATTGTCAATATAGTTAAGGTAGCCTTTAGTCTCTTTGACATCTAGGGTTCATACACAGGTACACCAGAAGGATATTTCTGGTTGACCTTGGACGGGATTGGAAGGTAACCTTGGTAGAAGGTGTGGGAGGGTGGTGGGTGATTCCTCCACTTGTGACTAAGAACATCTACAGGGACTCCAAGTAACTGTCTATCATCTTTCTTCTGGAAAGCATATCTTATACCTATTTGTCTGCTTGGATTTAGGATTTTTTTAGTGAGTGCTATGTGGTTTGTCTGTACTTAGTGTGCCTTTAGGTGTGTGCTTTGTAGTTTTTGTTGCCTGTCAACCTCAAAAATTTTCTTCTAGTTTTAAAATATCACTAACACCCCTTTTAACACCAACCAAGAGATCCTCATGCTGGGAACTCCTTGTACTATTCCTCTCACGGGGAATGTTGGTGTTCCCTTGATGGCCACCCTGAATTTACCTGGATTCACCCTAGGGATACCGGTGAGGTTGTTTTCCACTCCAATCATCCTGAATGCTCCTGATGCTTCTCAAGTAAGCTCCTTATATCAATCGCATCAAAACACTACTTCCCCTTCACCTGTAGTTGATTCTCCTTCTCCTTCTACCTCATGCGGTGAAAGTATTGATACTAGTAACTGACAGTCTAAAAGGAGTAAAAGAAGGTAGAATAGGAATAAGGCACATAAGAAAGTGGGAACCCATTCAACCTTTGCAAGTCAAGTTGAACCTCACCACCCAGTATCTGTAGTTCATGCTGGGGGCACATAACCAACCTTTGCAGGTCATGTTCTATCTAAGCACTCAACCTCTACAAGTCAAGTTGATCTTCACCATCCATCCTATGTTGATCATGCTCTTGGGATCCTTCCAACCTTTCCAGTTCATGTCGGATCTAGTCACTCAGCCTCTATAGTTCATGCTGAGGGCACTTTTTCAACCTCTGATGTTCAAGTTGAACCTCCCCATCCAACCTGTGCAATTCATGTTGGATCCATCCACCCAACCTCTGAAGTTCATGCTAGGGGCACACACTCAACTGCTGCAAAGCATGTTGATCTGTTTTTCATGTTGGTGGTGCCCTTACAACATCTGCAAGTCATGTTGAACCCAGTTTCTCAGCATCTGCAAGTCATGCTGGGGGTAGTCTCTTAGCCTTTGTGGTTCATGCTGAAGATAATCTGTCAACCACTACGAGTCATGTTGACATTGTTGAAAAGAATACCCGTTCAAAACAAAAGCCCAAGTTTCCTTGAAAGCTTTGTGAGGTAGACCACCTTACTTATAAATGCCCTTCTATTGCGGAGGTGCGAAGAGTTTGGTTTCATGGTCATCCTGTTTTTGAACATCCTGAAGTCTCTCAATAACCAGCTTCTCTTAGTCAGGTTGGACCCAATCACCCATCCTCTATAGTTGATGCTGGGGGCAAACTCTCTACCTCTATAGGTCATGTTGAGAGAAAATAGTCATCCACTGCTAGTGATGTTCACACTGTTGAGAAAACTGTCATTCGAAGTGCAAATTTAAGTTCACTTGTAAGCTATGTAAGGGAGATCATTTTATTCACCAGTGCCCTACTATCGCAGAGGTGCGAAGAGTGTGGTACAAGACTCAAGAATTTCCTTCTCCTGAACAACCTATAGTTTCTCAACAACCTACTCAACCTTTGGTTGATCAAGTGGTCAAACCAATCTCATCTTTGGTCGATCCCACTCTTCTTTCAGAGAGTGATCCTGATGTGATTGAACCAATTTCATCTTTGGTAAATCCCATTGTCCCTTTGGAGAGTGACTTTCACGAAGCGGTTGAATTGATTTTCGTATCGATCAATCCCACTCTTCCTTTGGAGAGTGAAGTGTCTGCTAGTCACATTTTCTTCACTGCCAGTTCAAAACTTACTGAACAAGGGGGCACTAAACTCGTTTCGGATCAACCCCCAGCAAGCTCTTAGATTGCTTTCTTTGTTTGGGATAGCCTAGTTGAGCCGTGCCTTCCTTCTTATGCACCTTTCCAGATAAAGGTCAAAGTTGAATCATACACGATTGCTCGTTATATTGTTGATGAATGAGCCTCAGTTAGTATCTTGTCTGGTCATGCTTGGCGAGGCATGGGATCTCCCAGCCTTGTGTTGACATCTAGTCAGTTACTGGAGTTTGATAGAAGAACTTGTATAGACTTGGGAATTATTGCTCAAACACCTGGTACTTTAGGTGGGAAGAACGTCTTAAATGACTTCATGGTGATAGAACACCCCTTGGACTTCAATATGCTTCTTGGATGGGATTATGTCTATGCCATGCAAGATGTAGTGTCAACATTCTTTCGTGTGATGTACTTTAATCATGGAGAATAATTATCACTATCGATCAGTTGTATTTTCTTGTTCCATCTCCTAACTCGACTAGAGACCAAGCCTTTCCTTTATTGATTCCCAGTGTTTCTATCGACACTACCCTGCCACAGGTGAGCTATGTGGCCTCATGTCCTTTTTGTTCAATTGCTATTGAGAAGCAACCTCTATTTTCATGCTTACCTTCTTAGGACTTGGTCCCAACAGTTGACCAGGTGAGTCATCCTATACAGCCTACGGAGCTCGCTCTTCACTCTGTCAATCCATTTGAAAGTTTAGACATGTGTCCTATCTCGGATGATCTCTTTTCTTTGGATGAAGTCTTACTAGAGTCTTTGATACAGTTTGATCTTCTCTTGGATGTTGGTTCAGTTGTGACTAAGTCTAACCTTGATCTGCCTAGTAAACTTGACCTTTCTTCTTATGTTGGTCTTGTTGAGTCTTTTTACTCTTCCTTTCTTCTTATGTTAATCTTCGACCAAAATACTTTGGTGAGTTAAAGTAATTTCGGTCAGATTAATCTTCAACCAAAATACTTTGACAGGTTAAGCTACTTTTGGTTGGGTTAATCTTGGAACAAAGACTACTTTTGGCCAAGATACTTTTTATGGACTTTTGATTGAACACCTTTCTACCTTGACAGAGACCAACTTGAATTTATACAAAACACTTTTCATCAACTGGTAACATGGGATAAACCTCAACAAAACTATAATTCGACATACTCACAATATCATATAACCAAATATTAAGAAATACTTGTGTCGAGCATGAGTTTTTCTTCTTCTTCTACACTTCTCTCTTCTCCTCTTCACCTCTATGTTTTTCATTTTTTGTTCTTCTACATATATACAGACTAAAATTTGCTTCACGTGGAAGCTACCAACTTACATTAAGGACTGTGATAACTATCTACCTAGAAATTTGTCTTTATTAATTTAATTGGACTACTTTATATATGAGAGATATGAACTCTTCATTTTGTCTGACATATGCTTAATTGTTACAAACTTAGACAGAGTCAGATGAGATGTGATAGGGATCTTCCCTTAATTAATATTTCCAACAAGGTGAGGACCATGACATGTTTATCTCGACTTTAATCTATGAATTCTTGTTCATCCTAGCATTATAAAGACCATATTCACTGTAGATCGCGAGGGACTTATCAGAGGTTATGATCGTGGCATGTTTATCTCAGGTTTAATAGTTTTTCTTCTTGTAAGCTTTGCAACAAAAAAATATTAAAGAATTACATCTTCTTTACAAATTTGGTTTTCTTCCTCACTTCAAATATTCTACAATCAATTCCTCACTAATACTTCTCATACACCTTCCTTTCATAACTCTTTTATTTAGTTCTTTAGTTTTAGTTTAATTTTCTTCTTGCACCATTTTTGTGCCGAGAGGTGCATTATACAACCCATTAGGGGGAGGATGTGTAACTCCTTCCGTGCTTATAATGGGCTTACAGTCGGCTCAAATAAAAATAAAAAATAAAAGAGAATAATTTGAAGTATGCCAAAAAATTAGTAGACTTTAAATAAAATAAAATAAATATCAAAACATAATAAAAAGAATAAAGCCAATTATAAATTTATATATGAAGCATGTTGAGAATCACATTGCCTTCCTCAACATGTTTAAGATTTCATTTTAAAATAACTAAATCACATAAACTTTTTATTTTTATGTTTAATGCATAAATTTATTTGCTTTGGGAAAATTTAATATTGTTTTAAGACATTGTTGTTTTCTTTTCTCAATAAATTCAATGAATGTTTGTTTTTCTCATAGTTGTTACCATTTTTTTTATCATCATTACATATCATTAATAATATTATGCTCTTATTAAAAAAAATTATATACACGTAAAATTTCTAGAGGTTGTCATTTTCACATTATAACATTTTAAGAACTAACATGGCATTAAAAATATCAGTTTAAAGCTAAATTAAAAAAAATGATTTAGGTTAAATTTAATAACTAGATTCTAACCAACCCACATTAATCATTGTTTTGGATATTTTCAAGCTTTTCAAAATACATTTAAGAGGTAGTAGTATTGTGGTTATTTTTCAAAGTTTTTAAAATATTTTTTTTCTTCAAAATATTGATTTTTATTATAAATCATGAGCAATAATTAATATGCTTCACCCCATTTCAAGTCACTCTATCACACTAACTACTCAACCTCTTATAATTCACTCATCACCATCATATACAAAAATAATGAAATCTCATCTAAATCCTTTCTCTTAAAACCATTTAATATTTAAAACCATAAATATTAAAACATTCAAATATTATAATCAATTTTTTATTTGTTGTAATGTAAATAAAACATACCCTATGTAGATATTATTGTAATATAAACAAAGTATATCAATGTAATGTAAATAATATTTGACCATCTCGGTTCAGTGCAACAATATTATCATTTTTAGTGTATGCACAGAGTGCAACAATATGGATTAATACCTAGGAATACAGATAATTAATGACCTAATACAAACATTAACTCCCTCACGACTCGAACAACATTATCATTTCTTATGCTTCCAGAGACTACAAGAATATGCATAAATACATGAGCCATCCACTAAAAGAATTAATTTGTGGGGATATGGAATTAATTTGTGCAGGTAACAAATTGATTTGCATAGGTAATAAGAGTATTAATATAGTGGCATAACAATATGATATTAATTACCACAAATATTACTTGCACAATAAAATATATGAAGTGATACCCCTTCGTGTATCATCCATAGCAATGTGCAATAATGTGCATGGATACCCCGTAGAACGATAATCCATGGAAACCTCCCTTTAAACTACACATATTATGTTGAAGACGCGATTTTAAGGACAAAATGGGTGAGTATTGGATTTGTTAGAGGAGAAAGGGTTTGCACCTACAGAGATTTGATCCCTATCAGCGCTTGGTAGAGTCACCTTTAAGATGGATCTATGCTGGTTTAGGAAAAAAACAATCTTGTTAAGTAGATTGCAATTGTAACCATAGTTGTACCGATTTTTTACGTCGATAGGCGTATATATCTTAGAATTTTGGTGTGGACTACCATCTATTCTTTTTCATCTATGAATGAGAATGAGACAAGTGTACTGTCAAGATTGATTATATGGGCATCGTCCAAAATTAAACAAGAACGAGACAAAATTATTGTCCAGATTGATTCTATGGACGCGGTCCAAAATTAATAATTAATAATTTCAAAAAATAAAAAATAGCTTGATTAACAGGTGATAAGTACACTTAGTGATAGTTATAAAAAATACAATTAATCTTCAACTATTCTAGTATTAGATACAACTACCAGCTTAACTCTATTGATTATTAGATACAACTATTGGCTTAACTTCAATGGTTCTAGAACTATTAGCTTAACCTCCACTCTAATGAGAGTTATATTGGATAACTATTAGCTTAACTATTAGATGTGACTATTAGCTTAACTCCAATGATTGTACAACTATTAGCTTAACTTCAACTCTAATCACTTAAGGTTTAGTCCAAGTGCATTTGGCATCTAGGAGTCTACCTAATGTGTGGTCATGTAGTAGTCCAACTCCTAAGAAAATTGTTCAAACTCCTAACAACTCCTTCAAATTCCTAATAAACTCCTGTATCTGTTAAGCCTATAGTTATTTAGAATTTTGGGGTGAAATTCCATCTTTGCTTTTTTGTTTGCAGACGAGAATGAGACAAGTGTACTGTCCAGATTGATTCTATGGGTGTCGTCTAAAATTCACAATAAATAATTTCAAAAAAAAATAGCTTAGTTAACATCTAACAAGTGAAGTTCCTTTGGAAAAATTAAACTTTAATTTCAACTATTACAACTTCAACTTCAACTATTCTATTATTAGATACAATTATGAGGTTAACTCCATTGTTGATACAACTATTAGCTTAAATACAATTCCAATCATGACTTTTAATTGAATTGCAATTGCTCATATATTAACTTTTAAATTAAATATTAGATACAACTATTAACTTAACTTCAACTCTAATCAATAACTTAAATATTAAATACAACTATTACTTTCACTTCAACTCAACTCTAATAACTTAGAGCTTAGTCTAGTTGAGAGCACTATTCCAAGTATACATATCCATTCCAACTAAATCTCAATTGCGCCCAAATCCAGAAGGAAAGATTATCCATCATCCTTTTTTGGCATGCATCAGACTCATTGCATCCTCTAGACTTTCATGGGAGCGCCACATAATGTTCCGTGACCCATGAATCCCTACTTCATGCGCCAAAACACTGCATTGTCTGCTGGATTCCTTTGATATTTAGGTTTTCAAGATTAAGAGGAGAGGGTCTGCTAACGATGGCGACTAGCACACTATGGAAAGTTCTACTGTTCGCGTTGGCAGTGCAGTAGGTTGTACAAATGGGCGGTGCATACGCAGCGATCTCTAGCTCGACGGTGATCTCTGATCTGGGCCCTTGCCTTGTCTATCTCACAAGGAGCGATCTTAACCCCGGGCAGCATGCTGCAACGACATTAATGCTCTCAACGCGAAATCCCGGACTACTCCCTACATGCGAGCAACGGTCAGGTATATTAAATCTGCGCCTTCTGGCTACCATCAAAACTCCGCAAGGGCCGGCCAAATACCCTTTCTGTGGCATAAACATTGGTGTTTCGAGCGTCCCTTCCGCTATCAATTGTGACGTGTACAAATAATTTCCATTATGTATCTTAATGTTATAACAATCGTTATATACAGATTCTATCGTTATATACAGATTCTTACTCGTTGGGAGAGACGAGTGCTTTAGCATTACTTCACATTGGATGTCATTGTTACAACTATTTTTCTTTCTCTTTATTCAAATTTTTTTACAACTATTTTTCTTTCTCTTTATTCAATTTTTTTCTTTTTATAGTTTAGGTAAAGAGAAGAGTATTATCAAATAAAAATAATATTATATTTTTTTTTATTTAAATAATTAGATTAGATTTTAGGTTCTTTATTCACTTTTTTATTACAGTTTAGGTAAGGAAAATAGCATTATCAAATAAAAACAATATTATCTCTTTTTTTTCTATTTAAATAATCAGATTAGATTTTAAATAGTTATTTTTCTAAAGTTAATGTTCATTTTATGGAATTTAATTGTGAAACATATTTAATTAAACATTGAATCTCTTTTCCCAGATGCAGGTGATATTTTAGACGACAGTCGTGCTTCTTTCCGGTCATCGCAAAGAGCACGTGTCTCCCTCCTTATGCCCATCATTGACACCTGTCACGACAGCTTACCACTCCAGAACATTCAAGGCTCTTTGCACGTGGGAGAAGCTCCCTCTGTCACTTCGACTCATGCGACTCGGGTTGGCGAAGGTCCGTCCTCCTAGGTGCTTTCATGGCTCTGCTTTGAACGTTAATGCTTACAGGTACTTCGAATGACAGGTGTCTTGTTCAGAATGATGTCAAGATTTATGGCTTGGCTAGAATCACTGTTTGGCTTGTTGTGCGTTGGGAGGTTCTCTGTGTATCTGTATTAGTGCGCTATAGGTTCATTGCAGGAAAGAACGTTCCCCTGCAAATTGGTTTCAGGCTCAAGTTGGCAACCATGTCCCGACAGAGAGGAACTCCTAAACGAGCTAGCTCTGAGCGAGGAAAAGCCCAACGGGTCTATAGTGCTCATACCTTGGCAGATTACGAACCTCACATCTTTCCGCATGTCCTTGTTTTAGTTGAAGCCTAGGAGACTCGGGTCCTCAACCAGAAGCTCTCGACTGGTGAGGATGGTAGCCAAATTAATCATTATTGGATGATGAAGAACATGCTCTGCAACCTGGTGGAGGATACGCTCAGCAATTGGTCTGAGGCTCGGGTTGTTGTTCATACCATGAAAACTAAAATAACAAGGATTGAAGCTCAGCTTACGGCTATGGACAATTCCTTTTCTTAGAAAGGCACAGCTGGCATCTCTTGTTTGAGCGGGATAAAGGCCGGGAGCCATGCACAGGGTGGTGGCGCCAGTAGCAGTGAATCTAGAGGCTGGGCTCTTACCAGTCTTGGTGGTAGCAACAGTGCAACCGGTTGCTCAACCGAAGCTCCTCGTGTCAAACCCTTTCTGGTCCCCTCTCAGGGTTGAGCCTCTCTTCAAACATCTGAAGGAAATGTCTGCCTAGTAGTCTGAGGAGCAGCAACATACACTTTCTTTGGCCCCAAATGCCCCCACCAACTTGCCTACTTTGTCGCAGGAAGAAAGATGGGCATGCCCCATCATTGAAGAAACTCCTCCTATTTAATGGACGTGCCACCCAGGTTTTTTGGTCAAGACATTAGTGGTTTTGGTCGGTTTTTAATTATATATCATGTCACCGTCTGTTTTTATGTCTGATATGGAAATCTTTGTCTACGCTCAAGTATATGAGCATGTCGTTTTTATTATGGATTGTTGTAATTATGTCTTAGTCAGTGGGTCTTAGGCTCGTATTGACAGCCATGGACATCTTAGACGTGAATAATGTTAGAGAGTTGTTATTTTTTGAGAGGCTCTGGAGGGGGCTTCACCTCCTTAAACCTCAGGTAGCCAAGTCAAAATATGTATTTTTTTTCTCTGTAATATAATAAATCTGTGTTGCTTACAAAAATAAAACATTGAATCTCTTTAAAATATATNATGGAATATTTCAAAGGCATAGAGATTTAAATAATTTGGACTTTAACTAGCTTGAACTTAAGTTACTTTTGTTTTTATAATTGTTAAATTGTATTAATAAAAATTTAATTTTCTTCATTTGATAAAAAGAAAATCGTTTCAATTTTTATATTTAGATAGGTTATTCAGATTATTAGTATTATAAATAATATCTTGGAATGTTATTATAATTTAAATGAGTATGTAGAATATTATTATTATATGAAAAAAATATTAAAAATGGAATTCAATATTAATATATTTACGTTTAATATATTTATTTTAACTTTTAAATCAACTGTTATATACAACTATTTTAAATTTTAAATCAACTATTAGGTACAACTATTAACTTGACTCCAATGATGATACAACTATGCTTAACTTTAACCATGCATTAACAACCACAAATTCAGTGCTGTTATATTACATTAATTATTAGATATAGGTAATTGGCACATTCTTTAGGAAGAAAAGAAAACATTATCACTGTGTCAAATATATGGCCCTCGAGGTAAGAACTTATTAATCTTATTAATATGGTTGTTGCTAGTTAGATCGATAGGAGTTTTTATTTGAAATTTGGGGTGGACTCCGACCTATGTTTTTTTTTATCTATGGAGGAGGATGTCGAGATTGATTCTATGGCAGTCGTTCAATATTCAAAATAAACAATTAAGAAAAAAGGAATATAAACAATAACTGGTAGCTAGGTGATTCGAAATAAACAATTATAAAAAAGGAATATAAACAATGAGTAGTAGCTAGCTGATGGATGACAGGTAGCAATGCATGGTTTACTCATAGCTGATAAAAGAATAATCTTGATGGAAGATAACTAGAAGAACAACCATTTGATCCCTATAAAAACTATATTATAGGTGTGCTAGTAATATATAAGGAAAAATAAAGTTAAAATGGTCTCGTTTCTCTTGTTTTCTTCAATGATTAACTTATAGCTTGATCTTTAAACCTGTCTTATTTAACACGCGACATCACACCGTGCTATTTTACAGCTCATCCCAAACTGAAAAACATCTCTGGAAAATTCTTCGCTATCTTAGCAAATGATCCAGAGAAATTTATGGCATTATGGATAGACAGGGAAGCTATAACAGAATGTTACATGGAAACATGGAAACTTGGACTTGTTAAAATTGTAAATCTAAATGAAGAGAAATGTGCAACCAGTACAAAATACCTATCAGAAAAACATGTTACTTATTCTTCCTACGGATACAATCGTTTCTTGTATATTTTCGAGATCCTGATTTAATGGGAGGAGGAATGATCGGCTTCTAATTAATCAAACTTTAGAAATCTTGATGGACTTCTAACACAACGCTTCTTAGTGTTCTCAATGTAACCACATATCTCCCAATGATGATCTCATTCTGTTATTTGAGAGGTTTCATTCTTTTATATTTCATAGTTTTCTAATGAATTTTCAGGGTAGGGAATACTTAGCAGTGCTCCTATCCTCGTCCCTGGATAGCGTGGTCAAACTCACCTCACAAACATAGTTATCAAGATTGGATGGTACCGTATTCAACGAGTACGGCCTTCTATAGTTAAATAATATTTTTTCCATAGCATTGCATTTTCACCTGTCATTCTCTACGCCAAATTATAAGTACTTCAAAACAAATTGATCTCTATGACCAATAATAAGTACTTACTCCACAACAAATTAATTAGGTTAAGAGAGGTCTCGTATAGTTTAAATAATATTTTTCCATAACATTGCACATGTGATTCTCTATGCCAAACAATAAGTACTCCAAAACAAATTAATCTCTCAATCAGTACTCCACCACAAATTAATTAATATTATCATCATGTTAACACATAATGATCATGATTTTAAATTAATTAAACAAATTAATCTCTGAGTAAGTACTCCCTTATCATGAGGTTAACACAAAATGATCTTGGTTATATCTGTAGGGTTATGTATGCTTTTAAACATCCATTACATACCATTTATTCACGTTTTTAGTATGAATAAGTGGATGGCCATTAGTTTACCCATAAAGTGTAGATAAGTTAGTTTGTTCAAGGTTTAATTCTTATCTTGGAGTTAGTTCAAACCTCATATAAAAGGTTATATCTACCTAAATCAATAATGTTTTTATTATATTCTACCCCTGCTTTTTTTTTTAAGAGTAGTTAGCCCACTTCAATCAAGAGAATATATCTATGTATAAATGTATATAGCCACTCTATATATATTCTCTTGTTTACCGGTGTATATAACTCAACACGTATACTTGTTCTTTTAAGTTTCGATACCTGTAAAATGCCCACAACTCTACAGCCCAATGCTTATTGGTTTCCTGGCTTATGGCAGGCTCAGTGTCGGGGTCCATGGGACAAACGTAGGATGAGGCGCTAGAGTTACTATCGTTCTTTCATGATAACTTGAACGGCGACATCGCATCTGTCAGTTTTTCGTATTTCTAGAATACATGTTGTTCATGCCTTAGCGTATTGACACTACCTAGATCGCCTCTTTCACCATCGAGTGCTATATAACCTGGGTACACAACTTTTTTTTATGGTCCACCAGTGTTATTCTCTATAACTCAGATCCTTGGCGCTACGGATGTGTCTCCTGCTATTCATTTCAAGTCACACTGTAACAGCTTGGCAGCTTGACACTCACGATGCACACGGTTTCTTCATCCCTGCCATCGGTATGAACAAAACTTCGGATGGATGTCTCTCCTGTTGGAAATATTAATTAATCGAAAATCAGCATCTCTGGTCAGCCGAATGTCAGATCTGTTTCTGTGACTCTCTCCTGTCACCGGAATCTGTCAGAATCTGTAGCAGATCTGTTTCTACCAGTATCTCTGACATAATGAGGTGTTCACCTATCTCATATATAAACTAGGGCATTAGCTCTCCACCAGACCATTTGCACCGATCGGACTACCAGCAATGGGTGATGTGACAATGCGTGATGTGAAAGCTCACGCAAGCCATGTCGTCCAATCGGTGCAAATGGTCGGGTGAAAAGGTAACTCCTATAAACTAGTGGTAGATATTTATTACAGTCTTTAACATTTAATGTTAAGTAGGTAGCTTCACAGAGAAGATTTTTTAATATATAGAAGAAGAAGATTGTAAATCAATTACTCAGAAAAAAGAGAATTGAATAGTGGAGAAAAAGGAAAAACTCTATGGAGAGTTTTAGAGCTCAAGCTCTATGTGTTTTTGAAAAGTGATGAGAGCCTAATCATCCTTGTAAATTTCCAAGTTTGTATTTGTGGAAATAGTTCTTATTATGTTTCGAAAAAATAAATAAATACATTGTTTATGGTTGAATTCATGTTTTCTTTAGCTCCGCATCTTCTCTAGAATTACTTGCATAAATGTTTTTTACATTTACCATTTAGTGAAAGACACAAAATATCCATAAATATTTCACCGTGTAAAAGTTTGAGTTTTTATCTGAGTTTTTATGTGCAGAGTGGTGGACACAAGTCTTACTTAATATTTATTGTAAGTCCATCGAATTATAAGTTGTGTCCAGGTTTACCTTAAGTTACTTGTCTGTGAAAACCACTGCTTTTCATATTATAAGTCTTTAGACTAATAAATCTCGTTTATAAAAGTTTGTAGTCTGTTGAAAAATTGTGGGTCCCAATAAAAAATTGTCCAAGTATTTTGGCCAAAGTTTAACTTGTCCAAGTTCAACCTTTCTAAGTTCTGGTTAAATATTTACTAGACGAGTAAAAAGAGGTTGAGTCTCGGTAAGAAATTTTTTATCACTATGGAGTAACTCAAGTTAACAGGGAGAGAGTTGTTGTGGATCTCTTTATATGGTATCACAGCAGGTTTAGGAAAGAAACCTTGTCTTAAAAAAAATATTTCTCTAAGGAAAATTAAAATATATCGCTTCCACTTCTTGTGCACACATGTGGAGTTTGCAAATTGCAATCTTCACAGGAAATAATTACGAGTATTGGTCTCTAACAATGAAGGCTTTGTTCATAGGTCAATATGTTTAGGAGATTGTTGAGAACAGTTATGCAGATTTAGCAAATCAAGCAACATATAACAATCTCACATAAGTTGAGAAAGATTCCCAGAGGGAATAGAGAAAGAAAGAATGAAAGGCTATGTTCTACATACACCAAGCCATGCATGAAAGCATACTACCCAAGAGTAGCAACATCTAATACCGCTAAGCATGCATGGGATACACCAAAAACTGTGTATTAAGGCTTCAGCAAGGTAAAGACTTCTAAGTTGTAGATTCTCAGAAGAGATTTTGAATAATTGCCAATGAAATAAACATATTCAATGGAGTCATTTTACACTCGAGTTGTTGCTCTGATAAATTAACTGAAATCTCATGGAGATAACATAAAACACAGAAGGGTTGTTGAAAAAGTTCTTAGAAGTCTTCTCCCAAGTTTTGAATCCTTGGTTGTGACCTTGGAAGAAAACAAATACATGTCAAGGTTTAACATTGATGAGTTGCAAGCCTCACTCATCAGAAACAAACACAAAATCAACAGATCCAATACATCATTGGAAGGTGCATTTGAAACACGGTCATCCATAAGCCATGGTAGAGGGAGGGGGAGAAATAATTCTAGAGGTAGAGGAAGAAGTTCTTCCAGAGGAGGACGTGACAACAGTCCTTCGAATGTCGTTGGTATAAGACAGAATCATAACCCAAGTTAGCCAAGTCGTCACATGTTTGATAAATTAAAAATTCAATGTCATTATTGAAAGAAATTTGGTCACTATGCATATGAATGCAGGAAGAAACGATATGACTAAGGAAGGAAACGCCAAAAACTAGTCGACTAACACCAACAATTAGTTGAGCATAATGTTGTTGGCATCTGAATCCCCACTTGAATGCAATGATGTCCAAGAAATTCTACATGAAATATGGTATTTAGATTAAGGTTGTAGTAATGATATGACCGACAATTCAAGTTTTTTTTCCAGTATAGGTAAACTAGTTCAAACGGATGTCACACTTGGAAATAATGTCCAAGTCACTGTTTTGGGAAAATGTATTGTTGGTATTCTAACCAAACAGGGGAAGGGAAAGACAGAAACACAATTTGTTGAGCATTGGACAACTGATACAAAAAGGTTACAGAGTCTAAATAGAAGATGATCATTGTGTTATTAAAGACGAGCATCCAAGAAACTAGCTGATAGCAAAAGTACCAATGATAAGCAATCACTTCTTTTCAATGAGGATAATTCTAGACATGAAAGGAAAGAAAAATGCAGGAGCTGCATTCAACGAAGAAAACAAGGAAGAAGACAAGCACTTCAATAAGAAATAAAATGACAACTTTGATTTTCAAGGTGCATTTCAAACAGAAGTTCATGATGAGTCTTGGCTGTGGCATTTCAGATTTGGACATCTAAATTTTGGTGGGATGAAGATACTACACACAAAGAATATGGTAAAAGGATTGACATTAATTGACAAACCATAGAGAGTTTCTGAAGGATGCATTTTTGGAAAGCAACATGGACATACTATTCCAGTCGAAAAGTCATATAGAGCACTCACACCACTTGAGATTGTGCACTCTGCTATTTGTGGTCCAATGCCGACATCATCCATGGGTGGAATCAATTATTTTCTTACTCTTATTGATGAATACTCAAGAAAAACATGGGTATCTTTTCTAAAACATAAATCTGATGCATTTAGTTTTTTTCAACAGTTCAAGGCACTCATTAAGAACCACAGTCGACACTGCATCAAAATCTTAATCACAAACATAAGCGGTGAATATGTTTCAAATGAATTCCTAATTGTTTTCAAGACCCATGTAATACACAAGTAATTCACTGCATGGTATACACCTCAGTAAAACGCTGTCGCAGAAAGAAAGAACATAACCATTATGGAGATGGTGTGTAAAATGATGACAACCAAGCATTTTCCAAATGAATATTGGGTTGAAGCACTCGCAACTGTTGTATATATTATGAATCGGTGTCCGAAAAAGCGTGTGAAGAAAAAATTTCCACAAGAAGCATGGACAGGTATGAATCACAATGTTTTTCATTTAAATTTTTTTAGTTGTGTCACATATGCTCATGTTCTAGATGACTTGAGAGATAAAGTAGACAACAAGGGACATATAAGTATTTTTGTTGGTTACATTGAAGACACAAAAACATACAAGTTGTATGGTCATGTCGCAAGGAAAGTAATCAATAGTCGAGATGTTCAATTTGTCGAGAATGAATCATGGGATGGAACCTTTGAGAAGAATGACAAAATTGTGTTGAATGTCAACCATGATGACATGGTGGAGGAAGTGGTTAAAACACCACATGTAAGTCAAAATATTGCAGCACTATCAACTCCCATGACACCGCAACATGGTTCAGCACAAGGAATGTTGACACAAGTCGCAAATCAAGCTACGTCAACAAGCATACCAAGAGGACAACAGACTCCATCAAACATTTTGTCGAGGTTGACATCGACAGATCCAGTGAAAACAAGAAGCCTGTGTGAAATATATGAAGCTAGTACACCAAATTCATTCTCTCTCTTTGCATTATTTTCTCAAATAGATGAATCCACTAACATTTGAGGAAGTTGTTGAAGATGAAGTATGGGAACAAGACATGGATGAAGAAATATAATGCATTGAGACGAATCAAACATGGGATTCAGTATATGTACCAAAAGATAAAGATGTAATCATCGTCAAATGGATTTATAAACCAAGGCAATATTCCAATGGGAATGTGAAAAAACCCAAGGAAATAATCGTTGCAAGAGGGTTCACTAAGTAGCCCAACATATATTTCAATGAAACTTTTGCACCTGTCGCACGCATGGATACAATGAGAATAGTCCTGACCATGGCTAGCTACACAAACAAATGGCATGTTTACCAAATGGATGTTAAATCAACATTTCTGAATGGCTATCTAGAGGAGGAAGTGTATGTGTAACAAACACAAAGCTATCAAGTTCCAAGTCAAGAGCACAAAGTGTATAGGATAAAAAATTCACTCGATGGTTTGAAGCAAGCTCCTAAATCTTGGTATAGTGGCATTGATTCCTATCTCACCTAAAATCGATTTCACAGAAGTGAAAGTGAACTGTTGTAATCTCACAGATCACATAAGGTTACCAATAATACGTACTAAAACATACATACATAACAGAGACAAGAGATAAGAACAAGTAGATAGAATAACAGTTTATATTAACATGAGAGGGTCCATACAATACAAAGAACTGAACCGATTTCTCATCTGGCTCAACAGCCTAATATATATGAATTACAAACAGTTACAATTAACTACCTGTCGGTTCACTCAACCAACACGACCTTAGGTGGCCGACCTAATCTCTAACTAGTCGGTTGACTGACTTAGTCAGTTGATCAACTCAGTCGGCTGTCGTTCAAGTCGGCTTACCGACTTGCTCCTCCAACATGAACCAACGTTGTACACCAAAGTTAATGAACAAGGTAAGATGCTAATTGTCTATCTATAAGTAGATGATTTAATAGTTACTGGTGAATTTGGCATAAAAAGATTTTAAATCAGTCATGGAAAGTGAATTTGAAATGTCTGATTTGGGGCTTATGAAGTTTTTCTTGGGCATTGAAGTCCAGTAGTCTAAAAGTGGTATATTCATATCACAGTCAAAGCATGCAAGTGCAGTTTTAAAAAGATTCAATATGTGGAATTGCAAGGTATCCCCAACACTAGTAATAATAGGTTTAAAATTGAGCAAAGATGATGATAGATCAACGGTAGACCCCACACTGTTTAAAAGACTTGTTTGGAGCCTTATGTATTTAACTATGACAAAACCAAACATTATGTATGGAATAAGTCTGTTCTCAAGATTCATGGAGTCACCAAAAGACTCTCATTGACAGCCTAGCAAAAGAATTCTCAGGTATGTAAGTGGCCCAAAGCATATTAGTATAATGTATTCAACCTCGAAAAATTTTAAACTCATTGGATACAACGACAATGACAATGGAGCAAGCACAAATCACAGGAAGAGCACATTTGTGTACACATTTCATTTTGGTACAGGTGTTGTGTTGTCGGATTCAAAGAAACAACCCATAGTAACTTTGTCTTCAGCATAAATAGAGTATGTCACAACTAAAAGCGCCGCATGCAAAGTTGTTTAGATGCGGAGAATATTAAAAGACCCATGGAAAAACCAGCAAGAACCAACAACCATTTTCTATGACAACATTTCAACTATTGCATTAACAAAGAACCATGTGTTCCACAAAAGAAGCAAGCACATGGACACAAGGTATCATTTCATAAGAGAATTGGTGAATAACAAATCAATTTGTTTAAAATTTTGCAGGTCCGAAGATCATCTTGTAGAAATCTTTATAAAACCATCGGCAAGGGTTACATTCCAGTATCTGTGTAGTTATCTTGGAATGACAAGTTCTGCACAGTGAAATCTGTCATACATAGAGCACGTTTAAGCTCGAGAGCATTTTGTAATATTTTTTTTTAAGGTCTTTATTTGCTCATAATTAAGGGGGGGTGTTGGAAATATTAATTAAACATATATCTGTATCTCGTGTTGGTCGACTCTGTCAAAGTCAGTAGCATATTTGTTTATGTCAGTCTCTCTGACAAAATGAAGTGTTCACATCTCTAATATATAAACCAAAAGATCACATCTCTAATATATAAACCAAAAGATTTAAATTTATGAAGATAAGTTTCTAGGTAGATAGTTATTACAATCTTTAATTTTAAATCAGTAGCTTCATAGAGAATCTTTTTTAGTATTTCTATATATAGAAGAAGAAGATTGTAAATAAGTTAGTGTAAAAAAAAAGAATTAAATAATGGAGAAGAATGAAATACTTTGTGGAGAGTTCAAGAGCTCAATCTCTATGTGTTTTTGGAAAGTGATGAGAGCAAGTTAAACATCCTTGTAAATTTGCAAGTTTTTATTAACGAGAATAGTTCTTGTTATGTCTTGACAAAATATATAAATCCATTTTTTATGGTTGAATACATGTTTTATTTAGGGGCACATCTTCTCTAGAATTACTTTCATAAATGTTGTTCACATTTACCGTTTAGAGAAAGACACAGAGAATCCATAAATATTTCATGGTGTAGAAGTTTAAGTTTTTATCAGCAGAGTGGTCAAAACAAGTCTTGCTTAATATTTATTGTAAGTCTTTTGAATTAAAAGCTGTGTTGAGGTCTACCCCAAGCTACTAGTCGGTTAAAAGTGTTTTTCATATTATAAGCCTTTAGAATAAGAAATCTATTTTATAAAAATTCGACTAAAGTGGTTTGGTGGAAGTGAGAGTTGGTCGAAACCATAAGTGTTGTCGAAGTAATGTCAAGTACAGTAAGTATTGTAGCGTCAAAAGTACATAAAAGTATCTCGACCAAAAGTAATTTGTTGAAAACTTGTCTAAAAAATTGTAGAAGTATTTTGGTCGAAGTTCGGCATGTGTAAGTTTTGGTCGAAGATTTACCAGATGAGTAAAAAGAGGTCGAGTCTAGGTAATTTTTTTTTTCACTGAGCAGTAACTCATGTTAACCATCTCAAAGTTGTTGTCGATCTCTAGATCAATCTTGGGGTTACTTAATACTTTGAGTGGTTTCAATCATTTGGAGTCTGGTTTCATTCGATGAAAACTTGTTTCCTGTAGTCTACCCACTGCCTGAGCCTTAGCACACGGATCACGGCCACATTCCATTGACATCTACGGACCTCGCTCCAACCGTCTTAGGGTTACCTTTGTGCTACTTTCTTGGGTTTACTCGACTCATCCGGACGCTTTGTAGCAAACAACACTCTCCAACTCTTTTTCATATATTTTCACTCATGCTGTACGAAGCTTTTCTATGGTCCCCATTTGCACAGTCCACTGCCCACCATAAAAGTAAATGTTGACATACTCTATTCAGCACATGGTAAACAATGGAATGTTTTGATTTATTAATGTGATTTCTTCCCGGTTATCTCTGTGTGCCGTCCTCATTGGAATTATACGCAATGTCAACACACCCATGAGATGTATCCCAATTGAATTTGGTTTGGAGTGACACAACCACATACTATATAAGTAAATCAAAACGCAACATCAATGACTCTATGCAAAGCCTTGCAGTTTGGCTTTCCAAATGGAGTACAATAAAACTAGAAAATAAAATGGATGTACCATTTTAATGTAAGGGATGTACCAATCGTCAAAACTCGAAAATAAACTTGAGATAAAAATGTATGCCATCAAGAAATATTTTGAGCTCTATGGCTAACTGAGTAGTCCAAGGGTGCTTTGATATTACATGTATCTGGTTCAACATTCGTTGTTAAAATGAAAACTATAAAGTAAGAACCTAGTTGTTGACTAGAGATAAACATTTTGACGGTGACCTCGATTTGATTGGTAAAAAAAAATGTCAAGCACTCTATGTATATGGAAGGTATCGTCATCCCACATCCTGCTTAAAGTTAGTATGGCATATAGATGAATAATGAAAAAACTACCCAAGATGCATATGAGATAAATCAAGTATGGCATATAGATGAATAATGAAAAACTACCCAAGATGCATATGAGACAAATCGTTGATAAGCCTCATAAAAGTGGCTACAACATTAGTCAAAGCGAAGGTGAGAGGAAACCACACATATAAACCAAATTTGGTTTTGAATGTGGTATTCCATGCATCAATTTACTTCATGTAGACCTTGGTAGTATGGTACCAAGAGGTTAGATCCAACTTGGAGAAATTACAAGCACCAAGCTACAAATTGTCTAGGAGATCCTCAATACAAGCACCAAGCTACAAATTGTCTAGGAGATCCTCAATATGGTATTTGTTTTTTTTATGGTAGCTTTATTGAGTGCCTAATAGTTTGTGACGAGATGTGATTCTTGAATCTCCTTTGGAATAATAAATGTTGAGAAATCATGAGGAGATGATCTAGGTACTACCGGAGGGGCAAGTTGCCGGTGCTGAAGCAATCTTGCCAATAAATTCTCAATATAGACAACTTGTGAAAGCTGCAGAGCAGCAGTCTCTTTTCCTGCTAGAATGATGCTGAGATCCAGGTCCGTACGAAGGGTATCCATTGTCCAATATCCCTCGGAGCTCAATCTAGCGGCACTGAAGCCCATCCTAAATTAGTAAGTAAAACAACAAATCGAACTCCTCTTTATTGGTGGATACTGATGATGCCGAACATCCAAATATACAGAGAGGGTTCAAATCGTTAAAAGTACGAGGTGGAATTTTGAGCATAGGACTGGAATTCTTAGCAAAGAGCGGGGTTTTTTATGATATAGTAAGTTTGACTTTTTATGAACTTGTATAAAATGTAAAATGATGGCACTAAGCCGTAATCAAGTTTCGATTTGACAGGCACTTAGAATTTGAAATTCCAGGCCTGGGAGAACCGTAAATCTATTTTAAAATTAAAATTTGAATTTGAATTTTAACAATATTTCAGCAAAATGGCCTCGTCGGATTCTGGCAAACCTAGCCAGGTCAAAATCGTATACCATTTAGCTTACTCCTATTTGCAGCAAGCGAACATCGCGGAGCTGCGCCTACATTTATGCTAAACCCTTCACAGCGCCTACTATTATGCTAAACCCTACACATCTGGGTTCCCGTGTTTTACAAGCATATCTTAGACAGAATTATATGAATTCTATTTATCCACAGATTAAAAACATATAAACGAAAATAATACTGGAGCACACATTAAGCACAGCAGTTAATCGGAAGGATGGGACACTAATCACTGACCTGGAAGTGGCGTATTCGTAACGCTTGCCAGTTGTGGAAAAGACTATAACTCCCACTTCTGCATCGCACAAAATCCCCAACTCTCGCGCTTTCTTCAGGAGTCCGTTACGCCGCTTGGAAAAAGTGACCTGCCTGTTCGTACTATTCTCAATGCGTCTCACAACTACTTTTCCCCTCCCCATTCCCTTCGTTTGAGCTCCACACGAATTCAAACGTCTGTCTCTCTAGTTCACACTCATGGAAGTTCCCGATTCCCAGGTCATGTAATCTGTTTTTCCATAAAGAAGGCCAATTTATTTCTTAGATACCACTGTTTCAAACAATAGGTCATACCCAGAATAAGTAGGTCATGCCCAGAATCAGGGAAAATTCTCCCGCCTTATGACTGCAGTTAATATATCGCGAAAAGGAGATGCATGAGATGCATTATCTCAGATCAGAATAAAAAAGTGAAGGGAATGGAGTTACTGAATAGAGCACACAGGCAAGGTGAACCTGCAGGCACTGTACCTATTCCCGGTTATAAAGGCGCTAAAGTGGCGATTAAATAATGCGTTAGGTCATAGGGAATCCACTACTTTGGGCAAATGTGGAGCGTAAAGTATCTATGGCTCCGCATGATGCCTGTGTCTTTCTTATTTTGGGAGGCGCATGGGAAAACGTTTGTCTGTCGGGTATTTTGAGACTTTGGTTTTACTGGGGATTCAGCCATCTAGTGCAGGTGTTTCTCATCTCTCTCTTGCCATTTTTTAAATACGTGGGGACCTGGCCTCTGTCAATTTGATTACTTTTTTCGTTCGTCAACTCGATCTTAGCTTCCCTCCATTGTATTTAACATCCACCAACATCTGTATCTGGACGTTTGACTAGATATCCACTTTTTGGAAAACATTTAAAACAATTTTTTGCTTAATTAAAATCGGCAGCCACATGCATTATTGCATATAATCCCTTTCTCAAAGTAGAAATCCATTACAGAGAAAGAAATAACGCATTTTTATTCATCCACACTTTTAACCATATCAATAATTTGAATTAAAATTAATTTAGTAAATTCATGAAAACCCATGAACTCCCATCAACCGGTTTGGTTATGTTTTTTTATTGTTTTTAAGGGATGTTTTATTTTTTTTTAAAATTTATTGCATTTTGAAAGTAATTTATTTTAAATCTGGATCTATTAAACACTAATATAGATCAAATTGTGTATTTTTTTTATGTATAAAATATTTAAGTTAAGAAAATTTACATTTCAAGAAATCAGATCTCTCTAGGTACTCGATAGATCATGGTTTAAGATACATCTATGCAGTTATATACAAATTATAAGATTAATAAGAAGAAGTTGGATATGTGACCTATACTTTTCTACTTTGTAGAATTTGTTGTCATACTTTTCACATGTGACATCTATATTCTTTAGTTAAGGATTTTCTAGAATTGAAAATATAATAATTTTGCCACATCAACAGTGTTTGCTATGATGTTCCTAGAATTAAAGCAATAATATTGGAATCTTGTATTTATACATTCCAAAATCATTTCCAATTTTTTTCCTTACATTTTGTTTAATTTCCTTCACGGGGTGAGGATACTTATTACAACCACAAAGCTTGGTTTTCTAGACTTGGTTTCCTTGCATCACTACCCATATTTCTTCTCAAGGACTCGGTCATGTGAGACTATTAATGGATAGGCTATGTCTCTATAATCAAGGCATGCCCATAACTTCTGCCTTGAGCCACCCATTTCCTAGACTTGCTATGCTTGACAACCTTGCCCAATCTTTGGACGTTTACTTATTTTGTGTGTTGTTTACTTAACTAGTTATACTTAGTCAATACACCATAATCATACACAAAGCAAACCACAAGAACAACATAAATATGTTCAATGCCCAAAGCGGTCACTAACAAACCATTTATTGAGTTATTATACAAGGTGATGTATTGGAGAATTACAAAGCTAGGTTCCACACCTTACTGTTGATGCATTCTTACAACCAATAGTTAAACTTGGAAAGAATTCCCACTTCGTCGTCGGTTTCCAATGCACTATGCTTGCTCATGGTTTTTCCTACTACCGATGACCTTTCTTTGATGATCCTGCATGCTCCTAACAATGTTTCATGCTAATTGTTGCACCTCTTGCTAACAAGTTTGTCAACCCATAAACCTGTTGCTAATATTCCTTTTTCATTCTCCTCTAAGTATTCCTTCCACAACACTTTGTCTTCAATATGTTGGGTTTCCTCTCGTAGAACTCATCCATCAACAAGATTATTGGACCTTAGCCTTTTATGTGGAGATTTTTCCCTTGGGAAACCCTTCAACAAAGAACTAGCTTCCTATTAGATCATAGATTTCTCCTAGTCGCTTTGTCCATCTTCTCCCATAGGTCACCTTGACTTGCTAGCTTAGGCCTAAGGTCTAACCCACCTTAGTTCCCTTGTATTTAGCTTTCTCTACCTTCCAAGCTATGCGACCTTTGTCGCATGTATGCCCAAGTATTTATATGAGAGAGTTGAACATTCTCCCTCATGAATGGGTGCACAACTTAGCCGAATTCTTTCCTAAGAAACCCAACAATATCCACATATACTTGTAGTGTACAACTATTTTACCCTTCTCGGGGTGTCTTAACATTGCATTTTGGCAACTGGATTGGATGGCCCTTAAGTCTTCAACTAAAATTCTTACGATGCACCCAAGTGTTAACTTTCTTACATGTTGATCAACACCTTGTGTTAAAGGACATTTAAAATGATCATAGTATCTCATTAGTAATACCAAAATTTTGGGGCTGAATTCATATGATTCTATGGTAGATTCAGAGTAGCAATTGAAGATTTCATACGGAATTCATGTTGACTAACATTGTCACAATTCCGAAACCAAGCAACTAGAAGACCAATATTTTATGGACCTAACTTCATCTTATGAAATTATCAACTATCCATTTGGTATTGCAATTAAAGGAAGAGGTAGGACCTAGGGTCACTTCAACTTCAAAGTCAATTTCCATCTAGAGTAGGCTCAAAAATAAAAATAAAATCTTCCACTACATTTGCTTCTACAACTCCTTTGTGTGGTGCCTAAATATTGGATAAAGTGGAATATGAACATGTGTCAAAGGTCACTCAACTACACCAAATTTATGAATTAGTTATTGGTATTTATAGATTTAATGGTTCTTAGATTCCTTCATTAGATTTATACTAATGGATCCCCTTGACTTGGACAGGAATTATGATACATGTATATATTTCAAAGCTTATTTTCTATTTTATTATTTTATTATGTTGACAATGAGCAAGTTTTTAAGGGTGTTCCCTAGTTTTTGGAAAGAACAAGACTTTTATAACTCTTGGGTTGCCAAAATTTTATCAAACTCTCTGTCAATGAGTTCGAAGTCAATTTTGGTTTGTTTCCAAAATTTGCAATTACATTTCTGCCATGTCTTGGTTATGGATGATATTGGGAATACATTGTGTAGTTACATAAGAACATTTTTTAGAGAGATATAATAGACCTATGCACATATCTTATCCTTTATGATGAGCCCAACCTCTGTAAGGGTCCTCTAGATAGAATGATTCGCAAATTGAAAATATTTAGATGCAAAATAGGACTTGAATTATGAGAACTAGCTTTATGATGTAGGATCTATCATACTCCATGAAATCTATAGGATTCTTGTTGATCTGAAATGGATCCAAACATAGAGCAATGGTTGTGATCCTTAGTACCTAGTGAAATTTGGAAGTTAGAAAAGGTTAGATAAAAATTTGAAGGAAATGTAAATCTAATTGTTAATAACACAAAAGAAATGAAAATAAAATTTTAAGTGAAATTAAATAAAAATAGGAGAGAGGAATGGTCATTGAAAGGTCATCTTGTTAGCCTTCTCATTACACCCAACTCTATTACAACCTATTGTAATTTCATTTTCAATGGTTATACCTATTTACTGACCAAGAGAGGAGAATGTAAAAATTACTAGAGCCACATTGGAACAAGAGATTGGAAAATTAAAGAGATCCTAAGAAATCATTGAATATTAATTTCTTTGTTGGGGTTTCTATGGTACATATGATGTTCATTATGTGGGTGGTTTGCTTAGAGTATGAATCTGTAAGAGATTTATGATATATTATTCATATCTTTTTTTAATAAATGCAAATTTGTTTTAATGGAAGATGCTCTATATTTTTAATGGCTACCTCATGCATATTAATGCTATACAATTAAACCTTTATTTTAGCTTGGTATGTTTTCTTAATATTCATTCTTCCTTAATAAGTAAAAAATGCAACTCCATTATCATCTAGACACTCCTTGAGTTCTAATATTTCAAATTGATTGTTCTCATCTCATAGTAGTTCCAATCATGTAGGAAGTTTCTAAATTGGTATGTTTAAGACATTGTTATTTGTTGGACCTTTTTTCTCATTGCTTGGATCATTTTTCTTATTGTGTGGATAATTTATTTGATCGCCTACAATGTTTTTATTTCCTAGGTTTTTCTTTTCTTTTTATTGGGGGGGTGTTTCTATATTTCCTAGGTTGCTTTTTTATTTTCTAGGGAACTTTTGTATTTCTTAAGTCGTTCTCTCATTCCCTGGGGAATTTTTCTCATTGCTTGGCCATATTTTGTACTGTCTAAGTTGTTCTCTTATTAATTGGGTTGTGTTATCTCAGTTACATGTTGAATTACCTTGCTTATTGGTGTCTTAACACCTAGTTCAATGTAGTAACTTTTTCTTGGACGTATTACCTCTTTGTTGAATCATATTATCTTTCTTGGGTGCAACTATGTGGGCCTTACATGTGAAGTATTTTGGAGGAAGACCTAGTTGGTGACATATTTTGGTTATTGTTGTAAATACCTCCATATTATGACATTACATTTCTATTATTATATTAGTATTGGCTTCATTTGTTTACAAGGACGTTGATTTGAACTATACCTTGAGTGTCTTGTTTAGACACACACACACACACACACACACACACACACACACACACACACCAAGGAGACCTAGTTTTAATATAATCTCATATCACCTCATCTAGTTCATTTGATAGGTTTATAAGGAGGGTTCCCCATTGAAGATTATTCTTATTCATTTCTTCATTTCGTTTTCAAGGTATTTGATTAATCTTTCATTATATTTTATGTTATTTGGGAGTTTAGTGTATTACATTTTGTAACAAAATCGTTTTCACTATAATTTTTCAACCACATCTCATATAAAAAATTTCTAGGAACTTCAAAAGACATTAGAAAGTTTCTATGGTAAGCAGTTTACGTCCCTCTTCATTATATGTTTGGAGTTATAGTTTGTGTAAGTTATGGTTTTTCACTGAAGTCCAAAAACGAGTCTCAAATAGGTGTTATGGGTACAAATATTATATATGAAGTTTGAGAAATCCAAATTAAGTGCCACATATTGCATCAGAAGGAAGACAAACCATAGTATTTTTGGTAAAAAAAATTAGAAGTAGAAAATAAAATAAGACACATCTTAGGCCTTGCAAGTTCCCTACTGTGAAAGTGAAAAAATAACAACTTCAGGGAAAATTACCATAACTCTCCCTTGGAACATTATAATTGGGTTAAATTAATGGAATTGTAGAGAAGACATATCAAATCCACTACAAGAAAAAAATTTAGAGTAGGAGAGGAGGAAATTTAAAAAAAATTAAGGAGCAAGGCCAACTACAAATAAAACCTACAAATCAAGGTTTCTACAAATATGTTAACTTGATACTTGCATAAATTTTGATTGGAATAATTGTTTTGGGTTGTTCAAAAGGTTTCATAAAGAGGAAATAGAGGAGAATTATAGACTAATATTTTTTGAGCTCACACAGAAATAGGTAATCCTAAAAATATTACAACAATTAAATTCCAGAGAGCTCAACCTTGACTTGCGAAGAAATGAATAAACGTGTAACCAACTATGAAATTTAGAGGACAAAATTAAGTAATTGATATATCAATGACACATGTTCGATTGGTAAACAAAAAATGAGGATATTGAAAGTGAGTGATCAAAATATAACCCATAAAGAAGATTTCAAATTTATCAAGGGGATAATGTTGAATAAGATGAGGCATCTCTTTCCTCATAATTCATTTCCTCAAGAAAAGGATAAGGAGAACCAGAGGGACTTGCCCTAGTTACAGATTGAAATCTTTTAAAAATTGGTGGAGAACAAGAGGTATGATTCCATGACACTTGATCATTCGTCATACCATAATTCACATCTCCAAGGGTTCAACTCATCAACGTGGAGCTACTTCATTGCTAATATTGATATTAGAGAGTTTGATGGAAATGGTCTAATAACATGTATATACTAGATGGAACAATTCTTTGATTTACACCAAGTGCCAACTTTACAAAATGTAATTATTGCATTATTGTATTTAGAACTTTATAAAACCTGTATGGTGTCAATGCAGTTGTGATAAAAGATGGCTCTATTTGTTTTTGGTATATATTGATGAACGAATTGATATTAAATTATGGGGATATTAAGAGAAAAAAATAGTTCAATTGATAAATCTCAAGCAAATAGGTCTTATCACATAGCACATTAGGAAGTTTCAGAAGTTGAGTCTTAGAGTGAAGAACATTCCATAGGATAATCTCTTGCATCTATTTATGGGAACTTTAAAGCAGAGCATTCAACATGAGGTAGATATTTTTGAACTTAAGTCATTGTGCAATGATTTCATTTTGGAAATGAAGTTGAAAGTAAAAATATGGCTACTAGAAGAGTTTCTACTATCAAATATAAAAAGATAAATGTCCCTCCTTCCAACCCCACTCAAACTACAAGGTAGACCCCTCAACCAATGGATGAAATAAGAGAAAGCATGATATATTGTATCTATAACAACACGTGCAATAAGGGGAATAAGTGTAGTGAGAAAAAAATATTTTTCATAGATTGTGAAAAGGAAGAAGATCTAGAACTGGAAAAGTCTTAAGGGGTAGATATTGAAGATATTACTCCAACCATATATTTCCATGCATTGGATAGCATTATCAATCCTAAAACTTTTATAATATAAGGATATATCAAAAAGAAAAATATAATAGCGGGGATTGGTATTGGTAGGACACATTGCTTCATTAATTGCAAATTAGACAAACTTGTCAATTGCTTTAGTTATCTAATACCAGCATTTCATTTAATGATTGCATTTGGAGGTACCGTAGATTTTTCAGGGAAGTTCCATAGTATTAATCTTACTATCGAGGAGTATTTATTGGATACTCTAAATATTCAAATCAAAATGGGTGATTATTATGTTGTACTATGGTTATAATGGCTACTATAATTGGGAACAATAAGTCTTAATTTTCAGAAACTTTTCATGAGATTCTTGTTATAAGGAAAGGAAATTGAACCTAGAGGTATTCTAAGGAAACCCTTTAAAGTGATAATGTCTAATATCATGCCAAGATTTCTAGAAAAGGACTCCATGATATAATTGTACAAATGTGCTCACTAGATGTATAATAACCTACACCATGGATTAAAATGGATCTCCGATAAGTTATTGGAAATTATTACAAGGTGCTTTGAGAAATTGCTAAAGGTATTCCACCTATTGAAGGTCATGAACATGATATTCACTTATAACTAGGAAGTGGACCATCTAACATTAGACCCTACATATAATCACATGCATAAAAGAGTGAGATTGAGAATATGGTTGAATAAATGTTAGATGTGTCGGACATTGGGTTCAGCGCTCACCATGATTTTTGTGACTTGGACTAATCGCCTCTCGAGATCCTAACTCAGGCGATTGTGGAGGAGATTAATACCTGCAGGTTTTGGTCTAACGACAATCGCGAGTCCAACAAATGGAATCAAAGCAACATTTCAAGGATTTAAAACTCACTCAGCTCACGTTGGTGGGAGATTGTTGGACATTGGGTTCAACACTCACTGTGAGTTTCGTGACATGGACTAATCTCCCCCCGAGATCCTAACTATAGCGATTGTGGAATATGTTAATGTCTGTGGTTTTTGGTCTAATGACTATAGTGAGTCTGACAAGATGTGGGCATCATTCATCCTAGCCAAATCTATTTATCTACACCAATGGTGATGGTTCATAAAATGGAAGGTTCATGGTGTATGTGTCTATATTATAGATTGCTCAATAACATGGATGTTAAGGATAAGTTTCCAATTCTTGTCATGGATAAATTACTAGATGAATTAGAGGGAGGAAATTTATTTACTAAGTTGGATACATGTTGTGGGTATTATCAAACCGAAATGAATGAATATGCCATTTCAAAAGAAACCTTCAAAACACATGAAGATCGTTATGGATTTTTTGTGATTCCATTTCTCCCTAAAAATTCAACCTCCCACATTTCAAAGTTTGATGAATTCTAAGTTTAAGTCCTTTATAAGAAAATTGGTGTTAGTATTTTTTGATGATATACTAAGCTATCGAAATATTGGGACGAGCATGTACAACATGTTGACATGGTCCTAAAACTATTGTAGGATAAATAACTATATACCAAGCCTTCTAAATGGTCCTTTGGGTTTGAAGAAGTGGAATGTTTGGATAATATTGTATCTCATGAAGGCATCAAAGCGGACCCTTAGAAAAGTTAAATTCACCATGGAATGGATAGTTCATAAAACCTTGAATAATGTTAGAGGATTTTTAGGATTGATAGGCTACTATGACAAGTTTGTTAATAATTATGGTCAACTAACAACACATCTAAAAAGGTTATTTAAAAACGAGGAATTCTATAGGACTCGAGACAAAACCAAACCTTTTGAAAACATAAAGTGGCTACATGTACAACTCCTATATTAGGCACGATTGACTTCAAAAAAATATTTATTGTGGAATGTGATTTCTCAAGGAATGACATTGGTGTAGTTTTAATGCATGGTGGAATCCCCCTAGCCTTTGAAAGTTTCCAACTTAGAGTAAAAATAATTAAACCAATTTATGAAAATGAATTTTTAGTTATACTAGATGCAATTAAGAAATAGTTCCATTACCTAATAGGGAGACAATTTAAAGAAAGAAAAAATCATGACAGTGTTAATTACTTCTTGGACAAGGATTATCCTAAACAAAGACATAAAAAAGGGTTACAAATATGCCAGGTTATGAAATTGAATTTATCTATAAAAAGGAAATAAAAATGTGGTAGTAGATGCATTTTCATGAAAAGAAGATGATACAGAGGAGTTACATTGTGATATTTCCAATATGCAATTTGATTGGGTGGGAGAAGCAAGGACAAAATGGAAGCAAGATTATAAGGCATGTAATATAATTCAACAACTACAAGAGGACTCTAGTTCATTATATAAATTTATGTGGAAAACATTATTCATTATTCTACGAGGATCATCTATATTTATGTAAGAATGATAAACTCATACAAAATATCATTTTGGAATTGCACTTATCCTATAGAAGAACATTTAGGGTTCTGGAAAACTTACCACAAGATAAAGAAGGATTTTTATGGGAAGGTTTTAAAAATTATCTCCAAAAATTTATGGTGGACTGTTTGGTTGGTCAAAATAATAAGGGATATATAATGAATACACTCGGTGTAATGCACTCAAATAGATATTTAGGAACACTAAATCATATTTAACTAATTTTATGCTAGGAGTTTAAAAAAATAAGACTCGAACACCTTTAAAGCTCCCCAAATTTTACCAATATGGATTTTAGGATATGTTATAGCTTAAGGAAATCCTACATCATCCTTAATCATACACCCAACTTTGACAACAACACATTCTTTGGGTGCATCACACTTGGGTAAACTCCTTTGGCTAAACCAAAGGCTTCAAGACAATAGCCCTGGGACTTATGTGGAACCCAATGGATTATGGTGGAGAAATGCAATTGGCTGGTATGTATCTACCACAACCCTCTATGAAAACATTGATATAGATGATTGGAATCAATTTGATAAAAAATGGAGTCTAGGAGGAAAATTACTATTTTAGGACAACTCTACTAGGTGATTTCCAAATTCTTCCAAATGACTATGAACGGTCGAAAATTTAAGAAATGGTGATTGGGATCCGTTCAAATGAGTATTACCAACATGAAGCAACTTACGGAATGTATTTTGGAGATGTAGAATACAATTATTACAACGATTGGATATGTTAGGCATCAAAACAAGCATAGGGGTAGAAATTCATTGAAGAGAGATAAATTTGTAGAAAAAGAATAAGATTAATATCATTTAATTCCATAGTATTAAATTTACATTACAAGGATGCAATTTCATTAGAAAACACTCATGGAAACACCCTCCTCCATGGAAAAATACAAACCATTGCAAAAAACAAAGTACAACTGATGAATCTTCACAAAACTCGAACAATATATCACTTGATAGGAATTAGAACGGACCTTCAAAAAGCATGAGAACCCTAAAATTATAGTGAATGAAAAAGGATGAATACCTTCCTTTACATATTTTAACAGATTCCTCAACTATTTTGGTGAACAAAAGGGGCACATCTCACAACTGGTGACAAGCGAAACATCTCCCAAGTCTTAAAAAGATCAAATATCTTCAATTCAAAAATCAAACTACAAAAAGATGTGAATGGGTGTGCTCCTCATATTTTTATAAGTTTTGGTGGATTCGTTGATTAGATGCATTGCATATGGACCATTAGCCTCATCCATTGTGCCCTTACTAGCTAAAATTAGGACTTGTACCTTTATATCAGGGTGTGTGCAACGATATGACGAACCTTTTAGATGCAATCCTACTTTTAGGAAAAATTCTCACAATACATAAAAATACAATGTGCTCACCTTATGTAATGCTTGGTTTGGTTAATATCGATCTTGACATGTCATATTGCACATAGGCTAGGCTAAGCAAAACGCACACGCGTTATGGAGAACCATAAAAAATGGTTGGTGCATGGCTAGGGAAATGCATAAAAACAATATTTTTCATCATCAATGTGTAGGAAATATAGTAATATTTAGTATCATCAAGAACAACATCTCAAACAACCATGCCCAACCTCCCAAAAACACTATTTTTCTTTGTGTTGCAATATGGACACCATTAGGAGGCTTTAATAACTAAGCTTGGGTCATCATCCCTTGACCATGATTAGGGGAGGAAACTCAAGACTTGTTCCCTAAAGGTAGTTTTTAAGGCTTGAGGTCCATGAACAAGGCATCGAACCTGCACATAGAACCTTTGTATGTGATATTTTGCATCTAAGAGAGAATATGTAATGCATCAAAATCCTATTAGCACTAGGAACATATATGTAGACACGGTTGAGGGAGGAAACCTAGTACTTAGGCCCTAAATGGATCCTATATACATATAGGGCCAAGAAACACCCTCGAACAAGCACACATGATATATTAAGCGTGTCCTCAACCTTTAAGTTGGGATATGGCCATTATTAGGATTTTTTTAGCATTAGATATGGAGGATAAGGTGTTAATAATGGTTGGTACAAAAAGCTTCAATTTTAGGTTGTACACTAGCTTTTAGGGCTCAAGGTCCATGAACGACACCTTGAATCACCATATATGACCTCTCAAGTTGATAGTTATGAGTTGAATGGGGATATGGGAATCATCAGGGGTTTCTAAGTACTATGTATGCGCCTTGGGAACTTAGATTTAATAAGGGGAGGAAACCTACTCCTTATCCCCTGGAAGATGCTTCTAGGAATCTAGAGCCAAAAATGATGTGTTGAACAACCTGAACAGAGCCTTCCATGGTATCATTTACCTTTAAATGGGGATACTAGTTCCATTAGAAATTTTTTAGTACTAAGTATAGATATTAGGTCCCTTGACATGGGTTGGGGGAAACACTTGGTCCTTAGGCATTAAAGGAATTTGTTAACCATTTAGGAAAAAAATTAATGCCTCCAACCACCACACATGACGTTGAAAGTGAATCCTTTGAATATTAATGGTGATATGCATGCCATCATAATTTTCTGAGCACTAGGTACGCATCTCAAGGTGATGGGAATTCTTAGGGGAGGAAACTATGGCCTTAGGAACTAACTAAATGTTATAGGAATCCAGGGATAAGATGGATGCCTTAAAAAATCACACATGGCATCTCATAGGTATATTTTGACTATCAATATGGATGCTATTGGAATTAGGTGGTTTTGAGAAGTAAGTATGGGACCTATGAGACATGATTGATGGAATATTGTCATGCCCTAGGAAATAAAGGGATATTTGAGGAACCCATGTTAATGAAAAATTCCTTGAAGCACCACACATGACCTACTCAAGGTATGCTTGGTCTCCAAGAAAATATGCACATGCCTTTAATAGGTTTTGAGCAATAGATATGGGTATTAAGGCCTCAACATGGTCAAGGGAGAAAATCCAAGACTCGATCCCTAAAGAATATTTTTGGCATCTATCAAAATGCATGTGCCTTACTCACTATCCCTATATGCCTTAATCATTGTCCCTCCCTACCTTTGTATTTCCATCTCTCTCTATCTCTATGTGTGTGTCTTTCCCCCTCCCTCCCCAACAACCTCCCTCTCTCTCTCTCTATCCATGTGTGTGTGTGTCCCTCCATTACTCTCCATCTCTTAGAACCTCTATCCACCTTCTTTATACCTCCCTCAGTATCCATCCCTACATCACTCTCTCTCTATCGCTCCCCCCTCCCCCCTCTCTCATTGTTGATCACGCCTCTCTTTGTCTCCCACTCTCTCTCTATATATATATATATATGTGTGTGTGTGTGTCCCTCCCCCCCACTCTCTTTATCTCTATGTTTGTGTGCCCCTCCCCCACTTCCCCTCTCGCATAACCTATATCCACCTTCCCTATACCTCCCTCACTATCCCTCCCTCCATCATAGTCTCTCTATTACTGACTCCTACCCCCTCTCTCTCTATCACTCAGTACTCCCCGTCTCTATCCCACATAACCTCTATCTCTATCTATGTGTGTGTATGTGTCCCTCCCCATTCTATATATCTATATCTATGTTTGTGTGTGTTACCCCCTCATCAACCCTCTCTCATAGCCTCTCTCCACATTCTATATACCTCCCTTTCTATCCCTCCATCCATATCACCCTCTCTATCGTTCACCCCTCCCCCTGTCTCTTTGTCGCTCACCCCTCCCTCCCTCCCTCTTTCCCACACAATCTGTGTGTGTGTGTCTCTCACTCCTCACTCTCCCTCTATCTCTATGTGTGTGTGTGTGTCCATACCTCACTTCCCATCTATCATAAAATCTCTCCAACTTATCTATAACTCCTTCACTATCATTCCCTCCATCACTCTCTCTATTTCTCACCCCTCCACCTCTCCCTCTATCGCTCACACCCCCCCCCCCCCCCCCCTCCCCC